>CM055403.1:62859386-62948800 GCA_029228625.1 Pseudolycoriella hygida | reverse complement strand
GTAACTGTTGAAATTATAAAGAATCAAGTAGCCATTTGAAATGATGTAAATTAATGACATCAACTAGCCGTGTGCCTAATTTCGGCCTATAAATAGAGTGGGGCAAAATGTATGAATAAAGAGCATTCAGAACGAGGAGTTCACGGGGACAACATCCCCAAGCGAATCGTTTTCTTTGTAGAAAAGTGTTCTACAACCAGCGCTTGCGAGCTGGGGTGCATAACCCACTGGTTGTTGAACACTTAGTAAAACGTGTAGAAGTTGGAAAATATGTTCAATTATTAGCGCTTGCGGGCTGGGGTGAATAACCCACTAGTAATTGAACATGAAAGTAGAGATAGAAAGTAGAAGTTGTAACAGCCGGCCTAGTTTGGGCGTCAGAGCTCTTAGAATGCGCCAAAAATTTGGCTACCCGTACTCCATACAACGCTCAAAGCTAAATTTTTGGTGTGTGAAATCTGAAAGCGCAGAAAATTTATCACGTTGGAAGGGTCCGGCATTTGTGACGCATTTTTTTTATCAAATGCGAAAATATTTCAAAAGAATTTTTTGCGTTCTGAAGCTCTAAGTGTCACCCAAATTGATATCAGTTGTTTTGTAAGAAAGGACAAGGACTTGTGCCACATTTGCCTTTTGAAAAGGGTTTTTGTTTTGGTTGTACATTTAAGCAAACTGCGCAACTCGGAAAAAATGAAAAGTGACGTTTTCTTGTGGTTGTTTGATCGTATCGACAAATTGCATCCAAAAGTATTTTAATCTTTCG
The DNA here is from genome assembly GCA_029228625.1 of Pseudolycoriella hygida. Taxonomy (NCBI): domain Eukaryota; kingdom Metazoa; phylum Arthropoda; class Insecta; order Diptera; family Sciaridae; genus Pseudolycoriella; species Pseudolycoriella hygida. The sequence goes on along the minus strand of CM055403.1, from coordinate 62,948,037 downwards.
TATTTTGTGTGTTCGTTTAATTCATAGAGGCCCAACTAGAGAGGGGATGCTCACCGGTCACAGCTCACGGCTTTTTTAAGGGCCATCACATAAAGACGTATTTTAAGGCTTCTATTTAAAAAAAAATATTGCCTTCAAAGCAAGTTATTCACTAGGTTAAGAAAAAATCTCGCTCGCCTCGCTCGGAATCTGTAAAAACTGTGGAAGTATCTAGCTGGAAGACGTTAGCTGCGGATAGGCCCGGTTGGAGAAGCATGCTGGAGAAGACCAAGACCATTAAAGGGTTGTAGTGCTGGTTAAGTAAGTAATTGTAAGTTGGCGTCTGTTACGAAAGAAAGACCGCAGAAGATTTGATGAACGTAATATGCCCTTGAGTTAACTCTGAAGACAATTCTCTCAGGCATAGAGTAAGAATTTATTGGTACAAATTTTAACAGATGGTAGCACATCATTAATCATTTACGTTACGGTTCGCTGTACCCATCAATACCTCTAACCGAGACAAATAGATACGTCAGCAATTTGTCCATCACGTCCATCAGCATATCAAAGTTGCATGACTTGACTGACGAGTGGCACTGGATGCCTAAATGTTGATCTCCTCTAATTATCTCCATAACGCAACTGTTCTAAATGTGTTAATGTCTGAGCGTCATGTTAATGACAAAATAATTCAAAGAGCTTATCCACAAAAAACGTTCACATTCATATAGACAGTAATATGTAATGAGTTGTAATGTAGAATTGAAGAAATAGATAGATAAAGGAGTGTGGAGAGATCTAGATATGTAGGCAGGCACCTGGCTCGAAGATCCTTCGTACCAGGCTCTCCTTCCTACGTTTATGCAGAAATTAACGAAATTAAGGTTAACAATTGTAAAAATTTCGGCGGGACAGTATGAAAAACTTCCTCCTTCCAAAACATTTGTTCTGTCAGTCGGTTGGTTATATCAATCTACTTCAGCCCCGTCCCTGCACTGGTGGGTTTGCAAGTGGTGCTTTTCCTGAGATAGGAGCCGTCTCGAAGGATGAGCTTTCAACCATTTAGGGTTGTGATCCATTAAAGTAGAGAACGGTCAATAATTTGTGTGGATCCGTCTGGCAGATTTTATGTTTTCTATAAGGCCCTGAATTTATACGAGTTTCGTTAATTTGGCTAGGAGACAACGCCCCTCCTGACAATTCGTCCTGGCTACTGGCCTGCTTATTTCCAACGTTTTACGGTACAAAATTGCCCACATAATAGAGAGTTTGGGCAAAGCGACTTAACATATACATATAGCTATAAGTAATAAGTTATATGTTTACGTTATAAGTTATAAGTTTACGTTGTAAGTTATAAGTTTGTAACGCAACTATAATTTATAATTTATAAGTTACAAGTTTACTATAAAAGTTATAATTTATAGTATTGTAACTGATTCAGATCAATACTGATCAGTTTTAAAACTGATCCGGATCAGTGCTGATCAGTTTCAAAACTGAGTCGGATCAATACTGATCAGTTTTAAAACTGATCCGGATTAGTACTGATCAGTCTGAAAACTGATATGGATCAGTACTGATCAGTTTTAAAACTGATTCGAATAAGTAATGATCAGTCTAAAAACTGATCCGGATCAGTTTTGAAACTGATCAGTTTTGATGCGGATCAATTTTGGAACTGATCAGTACTGGTCCGAATCAGTATTGTAGATCTGGGCTATAAACTTATAACGTAAACTTGTAACTTATAACTTAAACATATAACTTATTACTTATAGCTATATGTATATGTTATAAATTTGGGTATAAGTGGCTTTGCCCAAACTCTCTAATAATCCACCCCTGAGAGTCACGTCTTTATACCGATATGGGTGATAAGTATCTGAACGAATGAGTTAACTACGAAGGGTTTTTTTCCATTGAGAGTCATGTTCCCAAAACCATTGTGCGAAAATTTACATAGTCGATGATAGCAGAAGATCCAAATCTCTTAGTTTTAATTGGAAATTAAGTCTAGCCAATTGATATGTGTTTACTGCCTCTAGAATTAATTGATGTGTTGACACTGATGGGGTATGTAGTACTACGTAATAATTCAACCATGAACACCACATCACTTCGTCAAAAGAATGGAAAACATGTTTTTAATTTTGTTTAATTGATTTTTATTTCTCTGAAACTTTTCCATGTATCGTAATTAATAATACTTCTAATTTTCACTCTATTATACTTGCTAGAGTCCTCTTCACATTTTATTCAATTTTGTGTCGTTACATCTGTGTTAATTAACGTGTTTGTATGAATTTTCTGATTTTATTTTGGTGATATGACACATTTACGGGTGACTAATTTATATTTGATTTTAATATTTGGTTAAATTATTTAAACGATATTTTCAAAACATTTGTTTCTTATTTCTGAAGAACGTTCAATAATCTCTTACATAATAAGTTTATTCTAAATAAATTATTTGTTTAACGGCTACATTCCAAATAAAACATCCAGCAACTTAACATTTTTAACCAAATAATTAACAAGCACACTTTCATTTTGAAAGTGCAATATCGTCAGAACATTGCTATGTTCGGGTTGTATCGAAAGTCATTATGAAGAATGTGTTAGGGTACCGTCTAGGGAGTTCCAGCATCATGTGAAATGAAATTAGAAACCCCATTCAAAGAGACACGTTCGAAAAGCTATGACATTGTCTAAATGAACCATCAGACTCACGAACTGCCATTATAAAAACAATATTTTTTGGCCTGGTGATGAGCGAAAGCCCGCTTGAAACATTAGTGCCTTTAAATATTGCCGCATTGTACCGATAAACAACCCCTACCATTTGTGATCCACGGCAAATAAACAAACAAAAACATCATGTCATGTGAATTTATCATCAAAACTTTAGCAACATAATAATAATTTTCATGAGCCAATTTCAGTCACCCCTACGCAAATAATTCCTCGTTCAATTTAATTTTTTGGAAAGAATTAATCGTCAAATAGATTAAATATTCCAAGAAATTATCAATTTTCAAAAGAGAAGTGCACATTTCGCTGTCACCGGATTTTCAAAAAGAAATCCTTTGATTTCCTTTAATGATTTTCTCAGAATTTTTGATGATTTTAAGAGGATTTTGTTTCAAACCATTGAGATTTTTAAGTTGAAACAAAACCAGTACTCCCATGTTCTTCGTACGGGGTCAAATATATGTATATGTATTGCTATTGCTATATTCAGTTAGCGATTTACCGTTCGATTAAACTTTCTATCAAGCTGTTTCTCTACGTTACTAACGTAGGTGATAGTGGAAGCCATATTTCATCAGCATTCACTATTTTCCAACTTTCTATCAAAGTTTGGTACATTATCTAAATGGCGTCTCATCTTACCTTTAACATCGTTTAACGCATTTTTCTGCATTTTCTCAAAACCTTGTACCAGTTTTAATAAAGGGATCATTATATTGAGCGCGATGCGAATCGCATCGCGTCCAATATAATGATCCCTTAAGGAAGGAAATTGTGCCGCTTTCGGAGTCAAGTCATTTTGTGTTATCATAACAAGACGAAATGAGCGGAAAACCAAAAAGAGATAAAAAACCACCTGCCTAAAGGAGTAATTATATTGGACGCGATAAAAATCGCTCGCGTAAGGATTGTTTGAAAGCTCAACCTGACAAAAATAAAAATAATTTTATCAAGTTGGGCTTTCAAACAAACCTTACGCGAGCGATTTTTGCAGAACTCTTCAATCTCTTAAAACTCCTTCAAATGTGTCAAAATTCTTCAATAAATCTTTATGACTCAATATAACTCTTAATAGCTCTTAATAACTCTAACTAACCATCTAAGAGTTGCAAAAAGTTATGAGAGTTTTGAAAAGTTTCACAAAATAGTGACAGCTTTAGGCAAGAGTTACGAAAAAGACTCCTCTTCGATTATTTTAAGTTTGCAAACATCATTTAAAGATGAAAATTAGCCGCTCCGCCGAGTTTCTACATATATAATGAGCAAAAAAAAAAAATGGAAAGGAAACTATTTACAAAAAGCCATTCTTTCATCGAAATACGGGGGACACCCTAAAAATTTTGGGATCGGTTATTTCTGATGCGTGCAAGCAGTTGATATGAATTTATTTGTAAATTCAGGCGCGCCGACTTCTAGGTGGCGTTGGGTGCTAAAGCACCCAACAACCTAATTTGTTGGGTGCTTAGCACCCAACAAAACTTCGTGTGATATTTGGTAAATTTTTTATTCAAAATGTAAATATCAGAAGTTATACTAACGAGTAACAGATAGCGCTATAGACATTGGCAACTGACGCATACACATCATAACATTCGACGCACAAGTAGTACTTCGATTCCACTTTTAACAATTAACTGTCACCTGCAACGTGTTGAAAATAGTCCATTTTTGTTTAATTAAAATTTCCAATAGGAATTCATTTTTTTAGGTAGGTTTCGAGAGTTTATGTCTATTATCTGTGGCACATCATAAAATTACAGAATTTACAGATTCGAAATGGACAGATACATAAGGAAGTGGCGTAAATCCACTGACCCTGACTCTGATCGGTCGAATATTGATGAAATCGCCGATAAATTTACCATCGGACCAAAGAAATCATCGTTATCTTCCAGTCAAAATCGACAAACCAGTGCGGACAGTTCTGACAAGAAAGTAACTTCATCGAAGTTTTCAGATATCGGAACCACCGATAAAACGTCAACTATAACGGTAGAGTCATCGCTATCTTTTAATATAAATCAACAAACCGGTGCTACCGAGGTAGCAATTTTACCGAATAGTATTTCTGAAGTCGAGTCTACCGACCAGTCGTGCAACTTGTATGCAGAGTCATCTAACAATACTAGTACAGCAAATGGTATGTTATCAAGGAATAATTTATCAGTGTTTTTCAGTGTTTTGACGCTATTTGTTGTTGGCTATTTCAGCACCCAAGAAACAAACACAAAGTAGAATTTTTTGTCCAGAATGGGAGAAGAAATTTCCGTAGTTGTGCTACAGAGAATCAAAAGTATTTTGTTCTGTGTGCACGATGGCCTACAACGTATTTAAAATAAAACGACCAGACGGCATAACTAACGAGAGAGTGTACGAGTCTTTCGTTGAACATGGATTTTCGTCGTGGAACAAGCTATTGACCGATTCAAAAAACACGAGAAGTCAAATCTTCATTATATAGCCGGTACCTCCATCCATTCAAAGAAAACAACAAAAGTATTAAGCATGCTTTCCAGTCAATCGGCGAAGGCCAAACGCGACGCTCGATTTTGTCTTGAAAAAATTTTCGAATCGATTAAATTTCTCGCCGTTCAGGGTCTTTCAATAAGAGGACATCACGAGCAACAGATCAACCATTGTTGGCAGCGTGGATGGGGCGCTCGAAATATCGATGGATCAGCCATGACATAATTGATGAAATGTTGAATATCATGGCAACCCACGTTCTCCGACATTTACTGGCTGAGATTTATAAAGAACCGTTTTACGCGATTATGGGAGACGAAACAACCGATGTGTCTTGTAAGGAGCAGATGTCAATAAATTTCCGGTACATCGATGATAATTTAATAGTACACGAATCATTTCTCGGATTCTATGAGGCACCCTCAACTGACTGCAACTTTATTCACGATTGTAATGGATGTATTAACTAGATTTGATCTGAAGATAAGTAATTGTCGAGGACAGTGTTATGATGGAGCTCCCAACATGAGTGGTGAGATTAGCGGGCTGCAGACACGAATCAGACAACTTGAACCGAGAGCATATTACGTTCACTGTGCTGGACACAATCTTAATCTTGTTGCACAAGATGCGATGAAACTGATAACGGAGATTGCTGATTTTTTGTCTGTTATGCGTGATCTAATATCGTTTGTTCGAGCGTCGGCCAAGCGAGTGCATATTTTCAAAAAAATTCAACTAGAATTTTCTGGATTGAACGATCAAGATGATCATGAAGAAGAAGCAGTATCCTTGAAGGCGTTTTGTCCAACACGTTGGACGGTACGAGTTAAGTCTCTAAAATCAGTAAAGGAGAACTACAAAAACATTCTTAAATTTTGCGAGGTTGTTGGTGAAGAGAAGAACGATTGTGGTGTTAAAGCAAGGGGATTTTCGGAATGCCTACATAAATTTGATACTTTTACTATGCTCTTCATTTCGATTGCAACACTTGAGAAAGTAGAAGCTCTCAACGAGACAATTCAGGCGACTTCAATCAATTTTAGAAGTGTATTACGACGGTTGTTATTGCTAACTACAAGCCTTCATCAAATTCGGACAGAGTTAAATTTTAAAGAGCTGTACTGCGATGCAAACAGTGCTGCGAAAGCTTTGAACCTCGACGAACCCATTTTACCTCGACGTCGGGTTGCACCCAAACGTTTAGATAACAGTACAAATACCTACTACTTTCCTGCTAAGGTCGAGGAAAAATACAGAGTGTAGTATTACAAAGTAATCGATCAAATAACGTCAAGTTTGGGAAGTCGATTTGATTCAGAAACGTACGAAATACTGGGAAAGCTAGAAGATTTTGCTTTGAACAAATGTCAAATTGACGACATAAAAGATTATATCACTCACAATAATGATGGAAAGGTGGAATGTGATTTCGATTTGGATCGGCTGAATCTTCACCGGTCAATGTTTTTCGATGTAGTCAGTAAGGACAAAACCGCTGTCATCGATGGATTAACAAATATTACAATTTACCTTCAAAGACACGAAGACATTCGCGAATTTCTGACGGAGTATGTCAAATTTGTCAGACTTTTGCTTACGAGTCCCCAGACTGTAGTGATTGCAGAACGATCGTTTTCCGCGTTGAAGCGTCTCAAAACCTATATGCAGTCCACGACAAAGCAATTAACTAAACGTCGAATTAATACTTAAGCACCCAACACTCAAAACAAAAGTCGGCGCGCCTGTGTAAATTTCAGCGTTTTTAAGATAAATAGACAAAACAAATCGTATAAAAAGTGTACCTAGCTGAAACTAGTGACACAAATGATACATCCATGAAGAATTCTAAGTCAATTCATCGAGTATTTCGTGAAAAATTGAAAGAGTTAGATTTCTATGAAAAATCGTAACGAGATGGCCCAACCAGATGAACTAACTTTAACACAAAATTTCTAATTTAACAGCTTCTTTGTGGAATAAAAGCCTAATATTCAATTACGAAAATCAGTCAGTTTCCAAGTAGAATTTCATTCAACTTCTGAGACAGGATACCACGAGAAGTTTTTATCAGAAAAAAGCTAGTAAAAACTGACTTTAGTATCATTTTGGATTTAGGATTGGGATTTGGACTTTAGGATTATTTTGTCTGTCTTACGGCACATTTTCTAGCTATCACTAGGTTATCTCGTTTTCGGCACTTGCTAGGATTCTAAAATATGAAATAAACATTTGAAACATAAGTTACCAGGAACGTTTTTAACGAAAGTACTGACGGCTGCACATCTTCATACCGCGGACACTGACTAGGATAAAAATGATTTTATTTGTGAATTTTAAATTATTTTGCATCAATTTTGACTTTTCGAGCTATGAAGTATAATTTATAAGTTACAAGTTTTAAGGTAAAAATTGAGAAAATTCTCGTTTTGGTACAATTGCACCCATAGAAGTAATATTTTGCTATGGCTGCTGTACCTTCGGCAGATTAAAGTCCACCCGCTTGAATCAACATTTAAAAGCCACTCACAATTCTTCATCCTACTTCCAATTGTTTAACAAAAATCGAAAAACTAAAAGTGCTGATTTCGTCGTTTACGACTCATCAGTACACCTTGTCTTAAGACCATGTGTGTGTTAAAGGCGAGTTGACATAGTTTGGGTATCATTCTATGGCCATCGTTGCTGATATACACATGGTCTTAAGACAAGGTGTACTGATGAGTCGTAAACGACGAAATCAGCACTTTTAGTTTTTCGATTTTTGTTAAACAATTGGAAGTAGGATGAAGAATTGTGAGTGGCTTTCACAAGTTTTAAGTTTATAGCACAGATCAGTATTGTAACTGATCCAGATCAGTATTCTAACTGATCCAGGTCAGGATTGTAACTGATCCAGATATGTATTTTAACTGATCCAGATCAATATTGTTACTGATCCAGATCAATATTGTTACTGATCCAGATCAGTATTTTTACTGATCCAGATCAGTATTGTTACTGATACAGATCATTATTTTTACTGATTCAGATCAATATTGTTACTGATCCATATCAGTATTGTTACTGATCCATATCAGTATTGTTACTGATCCATATCAGTATTGTTACTGATCCATATCAGTATTGTTACTGATCCATATCAGTATTGTTACTGATCCATATCAGTATTGTTACTGATCGATATCAGTATTGTTACTTATCCATATAAGAATTGTTACTGATCCATAACAGTATTGTTACTGATCCATATCAGTACTGATCAGTTTCAAAACTGATCTGGATCAGTACTGATCAGTTTAAATACTGATCTGGATCAGTACTGATCAGTTTCTAAACTGATCCGGATTAATACTGATCCGTTTCAAAACTTGTCTGAAAATTGATATAAATCAGTACTAATCAGTTTTAAAACTGACCTGGATCAGTACTGATCAGTTTTAATTTACTAATCCAAGTCAGTTTTGAAACTGATCAGTTCTTATGTGGATCAGTTTTGGAACTGATCGGTACTGGTACTGGGCTTACTTATAATGTTAACTTATAACGTAAACTTGTAATTTATAACGCAAACATATAACTCAAAACAAATCAGTCTACTACGTTCGTCACACTTTCATTGAATGATTGAGAGCATCGTATAAGGTGTCCAGTTTCCAGGTGCCCTGTATAATGTTATAAATTTTTGCAAACTCTCTATTAGGATGTCAATATACTAAAAAATATTGAAATTTGCATATAAATTCATATCAAATTTTTACGCATCAGCAATAACCGATTCCCGAAACTTTTGGGGTGCCCCTCGTAAAAACGTAAATAAGTGACGAGAAATGCATTGAAAGACAAAGCGAAAGTCCTGCAAATTTATGAAAACCACGGACACGATACAACCCACCACAGAGCAAACATTTTTAACGATATATTTGCTATCAATTCGTTGTAAACACGAAGCATTCATTCACTTAACTTAATTTCTCTATACATAACACGTTCTTACATAGAACACAGAGTGCTAAACGATTTCTCCTTTAGAAACTGCTTCCTTTATCCGTTTTGTAATTATTTATTGTTCGTTGAATTCAATTACAACATTTCATAAATAACAAATTATATTTGCTGGAATAAATTCAAAAGTAAAACACGAATCTGTACAAATATTAATGTATTTGTAAAAATATTTTATGAAAAAGTTACTACAATTTTATAGCTATTTATGGAATTATTCATCTTCTTAGACTTACAAAAATTGAGAAAGAAACTAAAAACTCCTCTAATCAAGTTGAATATAATGGGTTTTCATTCCTCTTAGTTGATTACACTAAACAGAGTCTTATTTTTTTAACGTCAAGTGAGTCAACGAGAAACGATGTAAAAGGATCAATAGCCAATTTTAAGTGTATTGGAGAAATTTTAGTAGTAGATAACATCAACGTTTGTAACGAGCCATATGCGAGTGGAGTACTCACACTAGTCAAAACATTAGTTTACAAGAATACATACCACATGCAAGCTAATGGCAAAAATCTTCTTCACTGTTTAAAACAGCGTAGTAAATTCGCTTTAATCTCACGTTCAGTAAATTGTAAATAGCATGTAAAGCGTAGTTTATTGCAGTGGACAAGAATATGTCGGTGATCTTGTGGAATATATCTTATTCGTCGTAAACAGTAAATTAATTTTCATGACAAGTGCAAAAATTGGGAATTCTTAACAGAGTGAAGTCCTAGAACATAGAAAATGGAGTTTGGAAGTAAAACTAGTCCACTTCTAGTATTTTTTTAAGTAATTCCTTTTTTCTCAGAATAAAATGGGATACACTTGTATTGATTTTTTAAAAATGTACAGTTTACTTGAAGCGGGTAAAAATTTATCTCTATAGGGAAAGGAATTTTCAATCCATATTTGAGGTGAGAAATTAGTTATTTATGTTCTCTCAATTACACATCTAGAACATTTAAAGTATTCTACATTGAGTGACATACAGTTGCATAATAGTAGTTTTCCTTAATAGTGCGAAAAAAATATATGAAAATTTATTTTAGCACCTTGACAGCAGTCGTTATGAAAACCTCATTCTCTTCACTCTGGTGAGCACTGTCGACGTCCTATCTGGTGACAACACGGGTAAGAAAATTTATATGATAAATTGAGGCTTTTGTTTCGTGAATAAAAACAGGTAATCTACGCGTTAATTGCGTCGACGGCTTCTGTCAAAGTATAGTGATTTTCGTAACACGTTAGATAAGCTGTTAAAATATTGACATTACTTGCATGATCGAATCATAGAAATGAAGACTTCAAGAAAAACAAGATAAAGCAATTGAAAGTGAGCCTGCTCCCCATGTATAATGTATGAGAGTACGTTCACTTTCAATTGCTTTGTCTTGTTTTTCTCCTGAAGTCTTCAAATCACTATACTTTGTCATAAGCCGTTGACACACTAAACTTGTGGATTAAAAGTTTTTATCGCCGGTACTATGGAAAAATTGACACGTCGTAACTCTCTCTATTGACCGCCGAATATGGTCAGATTAAACTAGGGACTGATTCAAGGGAACTTATTTTATAAATTAAAATATAATTAGAAATTTGGGAATTTGTTTTTTCTTAAGTAGGTTCTGAGTTGAAGAGTAAAAAAAGCAAAAAGTCAGACCTAATTTACTACTTTACCGTTATAAGGAAAAAACTAAGAGAAAATTAGAAGATTTTCAACGAAATTCGCAGAAAAAACCAAATTAGCGACAAAATTAAACCAGAGATTCTCGTCGATTGTTTTATTTAATTAAATTCGCTGATTTTCTCTAAGTTTTTTTTCCTTACGGTAGTATTTCCATAACCCAGATAACAATTGACCCCACGAAATGTGCATAAAGTGCCATCGGAAAATGTGCCGATCCCATTTAATGTGCTCCAGTTCCAGGACATTTAATGTATATTAAAAAGCGCCTTTACCGTTACATATTTTCTTTGGAACGTGAAGTGCATTTAATGTACATTAAATGTGAATTACATGTACATCTTATGTACATTTAAAACACTTTGAACACACAGCTAGTGTACCTTTAATGTACTTTTTAGTGTGAATTACTAGCACATTTCATGTACATATAATGTTATGTAAGAAAAGAAAGGAAAATTTAATTTAGTTTTCCCACTTTTCTATATCGGTTTTTCTTATTCTGATGATCACTACGTCCTCCATCTACATTTTTTGATGCCAAGCTCTCATTTTTTTTATTAGAAAAATTTCTGCCATTTGCGGGGCTTGAACCCAAGACGCTCGGGATTATGAGTCGACTGCTTTACTAGTTGTGCCACCGGATACTTATGTGTTGGTGTGTTAAATTTGTATAAGGTGTTTAAATTGTAGAGAGTATATTAAATGTACTTTTTTTGTACTGAGAGAAAAAGTTTTGGAAGATATGCTAGTAAATGAAAATTAAACAAACTCCACAGAGTGTTTTTTAAATTTATTTGTTTAATTGATATTTGAAATTGATTTTATGCGAAACAATAAAAAATCTATTCCCCGTTACACATTTTTCTTTTTTTTCTTTTATAATTCAATGCTTTTTTTTAATGTTACCCAACCAAAAGCAGCCGTGATATCCATTCACGGACTAAAAATATACATTTTTGAAAAAATAAGATGAGCATTTTTTGAAGCACATAATCTAAAAATGTACTTGTGATCTAATGCAATAATTTCGAGCTTTAATGGCACAAAAAATGTGCCTTTATTTACACCGAAAAATGTACTACATCACAAGCACATTTTTGGTACATTTAATGTGATAGAAATAGTGTACACCTTATCACGCACATAAAATGTGCGAAAAATGTACTTGTGATCTAGTGTAATAGTTTCGAGTTTTAATTGCACAAAAAATGTGCTTTTTATGTACATCGATGTACGTACGACTTAACAGACACATTATTTGTTCATTTTATGTACATATTCTCAACAACATTGAATTTCGCACATTTGATGTACATTCAGTGGGCAACCACATTAAAAAGTGTGATCTGTGTTATCTGGGTAATTTAGTTAAGTGCATATCCAACAGTCTTATGAATGAGAGAAGGTTTCGTCTGGCCTATTTTTTTAGCGGTGAAGCGCTTTCCTCAATCACTTATATAAACATAAACATAGAACGTAAATGTTGGTATAGAAAATATGTGGGATTTGCTCATAGCATATAAAATATTGTGAACCCAACCATCTGCAAACTTAAGAGTAAAGTGTATTCTTACAAATATAATAATAAGAATCTGCTACTTCTATTCGTCGTTGCCTTAAAATAAATAGAGTAGAGTATAAAAAACTTAAAGTTAATGTAAATGCTAAATTATTGTAAATATTCACATATGACTAGAAGTCAGGTGATTTCATATTCGATTTATAGAAATCCGTGAGAAAGTTAAACAATGCAATTATAGATTCGATGTACTTGCCAGAACACATTTTTGGTTGCTGCTGGAAGTACTGAGAAATATAGTCGATGTCAATGTATTCGAATTAATAAAGAAAATATGATATGATCGTTCAGTAGGTGGGATTTTGTAATCTGATGTAACAATTAAAAATTATTTTAAAATTTTCACATCCACAACCGTGTCTCAGGGGACGATATTCATCAAGAATTATGTCGTTCAAAAGTCATCAACTTTCAAAAGTTACATCTTTCTCTTGTGGCGAGAGTCGGTCTATTCCAACTGTCAAAATGGCGTTTCAAATGTCAAAGCAGTTGCTATTTCAAATGATTTTTTCGGCAATTTCTCTTTGATAACTATTAGTACAGATTCCTCAACTGCTCGCTTATTTTATAAGTTCAATGTTTGAAACGTCATTTTGACAGTTGAAGCAGACTGACTTTTGATTCCAACAGTCTCAAATGATAATCTGAACCTCGGTTTTCGATATCATGCTTGTGAACTGCTCCCTACAATCGTAAGTCTTTTGCGAAATTTCAAGTGGGAATTAAACTTAACGAAATGTTTAATATTTTGCTTAACGACTACAATTTTTCTCACAATAAGTTCGTGAATTGACCAATAAATTATAATTTGACATATTTGTTGTACTCTCAACAAGCAATATCTTAGCGGAGATATGAAAACTTTAGATATCACAGATAGTTTCCCCTTGATTGCAGGGCTTATTATTTGGAGTCTTATTTCCTAAAAGTTCTGAAAAATTTATTCGAGAAATTCCATAATTCTTAAAAAGAAAATTTATACATTTCTTAAAAGAAATTTGTTTTCAGAACTTCTAAGAACAACAAATTCAAACTGTAAGCCCAGAAATGGTGAGTGTCGTCTTATGTGAGGAAACCTACCTTTCAAAATTTTATTTGCTGCCATGGTATATGGTTGAAGCGATTTTAAAAGTCTAAATTATCTAAACAAGAAACGAAAAAGCACAACGCCATTTAAACGTCTAACACTACATTTTGACTGTTTCTAATTTGATCAATTCATCTCAATTTACTTTAAGAATGATACGAAAATCCAGTAGCTAATTTATCTTCTTTCCTCGGACAACGACCATGTCGTTTATCATAGCGACCATACTCACACGTCGGCGGATTGCATCGTCCCTCCAATATACATCTATAATGGAAAAAAATTTTTTTGTCAATTTCTGAAAGCTATAAAAAATAAATATTTCAATTTTACTCACTTTCGGTCTTCCATTGAAAAATGCTCTCTCCCTTTTTTCTTCCAATCACACGCATAGTTATTCGATGAGCAATCACACCTACAAGTTCCATCTGGTTCCAGCACCTGTTCGAATGCTTTTGTACATGTGCATGAAATTACGGTAGCACGACGCATTTGCTCTGGTCGCTGAGACTTAGCATTTGCTCTAGAATCACAAAAACATTCCGTGTGATTGATGAACGTTCGTTTCTCAATTGTGCCTGTCTTCTGATGCATAGGCTTGACCTGTGAACAAAATTTTCTACTTAAAATAAAATTTCAACATTCGCTTTGCGAATCGACACCAACTTCACGCTAATCAAATGTAGTTCTATTATAAAGAATTGTCAAATTGGCAGTTAACTTCACGTTGAACTGAGTGCTATTCAGAATGAAGCTAGCTGCAGTCTTAACAGTTCTATTCAATTCTTTTGTTTGACAATTGAAAACAATAGCATAAGGGCGGCCACTCGTTTCTATATTTTGTTAAAAAGTGACTTTATAAAATCCCTGCAGCCGATCACGCCACCGCCGGAAATGTAAAAACATTGCGCCGCCGCAAGCCGACGTTTGTTTTTTTCATCGATTTTACGCACAAGCTCTCAAAATTGCTATTTAATTTTCAAAACGAAATTATCTCATTTTTTAGCCGTGGGCCGGCGTTTTATCGGCTGGGTCTTCAAGACAGTCTCTAGCCTCAGGACTACATCCTACACTTGTCCAATGATCAGCAAAAATGAAAAGAAGAGTTGTACCTAATCGGCTGTCAAAGACAATTTTTCTCGTAAATGGCACTGGACTGAGTTGCGCTGACTTAAAATCGATTGTCAGCCGAATGCGGCCGAATGTTTGATTTTAAGTCGGCGCAACTCAAATAATTTGTTCCAGTGACATTGACGAGCAAAATTGTCCTTGAGAGCCGATTAGATAGAACTCTCCTCTACATTTTTGCTGAACATTGGACAAGTGTAGGATCTACTCCGAAAGGTAGAGACTGTACTGAAGATCCAGCCGACGAACGGCTCTAGCCCTAGTCGATACTCCCTAGCTAAGTCCAAGGGCTCAGACTCAAAAAATTTTCTTCCATATATTGTTGGGCTTTCATTGGCCCAACCCTTAAAAAAAGATTGATGAAAATCGGAAAATATTTGCTCGAGTTATTGTAATGACAGACGGACGATTTCTCTTAGGGGTCGTACACATATTACGTCATACTTTTTTCTAGAATTTTTTATTTACCCGCCCCCCCCCCTCTCCCATGTCACGTTGCATCATGTTTGACTTACACCTCCTACATTTTGACGTCACATTTTCGACTCCCCCCTACCTGGAAGCCGTACGGAGAGGGTCATTTTAGTAATTTTGGGTTTGTTTGTAAATAACTCGATCAAAATAACTCAGTAATTTAATAGAACGGGAATCCTTGCAACCAGAATCGATGGAACTGGTTTTCTACGAGTCCGTGAAGTTTATGTTTTGAATGTCTAATAAAAATATTTCCTTTTTATTGGAACAAGAACGTGACGTCACGTTACATGCAGACATTCCCCCTCCCCCTGTCCGAATCCGTCACGTTTTCAGTGACCCCCCCCTCCCCCTCTGAGTGTGCACGACTCCTTATTTACACTCCAAAACGAAAAACCAGATCAATGTTTGCCATGTTACAAACGTCGTGGTAAACGCATATGTCACGTTACTTCGCATGGGTCCAAAACGTTTAATTCGTTGACTCTTTACCATTTACATCATAAAACATTCCGCACGTAAATTGAATGTTGTTGGGATTTTTTTCGGAAACTATAATACTTTTTCAATATAATATAATATAATAATAATAAACACTTATGAGCTTCATCTCATTCTTCCACTGAATTGTTTATCGTGTGAATACTGTTAAGCACTGGCGCCGATTCCCTTTGTGTACACTGCACAGTAATTGGTAATGGCAACAACGTGTCTGTTTGATTGCTAACATTTTTAATATGAGAATCTTCGATTCCCTCTTCTAGAAATTGAAGTCGGAGCCACTGTTATGAATCTTACTCAAAAACATATTGCTGAAACCTGCAGTAAAGCTTTTCTTGTATCAAGCAAATATAGTGCCATCATCAACAACAATACGCTTTTTTCATGTAGAATACATTCACATTTTAGGAAGAGCCCAGAGTACAACTGCTGGTTGTTGCATTACAAAAGTTAAATTTGCTTCATATACTTTGATACACAGAAAGTTAATTTAGAAATAGTTTTCAGTCGGTAGATGTTTCATAAAACGAAATCGGAAAATTCCTTGGAGAACAGAAGAATGTATAATGCTCTTTACATAAAAATTCATCGTAGTCCCTTCACTGCAGTAGTTCAAAGACGAAAATGAAAATCTACATGCGTTAAATGTAATGCAGAACCAGAAACCCGAAAATCAAATGCTACGATTCTTCATAATGTTAAATAAAATGCATTTAACTTTAACTGGTTGATGTCGTTTTTATGTAAAAATACTAAATTACTGCGGGCTTTAAGAAAGTAAGTGTTTGAATGTGGGTTCCTGTGCCGTATACGAGTCACAGTAATGTTAGCTGTAATCTCTGCCATGTGATGTTGAAGTAAGAGAAACCAAAGCGACCCAGGGTCATTGTAATCTATTTTTGCTCTTACCTGATCATAAAACATAAAGCATAAACGAAACCAAACAAAAGCTTCATACAGCGAAATAAATATAAATTTCAGCATGTCAATTCATTTTTCTATTGAAATTCTGAAAGTTATATTTAGGCATTTTCACTAAAAAACTTCATTACTCGATAATCAAATTTCAAAAGAATTGATACAATATCGATCGAAAAGTGTGTGAGCAATGGCTGCAAACTAAAAATCTCCAAGGGGTCGTGCACATATGACGTCACGTCATGAGTATCCATAAAACGGTCATAACTTAGTCAAGACAGCAAATTCTGTTTATAGGACTCTGGCTACCCCCCCAAACAGGGGGTGTATTTGGGGGGGGGGGGGCAGCCGGAGTACTGTAAGCAAAATCTCTTACCAGTTTGGAGTTATAGACTTTGTGGATTTTATAGCAAGCGTGACGTCATATGTGTACGACCTCCAAGTGTATCTAAAATGTCATTTCTGCAATTCAATGTCGAAATACGACAATTTTCAATACTGCTTTGAGTGCGGAAAAGGTCAACTTTTCCGCACTCAGATTTGAATGAGTAAGGAAAAGTTTTCCAGCACTCAAATTTGAGTGCGGAAAAGTCTTTCAGCATTCAAATTTGAGTGTGGAAAATGAAAAGTTTTTCAGCACTCTATTTTAATTGACATTAAAAATGCAATGAAAAGGAAATTGTGATCGAAATAGAAATTTCATTGTTTGGTTTTGTCTATTTCGGCATTGAATTGCAGAAAACGTTGTTCCTACCCACACTCGCCTCTTAGGACTAATGCTGAAAAAACCTTAGTTACAAAACTAGGTAGGAAAATTACTATTTTGCAATTCATGCAATAATAGGTCGTATTACCTTTGCATTTGGGATTTATATACTCCCAAATGCAAACGTAATACGTTACTAAAGCGTGCGGTAATTTATATTTCAGTGCGGCAATTTCTGTTTCAGTGCGGTAATTTCTGTTTCAGTGCGGTAATTTCTGTTTCAGTGCGGTAATTTCTGTTTCAGTACGGTAATTTTCATTTCACTGCGTTAACTCACACTTCATGGGAAAACTACAAAACAACGTGAATGAAACAAAAAATATGGAATGAAATTTAAACTAATTTTTTATTTTTTTCGTGAAAATAAAATAGTAATTTTGTTCATTGCAAAAAACGTTGTGTGTTACATGTAATGTTAGGACTCATATTAACGCATACGTTACGTGTGGTAATATTCGTCCTTACATTACTTGAAACACAAACTACTACTGTTTACTTTTGAAATTTAAACTATATGAAATTCATACTATGAATGAAGTGATAATATTAATATTAACTCGATGTACAGTGATTTCGGTTGATTTATACTTATCTAATTTGGCAGAGGCATGGTGTTACACCGTGGCACAAGTGATTTTTGTAGCACACGTTCTAATTTTCCTTACTCGCTTCGCTCCTCAGGAAAACTTAGAACTGGTGCTACAAAAATGTACTTTGCACAATTTACTTTTTTCAAGCATTTTTCAGGGGTCTGCGAAATGCTTGAAAAATTATGTCTTGTAAATATGAAGAGTTTTATTTCTCATCAATTTCGCACAAACTTTGCACGAACCGTGCACTCATCTTAAATGAGAGACGAGTCTTACTTGATTCGAGTGTCATTGGCGATTTACTTGTTCCTAAAACTATTTTTAATGCATTTTTCGGTTCGGTCTTGACATAATTGAAATTTTCAGTAGTTTATTTAATGTTGATTTATGTGAAAACTGAATTTTAAATCAAAAATTCTTGATGATTTTTCAAAGATTTACAAAAGATTTTTTTTAGCCTGTACCAGGATTTTTGGGAGTCGTTTGCCCCTCGAATAGACCTTTCAAACAAAAGAAAATCTATGAAAATCGGAAAATATTTACGCGACCTATCTACAAAAGACCACTTAGGCGGCCCTAGCTCAGCGACCCTTCGTCCAAAAATTCCCATCCGCAATACCAAACTTACTTTACCTTTCAGGAAACAATATTTTGAAAATCGGTTAAATTTTACTCGAGGTATCGTGTTTACGGACGGATGGACAAAATTTTTTTTGCTGATTTGACATCTAAGGCCCATGATCGATTCCTCTCGCTCCTCGCTCTGATCATAGACCATAAAGCTTGTTAATTCTTATTTTCTCCGCTTGATTAACAACTAACTATTCTTATGTTGAATGGAAAAAAAATTGTTTAACCTTTTTTTGTTTGAATGCTAAATTCGAGAAAAGTAATGGCGTTAATTAGAGCATAATGTGTTAATGGATTGGATGGAGTTTTATAATACAAAAAGTTTTAATGGAATTTGGAAACAATGAATTTTGGATGGAGTTAGACGAAAAAGCTTATCAGCATTATTGGATTTTACATGCATCTCAATTCTGTATGGTTTTTTTATAAATTTGCAAAATAAACTTGTAAGGAATTAATTGGTAAACACTCGTAATGGTTTATTTTCATAACAAGGGAGGAAAGCAGAGTATTCCTTCTGTAAACTTTAGCAATGCACGCAACTTAACTCGTTACAAATATATTTGGGATTTATTTGAACGACCCATAGAAATTACGTAATATTACGGAAAATGTACTATAAAATTGACTGGAGATAAAAAGGATCTGTTCGTCGTAATGAATAAATTTTAGATAAGTTTTAGGGAAAGTTGACAAGTCGTAAGAAGGAGTAGTAGACCCTAAAGCCTCAAACGATTTTTATAAATTTCTTGCCCCATTATTCAGATCCATATTTTCACTCCAATGAAGAGTTTCTTTCGAAATTCATGCAAAAACGTTCCATGAACCATGGAAATAATGTTTGTTCCCCGTAATAATAATAATAATCCGCCGTTACAATCCGTCCGGGTCAGAGGCTAGATCATTTTTTATTTTCTAGTTCCGCAATTTTTTTGTGAGCTTTTGCTCACATGGATTCTCTTAGAGATCCTTTCGTTACCAACGTTTTTACTGTGTCAGTGGTAAATTGCACACAAACCTAGAGCCATCTATGATGTACTAGGGCGGAAACTAGTAGGGCTTAGAATACCTGTTCGCCCCATCAATGTGTTTTACCGGCAGGCATTTTGTGGACCATATGATTAACGTGAATTCCGAACCAACGACACCATTTGAATTACTTCTGGGGCTGATTATATATCCGCCTAAAGTTAGACTTAGATATTTGTACACAGAATTCATCGAATATGGGTGACGTCATATTTGTCACTCTTCTATGTACGATTCGTTGCGGCACCAAATTCACAACTACCCAAATTATGAAGCCTAGGTGTGCCTAGGAACGTTACTTTCATGCTATACATTGAAGAAAAATCCTATACAGAATTGGAACCCGATTGATTGAACCCGGATAATTTTGGTGGAAAGCCAGTACGTTACCACTGAGCTAACCTGTTCCTTTTTTCCCAATAACCGAGTCAAAATTCCCCGGTAACCAGGAACCAGCTTGCGATTTCCCTAAAAAGCCATTTTCCAAATCCCAATACCGAATTCCCCCAATAATCTTCCAAAGTAGACTTTCCCTGAGGTTTTAAACAAACTGATGACCTTTTTTTTAGGTCATCAGTATAAGATTTTCCAAGTTCAGACTTTTTTTTAGGTCACCAGTAACATTTCCCAATTTCAAAATGCATTTTCCAATTTCTCATGACTTCCCTACAATATCTGATGACTTTCCTAATTTTCCTTTCGACTTTTCCCTGCGAAACAAATTTTTTCCCAAAAATTTCCCAGTAACAAGGTTTCCAGGTTCTCGCATTATTTCCATGCCCGCATGAAACCTCGAAAAATCACTGCTTGGGGACACTGATGATGATCGCTTGCAGTATCCAAGAGAGAGACGCAATTATCTTCTTTTTTTTTTGAGAAACTACACTCATAGAATTTTAAATATGTGCATCGCGAGAAACTACACTCATAGAATTTTAAATATGTGCATCGCGAGTCAGCTGATAACGAAAATAAAAAACATAAAGGCAAAACGGCTGGGAGGTGGTGGTAACGTTAACTATTGCCGTAGTTATGTATTGTTATGTATCGCTACAAATTCATATGAGATACTACGACGATAACTATTTAGGTAACACGAACTGAACAACGTTTGAAAGTTTCGAATTTCGCGCCAAATAAAGATTTTATTGACTACTTTGAACGCAACCATTCTCATAAAACCGCAAGGTCATGCTCGGAGCGGTGAAGCAGTCCCCAAACCCCAAAAAAACGTCCGCAAACCCAAAAAACTCCATACAAAAACCTTTGGGACAAGACACGATGTATAGGCGAACTTTGGAGTTTTTCCCCCCTGCCTCCTTCCTATAAATTATTAGAAAAAAAATACGTCGAGCAGCTTTCAAGCGAGCCCTCACTCATCAAAATCGGTTCAAAACGAGCCGAGATATCGCCAATCAAAGATCACCAATTTCCATATAAAAATGGTAAAAATATGTTTGAAAATAATCAAAATTTCATAATTTTTTTTATTTTTTGATTAGATGCATTTATTTCAAAATAGTAAAAATTTGTAACAAATTATTAAATATTGTAAATGTTGAGATAAATTTACAGCCTATAAAGACTTTATCAAATTTATATGACGAAATTTCTTTATGCAAAATTTCATAATCATCTTCGGCACTTCTCGGGCGGCAGGGCCGGACTGATGACCCAAAGGCCCATCGGGCTCAATTTCGAAAAGGCCCACGAAATGAATTTTCGGAGGCCCAAGTCGGTGCATGATTTTTTAACAGGCCCACCTTTGATATCACAGTCATGCAATAAAAGCAACAACAAAATTTCGATATAATTCATTAATTTTATTTCATTTTAGTTCACTCAATACATTTCTATTATTCTATCAAGAGTCTTCTCAGTTCAGCTGACGATAGACCGAACGATTTAACGATCTCATCGATGTTTATTTTATATGTCATTTCACGGTGAACAAACATTAACAGCAACGGTTCGAGGAGCTGTTGCTTTAAAGCGGATCTTAGCCGCGATTTTAGTACCTTTAGTTTGGAGAATGTCCTTTCACACTCTACTTGTGTACAAGGTAGTACCATAAAATATTCATAGGCGCGGTACAAATTTGAATACGCTGACACGTGTAAATTCAATTTGCCTAATAGAAGAAAACAACACTTAAGACATTTATTGCAGGGTTTTTTCTTAATCAGGCACTTCGTCGCGCCCTCGTCATCATTATCAGAATCGGCTTCATCTTCTTCAACGTCATCGTCATCTACATCGCTTAGCACTAAATTTTCTATCGAATCGTAAACGTTTTCAACTTTTAACAGATTAGCGAAATGTTTCGAGAAATGATTCAATTCCGCGACTAGAACTTCGCTATCTACTTTAAGCACACGCGATAGAATCGAAAGACTTGGTGAACCTTGTTTTTGTTGTAAACTGTCGAAATTAGTTGGTAGAAATATGACATTTCATGTACCAGCTTTTCATTTTGAACTGAGTTAAATCTGTCAGTTAATGTCTGTGTCGTCGAATCAATAATCACTAAAAATTCATTAACTTTAAAATTCTTCCATGCATCGTCGATTGCTTCGTGTCTTGCTTTTTCGTCAGGAAACCGTTTTATGTTACGAACACGTTTAGTCAGCAGGTCTTCATTTACAGAAAAATCCTCGTCGATAAGGGAATCGTTGACAGTTTTACTGAATGTAATTGCCTTTCCCTTCAATTGGTCAAACGAACTACGATATTTTCCAACATCTGATATTGCTGTCTTTGACATTCCTAGAGCAGCCATTAAGTCACATCCTTTAGTTTGAAAATACTTAGACACTGGGCCCAAAATTTCGAAAATTTTAAGAAACGAAAAGGCAGTTAGAATTGTTTCCAATTTTGTCCAGTTATCCAGCAACGCTCCCGCCTCGAAACAGACTTTGGCCTCAAAGGATTTGCTTGTTTTGATTGTGTGCAAGAACTGTAGCATTGCCAAATACACGTCGGTGTTCGTTTTTTGGTACGATCCAAAAATTTTTGTTACACTTTTTTCATTCGAAAACCAGCGTGTTTTTCCAAAATTTTCGAAACGAATTAGTTTCTTTCGTCCTGCCAATGTTTTGGTCACCTTTTCCCATTCGAGGATGCGCTTGTATGATGCGGCACAAAAGTTATGCGTAGATTGTAGCAGTCCGAAAAGGTTCCGAGCTGAAGTATTGCATGAAACGGTGTCGCACACACTTAAGTTCAATGTGTGAGCAAAGCACCAGGTGTAGACAATAAGTTCATTGATCAACTTAAGTCTTGCTTGAAGCCCTTTCTCGTCTGAGCGCATATTTGATGCACCATCAAAGGAGCACGCCACCATCAAAGCAACAGGTATTCCAAGCTCTTCCAGGTAAGGAACAATTGCGTTGAGATATCCTAAACCAGTTGTATCAGTTAGCTTCAGAATTCCAATGAATTTTTCTTCAACGTCAAAAGTAGTTTTGTTGATATAACGAACGACCAAACTGCACTGTTCATATCCTGATACATCCTGCGTGCTGTCAACCATCAAGCTGTAGAATCCGCATGATTTAATTTCGTTGACGATCGTTTTTTTCATTGAATCTCCGATACCAATGATAAGTTTGTTGAACGTGCTTTTACTTAAAAACGTTACTCTGCGACCTCGACCTCTCGGTCCTTTCACGTCGATGTCGTCGTAGCTGCTTACTTCGAGACACTTTTCCAGATGAGATCGTAACTTTTCGTCTTGTTGGCTGGCGGTACGTATGATCTCTAACAAATTCCCAGGATTGACACTTTTATCGGTCCAGTATTTTGTCGACTCAAAATTGCCTCTGTAGGCAATTCCCTGCCTACCAATACACAATATCCAGTTGACGATGCGTTTTACTATATCTTGATTGTTTCTTACGTTACTTATGCGTAGCAACGTTTGCTCCTTGTTAATGAGGTTTTCGATTCGTTGTGTTCTATCAAATCGAAAGTAAGTTTCGGCTGCCGTAATGTGAACGTCGCTTGACTCATGCTCTTTCACTCTGGTAGTAGCATGCCTATTGTCGCACATCCAGTTTGCCAGACACTTGGTGAAACGCAGAACGCCATACATATGACGCAGTGAAAATTTTCAGTGGCGATGTTGTAAGAGAGCCAGCGTCTGGGAACTTTCATATTTCCACATGATCTAACGAACACGCTAGATTGCCGACATGTCGTTGGTTGAATCGGGTGTAGATGCAGAAACGAAGCAACTGATAATGGGTCTTTCTTCGGAATTAAAAATGGTTGATTACAACTGGCGTTTCCTACTGAAGTTGAATAAAATCAATATTTGCCGAAGACAAGTAAATTTCATTGAATACCTTCAACTTCATCAGGATCAGTAGCTTTCGGTAATGAATTGTCAGTCAATACTTCAGCGGATGGTTCATTGGACAATTCGTCTGCAAATCAGAAATCACTTTTTGATTATGCTCTGTGTATTGTTTACATTATAGAGTCAATTCACTGCACGATCAAAAATTTATTTTCTTAATGCAATAAATTGCTTTCACAGGGACGCTAGACATAGAACCACTAATCTTACTTGCCGAGAAAGACACGACCAAAAAAAACTTCCAAATCTAAAATTTAATGATTCACAATGTACAAGTGAAACGTCTACGAACGCTTCGCTTCGACTTTCATATCTCACGTGCTTGTGTCACATTTGAAAATAGAAAGGATAACCTACCGTTGATCGGCAATTCCTTTTTCGCTACTTGAGAAGATTTCTGAAAGCAATCGAGCAAAGATTTCTGATTAGGCGACTGGCCAGCAGCTTTCAGAAGAAGCTTGTTCTTTTCACGGATTTTTTCAGCCCCACTAGGCCGCGATGATTTTTTACTCATCGTAACAACGTAGATATTCGATTTAACGCTACAAGAAACAATAGTAACATTGAATTTTAAAATAAATTTTTCGATTTTTCTTGATTTCTTCACAAAAGGATATAAATTTCCGATACTCACTAATATTTTCTTTTAAGATTCGCTCAAAAAGTTGTTGTTTTTACCATTAGTCACACATCGAAACTGACGTTAAATACAAATCGATAATGTACTTCTAATAATTGTTATAGGCAACACATCGAGTATGTTCTATTGTCTTTCATTTTTGGTATAATATGCCTTTATGATTTAAATTATATTAAATTATAATGATGATTGATGCGTACATTTTGGTTTTTTTTTTCTTTATACGCAAAGTTGCAAAAATTTGAAGAGGCCCAGTCGGGTCATCTTCCCGAACGAAATTTTGACTGGCCGAAAAGAGCAAAAGGCCCATCGGTGATTGCACCGATCGCCCATTAGGATCAGTCCGGCACTGTCGGGCGGTAGTGGTCAGATCGCGGTGAATGGGGTGAATGAGGTATCGATCTCACGAAGCCAACAGAACTGGTCTAGTGGAAATCGGTTGGGAGCTCGTTGCGAGGAGTCGGTCAAAGTGGTCAGAAATGAGCTACGCTGCCGTAGAGCGACTATGAGAAATTTTTTTTTTTGAAGTGACCGAAAATGATGTGGAAAGTGCGTAGGATGATGTGGGAAGTGTGTGGTATGATGTGGGAAGTGTGTGGAGTGATGTATGAAGTGTGTGGAGTGATGTATGAAGTGTGTGGAGTGATGTGGGAAGTGTGTGGGATGATGTTTTTTTGGAGAAAGTTTTTTTTGGAGAAAATTTTTTTTCGGAGAAAATTTTTTTTTAGAGAAAAATTTTTTTACAGAGAAAAAATTTTTTTGGAGAAAGTTTTTTTTTTTTGGAGAAAATTTTTTTTAAGAAAAAATGTTTTAGTGAAAATTTTTTTTAAGGGATTTTTTTGAAGAAGAAAATTTTTGGAGAAAAACTTTTTGAAAATTTTTTTTTGAAGAAAATTTTTTTTTTTGTGTTATTCTGAGAAAAAAAATTTTCGGAGAAAATTTTTTTCAAAAAATAGAAATTATTTCAACAACTGAAAACTTCCAAAAAGACTGATATCACAACAAAAACATCTTTAAAGGTAGAGTGTGACGCAGTCCGTAAGTCTGCTTCCAAAATTAATGATATCGCTTGAGGTGACGGAAGGTGAATGGAACCTTGTGTTCAAAATTTTGATTTCCTAAAAACTTAAAGCGTTAAAGCGTTGTGTTAAAAAAGTTGCGTCACAAATGCCGGACCCACCAGCGGAATAATTTTTCAACACTTTCAGTTTTTACATGCAAATTTTAAATTTACCTTAAACAATCTACGCAATAAGAAACAAAAGTCAAATTTTTGCAACGCAAACACTGAAATTACAGAAAAATTATTTCGTCGTTGGGTCCGGCATTTGTGACGTAATTTTATTAACACAACGTAATTTTGTTTTGAAAAAAGCGCTC
The DNA here is from genome assembly GCA_029228625.1 of Pseudolycoriella hygida. Classification (NCBI taxonomy): domain Eukaryota; kingdom Metazoa; phylum Arthropoda; class Insecta; order Diptera; family Sciaridae; genus Pseudolycoriella; species Pseudolycoriella hygida. The sequence continues at coordinate 62,922,073 of CM055403.1, read as the reverse complement.
TAACTTTTTCAGGAAATTAAAACTTTAAACACAATGTTCCATTCAAATAAACTTCTGCGTATTATCAGCGATAGCGTCACCTCAAGCGATATCATTAATTTTGGAAGTGGACGTACGGACTGCGTCACACTCTACCTCTAAAGAGGTTTTTGTTGTGATTTTAGTTTGTGTAAATACTTTCAGATTACTGTCTGCAGTCTTTTTACCATTTCCGGAGCTTTCGATCACATTTGTCTCATTTCTTTATTCATTCTTCCATTCAGCAAATTCCGCACATATTCAAAATTCCCTAAGTATTTGACTTATCGTACAGCAAATGAAAATTCATATCTCGCGGAGAAAATTCGAAACGAAGGAGTATCTGTCTTCCAAGTAACTAATTTATGTGGCTCTCTTTCATTGTTTAGGGAGTGCGAGAACGAGTTCTTTATTCACATCTGTCCCAAATCAATCCAAGAGTGTCAGATACAAATTGGGAACGAAATCGCAACGAAAACAGCATAGAGAAAAACGTCATTTTCCTCCCCGAAGCTGTGTGATGATTTTATCTGAGGCTTTGCGTTTTTTCCCCATAAGGAATTACATATTATATTTTTAAAGTGTGACAGCTTTGATTTGTTCCCTAAAAAAATCACCCAAACAATCATAAAAAAGTTTTAGACACGGTAAAAGAAACTCTTAAAAGTTCATAAAATGTGTAATTGAGCAGAGAAATGTTATTAATTATATGATTTAAAACCCAAAAATGGTTAACCCTTTCGTTGCTTCGCATGATGTATACGTTAGGTATACATAATGGGGCTAAAGAACTAGCTAAGAAAAAGGAAATGAAAAGCCATAAATCGAAATTAGTCAAGTGAAAAAGTTTTCCGCATTTTCACACATTGATGGTTATTTGAAAAATGTTAATAGTAATTTACAAAAGTTTCCCAGTAAAATTTCGCTCATCTCCATATTTTATGATGTGGTTTTTGAAGGATATACAACCGCACCGCATAACAACTTCAACGCGCGTCATGTAGTCTGTATTTTAATCCGAATAACATTTTTTGCACCTAATTTCCATTCCATTAATTTACCATTTCAAATGAAAATTAATCTCCTCTGGAATTAAAGTGAAAAAAAAAGAATTTTGTGGAATATAAAGCATATTTTTCGTTAGTCGCTTGTAGCACGGGACATATTGTTTACAAGAAGTTGTCCCATGGGATGGGATATTGTAGGCTTGTCGTTATTTATGGTAATCTTTTCATTGTAATTTGTTAGTGTCATGAATCCTTTCTCGCACAGGGTGGAAAATCTTTTAGTTCTATGATTCTATGTTTATCTACACAATGAAATGGATTGTTATATAAGATAGAAAAAAGCATATTCATTCCAGTTGAAATTTCAACCTTTGAAGTATAAAAAATGCAGCATTTTCCTATACAACACCTTTTAAACGTGCAGAAGGATATTACAATGTACCGAGAAATATGCAGATTTAAACTTACACCTGTATAGTACTTTCACTAAATAATAGGATATTGTTACATTGTGTAAAGTCTTAAAGAATTCTACCCTTGAGAAGAATACAACAGTATTTACATTATTATAACAAGTGTTGGTTTGTATTCTTAGTTTTGAAAGCCTGTACTGTAAAAGTCTCTAACTTTGACCGGTAGGGTAACTTTGACCACATTTTTATAAAAGTCTTTGAATGTCTCTAACTTTGACCGGTAGGGTAACTTTGACCACATTTTTATAAAAGTCTTTGAATGTTAAAATATTTTTATTTCGCTTCGCCATCGAGCTAAAATAGTTTTTCTTTCTACGCAATACTAAAATAAATAAATAAATACTTAAATAAATTATTCGTAGCATCGTTTTTATCTTTTGATGACAGATTTTGGAGGCTCTATGTTCAAGGCTTCATTTTTCGATTTTTTTGACAATAACTACAAACTACTGTAAGAATTTAGGTCACTGCGGTTTCAATTTTCAATTTAAAAAACCCGACCCGAACCCGCCCCAAGCCCGAATTGTTCTTATCGGGTTCGCGGGATTTGGGTTTCGAAAATTTTGATCGGGTCGGGCTCGGTCCGGGTCGGGTTTCCGTATCATTTTTTTCGGGTCCCGTTCACTTACACTTTATTTTTTATCATCTTACACAACAACTTTTTTGATTTTTGAGATTCTAACATCACGATGATCAAGATTTTTGTAATTTTTCATTTATAGAAAAGTTCTTCAAACCTTAATCTTCGGAAAACCCGACCCGAACCCAAACCCAAATTGTTTTGATCTGGTTCATGCATTTCGGGTTTCAAAAATTTTAATTGGGTCGGGTTCGGTCCGGACCGGGTTTGGAAACAGTTCGGGTTTCGAGTTTCGAAAAATTTTATCGGGTCGGGTTCGGTCCGGGTCGGGTTTCGAAAAATGGTCGACCCACTCATCTCTGCTCTGCATGAAAAATTTTTTGACGACCGATCTTAGGTATTTTCGGGTTGAGGGTTTCGAAAAATTTCATCGGGTTGGGTTCGGTCCGGGTCGGATTTCGAAAAATGTAGAACCGCTCATCTCTAAAGCACACCGAATTAAGAATTTCAATCAATAGAGCACTTCGCGACGGCGAAGTCTGTCATCAACTTCTAGGACCACCATCAACCAACTTCAGTTTTTGTTTGTAACTTGACAAACATGAAATTTTACGGCGGTCCTAGAAGTTTGACGGCGGCGAAATTTCGCGAAGTGCTCTATAGTCAAAATATCAGATAATTCTCGTTTTGGTACAATTGCACCCGTAGAATACAAATTTACTACGGCTGCTATACCATCTGTAGATTAGAGTCTACCTCTTGTACCAACATTCAAACTCATTATATTAGAAAAGATGCGAATCGCATCGCGTAAGGTCTGTGTGAAAGCTCAACTTGACAGAACAAACATTTTTTTTTTGTCAAGTTGAGCTTTCACAAAATCTTCTATCCCTTTCGCACTACAAACACTTGTATCTGTGCATCTCGCTCTTCTGCTATTCACATTACATATTTTCGCTTTTCTGCGTGGAAATGACCAGATAAAAGTACACAGTGTGCTGAGGTTCGGAAAAAAGTGATAATGAAATGATTATCTTGATGTAATGAATGAAGATAAATTCTTGATTTGCTTTCCTGAAAAGCAGCCTCTAGATCAGCTGAGGAGTAACAGTCAGAGCCTCACGGATTGGTCATTTTGATAGTTCGACAGTGTACTGTCTGCGTAGAAAAAGTGTAGTGTTTGAATTTTGCTTCACTGTCGAGTGTTAAATAGTCTCGTGTTTCATCTAGTGCTTTGATGAATTTACTGAGCTTCTGTCAAGATATTGGATTAGTTCTGTGTTGAAATAATCGAATGTGGTCTAGCCGGTCAAAGATAGAAACTTTTGGTTTCTAGCTTTAACTGCCACATTCTACTTTTTGAGTGAATCAAATTGTTAAATGTTTTAGTCTAACACCAGCCCGAATGGAAAACAGATCTGCAGGTTTATATAAAAGCTTATTTGATATCAAAGTCTAAAATTGGTCAAAGTTAGAGACTTTGATGGTACCGAGAAAGTAGGATAAGTCAATTTTTTCGTATCAGTCTTATGTTTTCTACGAAGTATGAAGTATGGACAATTTTGATAGCCGTTAAGCATCTAATTTTCGCAGCTCGAGACTCTGCTGCTACCCCCTACTAGGCACAAGGGGCGCCGGTGAGAAAAGAAGATTATACTATTAGTAGCTCGTAGTCGAGCGTAGTTCCAGGAGAGATAGATAGATGGGCAAAGCAACTTTCGGAGCGTATATAAACGAAGTCTATGTTAGGGAGGTCTAAAAACAGACACTTCAAACAAAAAAATCTTAATTTGTATAGAACATTGCAGACAAGGCGGAGGAGGGGGTCCAAAAACCCGAATAAAGTGCTGACGTCGTTATATGAACACTCTCTTTAAAGAACACCTTATCAAATATTTCTTGGTTTCCATTCGGGCCAAGCAGCGGCGCCGAGTATAGGGGGCAGGGCAGGCAAGTGCCTCCCATGAAGTGATCCATGGGGGCAACGCCCCCCATGACGAGAGGAATAAACATAACAAATTAAACGGAAGGTAAATTTAATCACTTTCTGAACAGAAATGGTACATTCAAGGCATTACATCCTACAGGATTAGCAATCCATTTTACATTTGACGTTTTTTCAAGGACCGACAAATTTTTTTTGAATATTTTGGAATACCTAGCTCAATTTTGTATCGATGAAGTGTTATTCCAAACTTCTAGCCCATACATTTTTGAAGTCACTTCCTGATGTATAGGTTATATGGGTGGGCGCCTTTGGGCCTGTTGTGCTTGACCTATATTTGCAAACCACTACAAGTAGCATCACGTCGGGGTCACCAATGTGGGAGTATATATCCTCACTAATAAGAATGAAACACTGCCGGTAACACACAACTATTGAATTTATTATAATATATAAAAAATGTACATTTGGTCGCTAGCAGAGCTGGGGAAGTGATACGATTAGTTGACCGATCTGGAGCAGTGACGAATGTAGAAGAATCGCTTCGTCTTTACCGAGGGTGAAGAAAAGAGTTGAATGCTCTGCTCGACGCTCCAGTAGAGTGACGCGAGTCCCTACATATCTGTAGAGTTTTGAACGAAACAGGTCTGAATTTTTCATGAGAATTGCACCCTAATGGCCAAATTGAGAGATTCAAATTATAAGGTATCTTAGGACTTTAGAATATTGTAAAATCTATAATTGCTGTGGGTTCCATTAAATAACAAAAATAGAGAAATTTTCGCTCGCTTGCACACTTATACTTCTGTCACATAAACGGCAAATACCGCAGCTTCATTCGGAATCTATTACTTCAAAAATTTTCTTATAACTTTCGCTATAAAAGCAAACAATAGCTACCGTTTCATAGCCTACTTTGGCATGTTTGCCATGGACGGTAAACAAGTCGGCGCCGGCCGCTCGGCCAAGCAGACATTGTTCCAGGCATGCAGAGCATTGGAATAGGTAAGAGGGAGGCGTTCTGCTGGAGATAGGCAGAGATCGCATAAGGAGATTGATCGGAGTGATCACTCGAAATAACAGTTAGTCGTTTCACCAACTTTTTTTGCTTGTTTTGAGGTCCACATCTTCCAATTGGAAAATCAATGAATGAATGACTGTTTTACAAATAATGTCGCTTACGAAAGACAGCAGGTAGTTCTTTATTACAGACTTTCATAGACATGTGACAATGAAGTCACATCTATATCTATACGTATAATGCGCTTCCGGTATTTTTATCGTAGATGGTAACCAAGTTACGTGTGTAAAGAAGATTCCACAAAAGCTGTTAAAAAATCGATTCTTTTAAAATTTCTTCTACTATACCGAACTATAATGAGACAATTTACATTTACACCCTGTTCACGTTTCTAGCACATTATTATCTCTTCTATAATTGCGAACATAATCGTATGTTTATAACAATGCCGTAAATTGCATTCAAGCGACGAATAGATTTGTCGATGAGATTGTTGAAATTAGAAGATGAATTATGTGCCAAATACGATGAATGGAGAATGTCATTTTGAATTTGAATTTATTTTCTTGTAAATGTGTGAAAACAAACATGAAGCGAATGAAAATATAAAAAAAAACCATAAGTTCAACGTTCCAACATCTAAACAGGAGATAATTTATGGTCTTTTAATTGGTTTACCCGAGCAGCGTTCCGAAAAAAAGATGTTAATTGTATCTCTCGACTATTCAAATTAGCTGTGAACATAGTATTTTAACTTGTAGAATTGTAATTTGGAATAAAATATGACAGTGAACTCTCTTAGGGTTTGATATTTGACTCAGCCAATCATGTGATTCGCAAGTCTTTGTTACAAATACTTTTGAGGGCTTTCTGTATCGGTCAGAGGATCTTAGAAGGTAGAGTCAGGTTCAGCGCCGCATAATCTGTTGTTTTTCGCTGACGATACAGATCTGTTGGAGAGAGGAATGCTCAAGAAGAGAGAAATTTTTGTGTAAATGTAGAGAGAAGCAAAGAAAGTTTGGTTATCACTATCAATCCTTCAAGTATCTTGGATCAATCGCAAAGCTTAAGACCAGAAAGATGCAAACTAGTAGCACTAAAACAAACCTTTAGGAGCTAGCTACTGAACGTTATACCACAAAAAATACCGCCTTTACAAGACCCTACAACTGGACAGGGCCGCACTAGCTACCAAACGGCCTATAAGGCGATGCTCTGGACCGGCTCGCAACATTGATTTAAACTTGTAGAATTGTAATTTGGAATAAAATATGACAGTGAACTCTCTTAGGGTTTGATATTTGACTCAGCCAATCATGTGATTCGCAAGTCTTTGTTACAAATACTTTTGAGGGCTTTCTGTATCGGTCAGAGGATCTTAGAAGGTAGAGTCAGGTTCAGCGTCTCATAATCTGTTGTTTTTCGCTGACGATACAGATCTGTTGGAGAGAGGAATGCTCAAGAAGAGAGAAATTTTTGTGTAAATATAGAGAGAAGCAAAGAAAGTTTGGTTATCACTATCAATCCTTCAAGTATCTTGGATCAATCGCAAAGCTTAAGACCAGAAAGATGCAAACTAGTAGCACTAAAACAAACCTTTAGGAGCTAGCTACTGAACGTTATACCACAAAAAATACCGCCTTTACAAGACCCTACAACTGGACAGGGCCGCACTGGCTACCAAACGGCCTATAGGGCGATGCTCTGGACCGGCCCGTAACATTGATTTATGTGGCATAAGAGAGAGGCTTTTTGCCCATGTTTCTATATGATAAGACTTAAACAGTAGGGGGATAAAATCTTAAGTGCTATAACGTCGTCTTAGATTCTTTATAAATAATGCTATTAGTGCCGAAGGCGAAATTTTTGAGGCGACCTAGGGCACTAAGTAGTGGCCTCAGACACATACTTCCATAGACAAAAATGTTTCACACAATTTGCTCTGGAACATAGCAAACAAATTTTTTTTTTTTGGTTAGAGCCGACCTTAGGACCGACCTGAGGCCCATTTGAGTCCTAAGCACAGGCACCGGGCCAAATCTGTTTTTGAGTATAATTCGGTACTCCGTTACCTTTCAATTAGAAAAAGAATCAACAAAATCGGTTAGGATTTACCAGATTTATGTAGCGTTGGGCCCTACTAGAAACTCAGTTTTAGGGTTTTGGCTGAGTTCAAGGGCTTCTAATCAAAAAATTTTCTTCCATAAAATGTTAGACATTCCAAGACCTTTCGATTAAAATTTTTTTTTGAAAATCGAAAGAGATTTACTAAAGTTAAGTACAAAAAATATATAGAGCCCTAGCAGAGACTCACTTTTAGGGCCCTAGGTCCAAAGATTCAAATTCAATAAAGTTTTTCCATAAGTTGTCGGCCATGCCCAGATCTTTCAAAAAAAAAAAATTATGAAAATCGGAAAGGATTTCCGAGCCACTGGAAGCTGGCTAATGTGATCCCGCGCCATAAGAATACTAGGAATCGAAGAATTAATGACTACAGGCCGATTAGCATGCTATCGGCGATATCGAAGGCTTTGTAGAAACTGATGAAAAGCCAGTTGAATGATTTCCTTGAAGAGTTTCAGCTGTTGCACCGACTCCAGTCGGGTTACCGCTCCACTTAAGATTAGTCAGGACGTTAGAAATAATCTAGAGGATGGTTTAGTGACGGGGCTTTTACTGCTTGACTTTTCGAAGGCGTTCGACACTGTTGGGCATCGCCAGCTACTCGACATGCTCGCATGCGAGTTCCAATTCTTATCATCTGCGGTAAGCATGGTGAATAGCTAATTGACGGAAAGGAAGCAGAAAGTGGTTTTGAACGGATTCAGCTCGAAGCTGTGCGACGTGACTATCGGTCTTCCCCAAGGCTCAGTCCTTGGGCCGCTCCTATTTTCGATATTTATTAACGATTTACCGCGTGTGGTTAGTCAATCGCGAGTTCATCTCTTCGCGAACGACCGACGTCCAGTTGTACTCAGGTATTCGTAGAGACTTTATTCGTGAAGACATGGCGAAGTTGTCAGCTGATCTTGGTGCGATCTCTCACTGGGCCGGAGCGAATGGCTTGGTTCTCAACGCAGGAAAGACTAAGGCCGTACGATTTTCGGGCAAAAATTGGCCGGGGGATTTTCCGAAATTGAAGCTCAATGGGGTCACTATCGAATATGATGACTCGGTCAAGGACCTCGGAGTGATATTAGACAATCTGTTAAATTTTCGTTCTCATGCTCAGTATGTAGCAGCTAAAGTGTTTGTGGCCGCACTCGGGCTACCTTCCGCGATCCACAAGACTGTTGCTGGTGAAATCTCTACTTCTCCCACACTTTAGCTATTGCTCGGCTGTGTTAGGTAAGATGCAGATTTCGGCCAAAGATGTTCTTCTGAGGGCATTCAAGGCTTGTGTGAGGTTCGTGTGAGGGCTGGGCCGCTATGAGTCGACCTCTGACGACATTAACGCCGTAGTCGGATGCGACCTATTTAGTTATCTTGATCATCAGGCTTGCGTACTGATGCATAAAACTGTGCTGACAAAGCAACCTGATTATTTGTGGGACTTTCTCAACCCTACCTCCAATGTGAGAACTTTCAATCTGTTGCTTCCGAAAGTGAAGAGTGATGTTTTGTTGCGATCGTTTTTTGTTCATGGAGTCTCGTTGTACAATTCTTTACCTCCTTCTATCAAAAGGAGCTCAACGTTAACTCGGTTTAAAATTGCATGCAGAGAACACCACAGTGATAAACAACCCCACTGATCTATGCGCATCGGTCATTTTTTTTTTTTTGCTGATTCGTCATCTAAGGACCATGATCGATGCTCCCTTCTGCTCCCGGCTCGAAATTCGACTCATTACAAACGTCATGGTAAACGCAATAGACCCCTTTTCGAAGAACTTCTCGAATTCGGATCGTAAAATTGATCCATCATGTAATGACATTTTTCCGCACAGTCCACTGTTATCTACTACTCATTCATCTCCATATCTCGTACTGAGGGTGAGCTTGAAAGGTTTTTCTTGTCGACAATCGTCCCAAGAAATAATTTTTTTTGGTCTACAGGTGAATCGACTTCATCTACTTCCCACGAGGGACATTCAATAGCTGTGGTGTATTAAGATGTATGCCGTATGGGTTCTTATATGTAAAGCGCCGCAATGACGCTCACACATATCCATGAAGCTTTATGCAAAAATATCAGACTCCCATAGGACTCAAATGATTTGAAAATTCTGTAACCGACTCTAACACATTAATTTATGAAAATGTAAATGCTAAAAATTTGGTGTAAAGTGTATATTAAGAGGTGTTGTGGACGGCATTTGAACACGTTTTTACATAAGATTTAATTTCTTCATTAAAGCTTGCAATGAACGAAAGATTTTTCTTCAGGATGACTCCTGTATGTTTGTAATCATGTGATAAAGTCATAACTGGTCATCGTGGTCATCATGGTCATAGAAGACGAATGAAGCTCTACGACATGTACTGTAGATGCAAGCCTCAAATTGTTTAATTAACTTGCCAAACCAAAGAAAAAGCGAAATACCGGCTTTCGTATAATTCAACCATTTGTATGGTAATTAACACACTTCATATTTTATCTCATCACAGTTCGTACAATATTGTGCTCCAACTATACTTTGACATGACATTTTTTCCGACAAGAAGAGATGAAAGAAGGCAACCAAAATAATTTAAAAAGGGAATGAGATATGCAACGATAATGTAATAAGTTTAAATAAGATGTTTATCAGCTGGAAAACTTGTTTTCGTTTTTTTTATCTTCGACTTGTTAAATCGTTTTTATCAATTTATTGTGAAATCTCAACAAAATGAACATAATGTTTATTAATTAGTCACTTCGCTTCCATATAAAGAAAGTAACAAGCTCCAATTATTATAAAATCTTCTAATAAATATTGTTAAGTAATGTGAATTGTGTGTGGATGTGGAGTTAAGGCAGACGAAGAGAAATAATTTATTATCAGCCGAATTTAGAATTGTCGGTTTGGTGTTTTTTTTTTCGAAAACGAAGGAGTTGAGTCTTGTGGAAAATATGACTAAAATTTATGGACCATTAAAGATTGATGTTGTGGGACTACTTGAATTTTATTATTTCCAAGAGTAAATAATCTGGTTATCATATTTTAATAATTGATATAGGACGACGTCTTTCTTTCAAATTTATTACTTATATGTGGGAACATTTTGTCATAAAATGCTGAGAGACGATGTAGTGGGTGCTGTGAACAATATAATGTTCATTAGGGTAACTTAATATTTGTTTGTGCTAAATTCAGCCAGAAAGAAGAATTCGAATAAATTGTTTCAATTTTGTATGTGCTGTGGGTGTCGGTTGATCCAGGGATTGTTGAGTTTCTCAAAATAAATTTCCAAGAGTAATAGAGAAGGGGTTTAAGAAAAACGTACATCATGTTTGGAAGATGATGCTATTCCTCCTATATTGAGTTTTCTAGGATTTAAAATAGTTTTATTGCAACTGTCAATATGACGTTTTAAACGTAAAAGCTATCAATCAAACGAGCTACAGACAACAAGGTTCAAAATGTTTGTGATGTAATGTTAATATATGGGTTTACAGTGAGTGGCTGTGAGACGACCAAGCACTTGCTGGAAGTTCACTTTCCTGGCTGTGGAGAAGATAAATCCGAAGCTGGCTTGCCAAACATCGTTCCCCATCATCACCATGGAAAGGTTAAGGTGGGCTATAGGCAATTTTAAGCCGTATAAATCAGCTGGCAATGATGGTATCTTTCCAGCTCTGCTGAAAGAAAGTGGAGAGATTCTGCTGAAGCAGCTGTGTGAGGTACTACGTAGCTCTCTAGCCCTAGGTTACGTTCCAACCAGGTGGAAAAAGGTGAAGGTTGCGTTTTTTCCTAAGCCAAAACGCTTGAGAGACTGATAGATTTCCACATCAGGAATGAAGTTCTGACGGTTTTCCCGCTATACTTGAATCAGCATGCTTACCAGTCAGGCAAATCCACGGATTCCGCCCTGCACAGGCTGGTAGCAAAGGTGGAAACATCATTCTCGATTGAAGAGGTGGCACTGGGATGTTTTATGGACATTGAAGGTGCCTTCGACAATACGAATTTTGATGTTATTCGCCGATCACTCGAGGAAAGAGGAGTGGGAGGTGTGGTAGTTAGGTGGGTAAGTAGCATGCTCAGAGATAGGACTGTTGAGGCGGAGGTTAGTGGTCACAAAGAAAATCTCTGGGCTGCCCTCAGGGCGGGATTCTATCGCCTTTGTTGTGGTGTCATCAGAAAGCTGAACGACGAAGGAATCTATGCGCAGGGCTATTCGGATGACCTGAGGATTTTAGTTAGGGGAAAATTCGAGAGCACGCTGGGTGACAGAGTAAGAACAGCTTTGAGAGTGGTCCAGAAATGGTACCGTGAGAACGGTCTGAAAATTAATCCGGCCAAAACAGATCTTATGCTATTCAGCAGAAGGCGCTCAGGATCATTTTTGGTCGGTGAAACTGGAATTAGCTCCGCAGGTGAAATACTTAGGAGTGACGCTTGATACCAAGCTGAATTGGATTGCTCATGTCAAGGATAAGGCGCAGAAGGCGGTAGTGGCTTTTTGGCTTTGCAGGAACTCCTTCGGGAGAAACTGGGACCTACCGTCAAAGGCAATTCTGTGGATTTATGAGGCTGTGATAAGGCCGATGATTAGCCACGGTTGCGTGGTGTGGTGGCCAAGGCTAGATGTGGAATGTGCTAGGAAACTGTCAAGTGAGATTTAAAGGCTAGTGTGCATTTGCACCACGGGAGCAATGAAAACCACCTCAACCCTAGCGATGGAGACGCTGCTGGCTCTGCCTCCTATCGATATTGTGGTTAAAGCGAAAGCTTTTGCCACGGCTGATAGGCTGATGCAGAATGGCATGTGAACTCCGAATTTTCACATTGGGTATGGTAAGATCGCAACGATAATATCGATCCCGGTGTTTGAAATGCCAATGGCTGTGGTAACCTGTTGCGACAGGAATTTTGAAGCGAAAGTTCCCAGTAGGCAAGAATGGCTTAGTGGATGGCCAGCGAGCCTTCCCGGGAACTGCTTGGTTAGATTTACAGATGGATCGAAATCTCGTGAAGGAGTAGGTGATGGTCTGTACGGCATGGGCTCTGGAAAGGGAAATTGCTTCTCTCTGGGGGCTCTTGCCAGTGTGCTACAAGCGGAGATCTTCGCGGTGCTGTCAGCAGCTCGTGAGACTCTGCCTGTTGGAGCGCACGGCAAGAGGGTGCTTATATGTTCGGACAGTAAGGAAATGATCAAGGCGCTGATGTCGCCTAGAGTGACCTCCAAGCTAGTGAAAGAGTGCAGAGATTGCCTGAACGAAATGGGTCTGAGGAATCAGATCACTTTAGTTTGGGTACCTGGGCACTCTGACGTGGAGGGGAATGAAAAAGCTGATGAGCTAGCCAAGGCGGGTGCCGAAGCTCTCGGTTACGGCCCTGAGCCGTTTTTGCTGATTGCTCGACCTGCGCGTCTAGAAGCGCTGGGAGCTGGGTGATGAGGAGGCATGTGGAGCGCTGGGAAGGATACTGTGGTGGTATCAACACCAAGCGCTTTTTCCCGAGACCTAATGTGGAATGGGCCAAATCTCTGCTAGGGATGGACAGGAATCGCATGAGGAGAGTGGTAGGTGCGATTACTGGTCATTGCGGGCTGAATGGGCACATGAAAAAGCTTAGGCTTAGGAGATTTCATGTAATATGTGAATGTTCCAGCTTCTTCCAACTGAGGCGCAGGGTGCTGGGAGGGTATGTTGTGAGACCGTCCGAAGTTACTAACCTAGAACCAGCTATTTTGAGCAAGTTCTTGGAGGCGACAGGGAGGTTTAACTAACTTGAGTGGGGAAGCCGATTTAAATGATAAACGGGAAAGGAACAAAGGATCGTCAGATCTGTGTTTCAAGATTGGTAAAACGATCGTCTCAAGCTGATAAATCTATAAATCTAATATATGGGTAGTTCCATTGGTAAATATAACTCGGATCTCATTAAGTACGAACAGCGAATTTTATCAGGTTGGAGGGCGTATAAAAACGATGTTTTTCCAGCGATGCTTTTGTTAAAAAAAATGTTAATTTCGAAAAAGTACCTCGATAGCAAATAAAGTCTTTGGTTTTTCATCTGATAGTTGAGCTACAACAAACTCCTCGTTAGAAGATAGGTCTGCACTTTCGGCCAAGACACTTGGTGTCGAAAAATTGAAAATGCCAAAATTCATGAAAGAGCGAGTACATTACGTTGTATAAGTTTATGATTCGACACTTGGCTGCGTACTTTGGTCCCTTATCTGGGAATATAGAAGGCAGCCTGGTGCTAAGCATCTGTCTTCACCAAAAAATACATATAAGTAGTATCTATACGTCATATAAGTTTCAACTCGGCACTAGGCTGCGTCCTCGAGTCAAAAATTTCTAATGCAAAGGACAGCAGCAGTCTGGTGCCGAATTGAAACTTATGTTACGTATACAACTCACTGTTGCCTCTAATCTGGCGAAAACAGATTTCCAGGACCAGGCGGCCTTCTTTATTCCTAGCTTTAGGATCCCAAGTACGCAGCCTGGTGCCGACTTTGATCGTGTTACTAACTAATAACCTCGCTCCTTCTTAAAGATGGGCGTTGTCAGAATTTCAGCATCAGGCTGTCTTAGTATGACAAGGTTTTACCGACGAAATGTAAAACCTTGCCTAACAAAGGCAAGGCCGGCAAGGCACTGTCAATTTTCAACTTTTCAACTTCTATCTTGTTTTTTGTTATTTTTCGTTTATTCTCGGCATAAGTGAGGTCATCCAATAAGGATACCTAGGGTTTTGTGATGAAGGAGGCTTTCTCTAGCAATTTTGAACATCAAAAATTTTGTTATAGATTTTGTATACTACATGTGGTGAAAAGTCCGCGGCCTAGCAATGAAAGAACTAATTTTTACATATGAAATTAATTTTATTCTTCAACTTAGTCTCCCTGAAGGGAAATGCATTTAGTCCAACGGTCCTGCAACACTTGGATATCTTTGGTAGGATTTGGAAGGATTTGGTAGGATTTCTCCAACCCTTCAAAATATTCCTTTTCTTTCGAATATCACCTCATCATTAGTGTAAAATCTCTTTCCTCTAGCCATCTTTTTAAGTTTGAACAAATAGTAGTCGCTGGGGGCCAGATCTGGTTAGTAAGGTGGATGGTGAAGTAATTCATAGCCCAAAGAGTCCAGTTTCACAGTTGCTTTTATGGATGAATGCGCTGGTGCATTGTCATGATGAAGACCTTTTTCTTCTGCATATGCGGTCATTTTCTCTTGATCTCGTTGTCGAGCTGTTTCAATAATGTGACATAGTAGTCGCCAGTTTTTTCTCCAAATAGTCGATAAATATTATGCCATGCGCATCCCAAAAAACCGTGGCCTGCAGAATGCTGTGCCTTTGGGCGCTTCGGTCAGCTTCGACCAAATTCTAAACACTGCAGACTGTCTAATGGACTCTGGTGTATAGTCATGAATCCACGTTTCATCAATCGCGGCACCCATCGCGCAGAAAGCTTTTTCATGTCCAGATACTCGTGTAAAATATGTCGCACCCGTTCTGTTGATATTTTGAGGATGTCAGCTATTTCACTAACTTCTACTTTCCGATCGGCCAAAACAATACGATGTATTCTTTTGATTTTTTCTTCAGTAACTGCTTCAGTCTTGGACGTCCTGAACGTGAGGCATCATCGGTGCTTGTATAACTTCGTTTAAATTCAGCATGCCACTTCTTGCCCGTTGTATACGAAGGAGAAGATGTGCCGTAACACTTATCCAGCCATTCTTTGCTTTGCACCGTATTTTTTCCCATTAAGAAACAAAGTTTAATCAACACACGGAATTCATTATTTTACATTTTTTATGAACAACAAAAACCTGCGTCACTCTATTGACAGTAATTCGAAAACTATGACACCAAATGTTATGAAATTTTGGCTGGAGACTAGTAAAGGGTGATACTACTGAATGTTAACAAAAATTTTGAAGTAATGACGCCATCTCTATATGAGGCCGAGGAAAAGTCCGGAAAAGTGACTTTTCACCGCATGTAGTATTTGTAGAAATGTTAGCTTACAAAAGTACTGATATTCGCACAAAAAAAACTCCTAATTTTGTAAGCAGACATAAAAACTTGCGTCACACCTCGTCTGTTAGTGCTTTTTTTGTGCTTTTGAATTTCTCAAGCCGTCATTTGACATTAAAAGTTCGAAAACTTGTCGTATACCATCGTTAACTCAGCGAAGATTTCCATTTCGGGGACATTATAATCGTTCCGAAACAAAATAAAAATCCCAGCTTTTTCTGGCCCATCTCGAGTTACATTAAAAAAGCAACATCGGCCTTTAAATTGTGCGTTATCTCTTTCACCCTTGCTATTGCAATAATAAATGTAATTAACTTCCTCAATTAAGTCTGCTTGTTATCCCTAACCTTATCTAACCCCAGAATTGCAAAGAGCATACAATTGAAACGTATTTTTTCGTCAGAAGACCGGACAATAGAACGTATGAAGACAACGAAAAGGGTTTTTATGGTTTCCATTGAAATAAAAGTTTGATATCAACATTACAGCAGACGAATAAACTTCATTTGAATTTTAAATTTTAATGACTGCATTTGACAACTAACTGAAAAGTTTCGAAAAAGAAACAAAAAACTACTTACATAGAAATACAGGTCGACATGTTCATAGAATTTAACCGCACATGTTCGAGAATCTGTTAAACAACAACCGGATTCATCACCACACCGATGTAAGATCGTGCAATGAGGTGTGTATAATTTGTCTGGATCATTTTGTACAGCGATGACTCTTGGTTTCGGCCATTTACACATTGCTTGTGAAAACACTTTATTGGCGTGATCAGCAGCTAGAGCTAGTCAATAAAAAGAAAAGCGAAATATTATTGTCAAAGTAACGAGAAGAAAATTGTTTGAGGAAATAACTATTTCTTTTGTGTAATGTCTTATAGAATGTTTCATACTTCGTTCTGACCTGTCTGAATAAAATTTTCGAGAATTTGTAGTTTGTCTGCTTTTTAGAAGACGTTACGTCGTCACAACACTTAAAAATTCTGTTGTTGAAGTAAATATGACGTCTTGAAAAACCATTCAACTTCACAGATAAAAAATAATAAATGATCGATAGCTTATTAGCGATGACGCGTCATGACGTGAGAAGTAGGAGAAATAAAAAAGGAAAATCTTTCGGACGCTAGCGGCCACATAGACCCAGATTTATCTTGCAATCACGTTTACAGTCCGTTCAAGTGGTGAAACCTATACATTAGACCGGTGCGAAGAACGAAGTTCTTCGAAAAGGGATCTATTGCGCTTAGCACGACGTTTGTAACCAGTCGAATTTCGACCCGGGAGTTGGTTATTTTTTCGTTTCAGTGTCTAAAAAAAAAAGAAAAATTCAAAAAAAAAAATTGTCCGTCCGTTCGTCTGATTGATTGATAACTTATGATTTTATGATTTTTATCTTTTGAACACAGCCAGGGCTCTGCATAAATCAGGTAAATTTGGTGTGATTTTTGCATCGTTTCTTCGGACGGGTTTTTCAATATATATTCTGATGCGTACGGGTCCCTTGCATATTTTCGACTTATACCTCTACGAAATTAGCACGGAAATCGCTTTTCAAGGTTTTGAATGAAAGATATGGACTTCCAGAAATCACGAGTAAAAAATTTATGAAAATTGGTCGAGTGATGCGGCCCTACAGCCCTTAGTGTGGGCCCAACTCACGTTACTACACTACACGATATTTGATGGTTTTTCATGCATATTCCTCTACCCAGATAACACAGATCACACTTTTTAATGTGGCTGCCCGAGTGAAAATGGCAGTCTCAGTGAGTACTAAGATTGAGTGTACTCACAGCCTCAAATCAGTCTCAATTTTTGAAAAAAACTCAGAAGTACTCAATTTCGCTTTTTTTCTAAAATTATCATTAATGAGACCAGTGAGTACACTCACTTTAATTTTTTTTTAGATTTACACTGAGATCATTGAGCACACTCACTTAGACTATTTGAGATCGCGCTCATTTCGAGACTTTTTTAGGCTGTTGAGCATGCTCAATTTTGAAAAATATTTTTTTAGCCGATGAGACCGCTGAGTGTACTCATTTTCGACAAAAATATTTTTCACAACTTCATTGAGGCTTTTGAGACTGTTGAGCATGCTCAAATGTGAAAAATATTTTTTTAAGCAATGAGACTGTTGAGTGTAATTTAATGTCTCATTGGCTAAAAAAAATATTTTTCGCAATTGAGCATAATCAACAGTCTCGAAAGTCTCAATAAAATTGTAAAAAATATTTTTGTCGAAAATGAGTACACTCAATAGTCTCATTGGCTAAAAAGAATATTTTTCACAATTGCGCATACTCAACAGTCTCGAAAGTCTCAATAGAATTGTGAGAAATATTTTTCTCGAAAATGAGTACACTCAACAGTCTCATATCCTTTCGTAACAACGGTTCACAATAAAACTACAAATACGCATGTGCAATTTAGCAACATGGGGTACGTCGTTGGCGGTCCACAAGCAAAGTTAAGCATCATTCGGCGTGGTTAGTACTTAGATGGGTGACCAGAAAAAGTAAGTAAAAATAAAAAAAATAACTTTCTAATATAATTCCAGATGAATCGCGAATTGTGAAGAAAATAGTACGTGGCGGCATCTACGAACAAAATGAAAAATTTCAGTATCATTGGCGGCAAAAAAGCGTATCAAACTGCAATTCAAAATTAGCATACTCAAGAATCTCAAATAGCATTAAAATGAACATACTCAACAGTCTGAAATAGTCTCAAAATGAGTATACTCAAAAGTCGTTTTTTGTATATTTAGTACATCAAATAGTCGCAGAAGCTTCAATAAATATCATTTAATTTAAGTATACTCAACAGTCTCAAATAGTCTCAAAATGAGTACACTTAACAGTCTCAAAATAAGCATACTCAACAGTCTCAAATAGTCTCAAAATGAGTATGCTCAACAGTCTTTTTTTTTTATAAGGGTGAGGAAATCTTCATAGACACCCGGTCTTTCTGAACCAAGGTAGTGTTGGATTCCATTAACTTTAATGACCTACCAACTAAAACCTCCTTCCTTAGTCTTCGTGCTCTCTTCTCCCCGGAACCGCCTCACAGCATTACTTCTGGGAGGAGCTGTGCTTTCGCACCTACTCTCTTAGATCAACTGCCAGTCTTCTTTGATCGTCTCTCCATGCAATTTGCAGCTTCGTCATTATTTTCGCAACTACATTATCCGCCACTATCCACACCTCCTCATCGTGGCACATCTCCGATATTATGTTTTCGGCACTTACATCTGGCCTACTCACAGTCAACAGCTCTCCTCGTTCTTGTTCGAAGCGGGGGCAGACGAATAACACGTGCTCCGCAGGCTCTTCCTGCCTATCGCATGTCGTGCAGAAAGGTGACTCCGTGAATCCAAACCTGTGCAGGTACTTCCTGAAGCATCCGTGACCAGACAGAAACTGTGTCAGGTGGAAATTAACCTCTCCATGTTTTCTCTGTACCCATGTCGTTATTTTTGGTATGAGTCTATGGGTCCACCTTCCCTTGTCCGAGGAGTCCCACTCTTGCTGCCACTGTCTCAGTGATTCGGCTCTTAATTTCGTCCTAACTGTTTTGGTAGTTTGACCCTCCATTCTCTTCTTTCTATGACATTCACTGTCTTCTGTCAGCGTTATGCATATGGGCATCGTCCCGGCTATAACACATACCGCTTCTAAGGATATTGTTCGATATGCGCTTGCTACTCTTATGCTTGCCAGCCTCTGGGCTCTATTAAGCCTTCTCCGATTCCTCTTCGTATCTAGCGCCTGTATCCACGCTGGTGCCCCGTAGCGCAATATCGATAGGGTGACACTTGCAAGGAGCCTCCTTTTGCTGCTGCGCGGTCCAAAGCCGTTTGGCATTATTCTGGCCAATGCTGCGGTGGCTTTCATTGCCTTTTCGCACGTGTAGTCCACATGGCTATTAAAATTTCTGCGGTCGTCCAGCACAACTCCAAGGTATTTTAATTGGCGAGTGGATGTTATTTCTTCCCCGTCAATGTTCAAAATGATTCGTTCGGTTTTTCTGCAGTTACTTACTAGCATGATCTCAGTTTTTTGGTGGGCCAGCCTCAGCCCCGCCGTTGTCATTAGTATCGTACGTTAGTACTCGTCGCTCGAAATAGCTTTTCAGTATCCTACAGAGGTAATCGGGGACTCTCATGACATGTAGCGCCTTGGCTATCTCTATCCAGCTTGCGCTATTAAAGGCATTTCTAACGTCTATCGTCGTTATAGCACAGAAGCGGTTACCCCGTATTTTTTGCTTCCGCGCCTTGTCGGTGGTCTCTATGACTTTTTTAATGGCCTCAATCGCCGATCTCCCTTTTCGAAATCCGAATTGTTCGTCCGACAGTCCGTGCTCGCCCTCCGTGTGTTTTCTTAGTCTATTCAGGATCGCGGTTTCCAGTATTTTTCCCAACCCGTCCAACAAGCATATAGGTCTATATGATGATGGCTTGTCTGGCGGTTTCCCTGGTTTTGGTATTAAGACCAGCTTCTGTTTCTTCCATATTTGAGGAAAATATCCGTCGTCTAGGCACTTCTGCATTGTCAATCTGAGCATGTTAGGCTTTGCGCATGCTGCTGTCTTCAGAGCTATATTGGGGATTCCATCTGGTCCTGGCGCTTTGTTATTTTTTGGCTTTTGTGCAGCAATCTGGATCTCTTCTACAGTGATCGACCGTTCAAGTCTGTCTTCCGCTTCATCGTCATAAGGAGTTTGCGGCCATGTGATCTGTTTGTGCTGTGGGAAGAGCTCTCTCACTATGACACCTAGCCTATCCGGGCACTTTTCTTTTGGCCCCAATGTACCTTTCATCATCGTCATTACTGTTCTGAACACTTTGCCCCACGGGTTCGTGTCTGCCTCTTGGCACAGTTTCTTCCAACAATCCCTCTTACTCGCCCGGATTGCTCGCTTCAGTGCTAGTTTTGCATTACGATGTTCTTCGGACCTCTCTATTCTAACATTCTCGTTTCTGGCCCTTTGCATCCTCCTTCTTGTCTTAAAACAAGTTGTTCGCAAAAGTCTTATTTCGTCGTTCCACCAAAATGCCGGTTTTCGCCCATTCCTCGGTTCCATCCTTCTTGGCATCGCCGCGTCACATGCATTGACCATTTCTTTCGTCAATTCTTCTGCAGATTTCTCTTCGTGATCGTCTTTTGATTGGAGATATTCCTTAAAAACTTCTTGATCGAAATTTCCGGTTCTCCATCTTCGCTCTCCTCTATGAGTCATCTGTCTTGTTGCCTCTGTACACTTTTTCACGGTGTACCTCAATGCCTGGTGATCGCTGTGTGTGTAACTTTCGTCGACTCTCCAGTTCAGACTTGGAACTAGTACTGGACTGCAGAATGTCACGTCAATAATCGACTCTCGCCCATTCTTGCGGAATGTAGTTGCATTTCCCACGTTTGCCAGAACCACATTTAATCTAGCTAGCGCTTCTTGCAGACTGAAGCCTCTATCATTTGTGAATCTACTACCCCACTCAACTGCCCATGCGTTAAAATCACCTCCAATATGAACTGGGTTGAGTCCCGTCAGTTCTCCTGTGAGTAAATCTAACATTCGTTCAAACTGCAGAATCGTCCATCTTGGTGGTGCATAGCAGCTGGCAATATACACTCCATCAATTTTCGCTATCACGAATCCTTCGTGAGCGTCTGATACAACTTCTTGTATGGGGTACTTGCCCGTTGTCAATATTGCGGCCATCTCGGCTCTGTCAGCAGCCCATTTACCGTTGTTTCTATATACACGGTACGGTTCTGAAATAATCGCTACGTCACATTTTTGTTCCGTTGAGGCTTGCCACAGGAGTTGTTATGCCATGTCACAATGATTTAGATTTATTTGTATCACTTCCATTCTTGTCCTGTTTTAGATTTAAGCGCCTGTTTAAAGACTGGACATCTCGCTCTACCAGTCACGTGGTCATTTTCTGACGTACACAGCAGACATTTCGGCGGGTTCGTGCAATCTTTGGCTAGGTGGTTCTCTCCCCCACATCTCCTGCACAGGTTGGATCTATCCTCTCCCCTACAATTCCTTGCCTGGTGTCCAAAATTCATGCACTTGAAGCACCTTTCTAACTGCTGGGTTACCCTTATCGGGCATACGGTCCAGCCCACTTTTACCTTTCCGATTTTCAAAATCTTTATCGCTGCGTCCACCGGGAGTTTTATTTCCGCCGTTTGGAATTCGTCTCTCGCTTTCCTCATACGGATCGTCATTGGCTCTATCTCGTCATTTATATTACCTTGCTCTTTCAGAGCTTTTCGAAGGTCTTCGCTTGTCGTGATCTCGTCCATATATCTACATTCGATCGTGGCCATGTGGGACACCGCTCTCACTTTTGCTGACTCGCCCAGTGATCTCTTGACTAGATCTTTATAATCTGCACTTTTAATCTCTGGGCCCTTCTTAAGTTCAAACAACATTTCACCCTTCTGCGTTCGTCTTATTCTCGAGACGTTTTCGCCCAGGTCCTTGAGAGTTTGGTCGTCCTTTATTTTTTTGAGGATTTCAGCGTACGTTGTTCCTTCTTCCGCCGCCACTATCAGAGCATCACTCAGTTTTTTAAGCTTCGGCTTCTCTTTTTTTTTCTCCTTCTTTTTGTTTCTCACCTCTCTCCACTCATTAGGACTAGGCTTCGGTGTTTGTGTATCTGGTCTCCTTGTGGTCCTTTCGTTATTTTTCTTGTCTTTTTTGCTCCTTTTCGCCGCGTTTGTTGCTGTGGGCGTAACCTCCGGCGTTTGTTTTCTCTTTGAGGAGAGTGGGGTAGCTAGCACTTCGGCATCTCCGTCTGTTTTCTCCTTCTTGTCAGCTGTTTCCCGTTTCACATCATTTAAGCAGGCCCTAATATTGACCACCATCCTCTTTATGTCCTTATGCACGTTATTCTTATCTTGAATAAATTCATGCAACTCTTTCACCATTCTTTTGGCTTGCTCCAATTTTGTCATCTTCGATTCGCCGGTATCGCTGGTCTGAAGCGCATTTGTTCTTTCCTCGCTTGTTCTCACGGGCGACCTCGTTATCTTCGCACTTCTTGCGAACACGTCGTATATCTTAACCTCCGATTGATTTATCCGCTGATCCTCTGATTTTGTCTGCTGATTTTTGCTGTCATTCTTATTCATTTCTTCCATTTTGTTGAGTCCCCCCTCCAAACCGCTATCTCCATCTCGTAGTGTAGTTACCTTCATGATCCCATGGTTACCTATGCAAGCAGTGAGGCCATGCTAGGGTTGATACGATCCTTCATGGGGCACCGTATTCAGAGCCAGATCGGTATTAGTCAGGAATGTTCATCTGAGCCTACACCTCCTATTTTCACAGGACGAGCTTTCGAACGTACTTGGAGGCCTGCCAAGGTTTTACCGGGACGGGGGCAACCATGGTATTAGCCCACTAGCCGTTTCGTGAAAGTGTCACCCTTCCTTAGTAAGGTAGTGGAATACAATAGTTGTCAGCCCTTGCCTACTCATCACAACCATTTAACCAAATTCATTGTCCGTGTTCGATGCTTTGCCAGTATGCCATAATTAAGACCTCACTGGCGTTGGCCTTAATGTGCCCGTAGCACTCCATCCGTGTTTGTTTGTTGGTTGATGGTAGTCCATCTGACTAGGACTGTGCATGCTGCCGTTGTCTCTTACCGTTGAGATCCTCCGCCACCATGCTAAGTCGCCATCCCATCTTAATAGCGCCTAGCTGTCTTCGACCCTCCCTAAACGTAGCGTCTAGGTACTACCCGAAGACAGCCCCCCTCATCCTTCAGCTAAGTGACCCACTCTACTACACCAGGGTTGGTTACCTGATCGTTCATGGGGTTGCTCACTATAACAGGTGTCACCACGGGTAGGTAGGATGTAGGAGTAGGTGGACAGAGGCTAAGGTACATAAAGAGCACTATATTGCGCATAACACACCATTTGACACCCATGCTCAACAGTCTCAAATAGTCTCAAAATGAGCATACTCAACAGTCTCAAATAGTCTCAAAGTACTATACTCTACAGTCTTAAATAGTCTCAAAATAAGTATACTTAACAGTCTCAAAATGAGCATACTCATCAGTCTCAACAGTCTCAAACACCAGAAAATGTATATTAATTGAGGCAAAAATGAGTATACTCATCATTTTCAACGATGATGACGGTCTAAAACCTTCGAAAATACAGTGCTGAGTGCAATACTCAAAAATAGTATCAAATCGCATGGTGTTTTTACGCGGGTGCCCGCTGAATGTACATTAAATGTGAGAAATTCACTGTTGTTGAGAATATGTACATAAATTGTGCCTGTAAAGTGGTACATATTTCGATGTACATAAAAAGCACATTTTTTGTGCTATTAAAACTCGAAATTATTGCACTAGATCCCAAGTACATTTTTGTTTAATTTTCATTTACTAGCATATCTTCCAAAACTTTTTCTCTCAGTACAAAAAAAGCACATTCAATGTACTTTCTATAATTTAACACTTTATACAAAATTAACATACCAACACATAAGTATCCGGTGGCACAATTGCTAAAGCAGTCGACTCATAATCCCGAGCGTCTTGGGTTCAAACCAAGGGGTAAATTACTTTTTTTTAAGGATTATTTGGGATTATTTGGATTATTTGTGATTATTTGGGATTATTTGGGATTATTTGGATTATTTGGATTATTTGGGATTATTTGGGATTATTTTGGGATTATTTGGGATTATTTCAAATTTGTAGTAGGATCATAATGTCAGCATACATAAAAGCAAACATAAAACATATTACACTTACGGAAATATATTTTTGCATCAAATAGAATTTTGTACTTCTGCGCAGGTTTTTGCAGTGTTAAAAAGCTGCGCAGAAGTACAAAATTCTATTAATGCAAAAATATATTTCTGTGAGTGTACAAACAAAAAAACGCCGTTAACGTCATCTACCGTCAATTCTTGTCGTAAAATCAATTTTGAGTAAATGAATAACACTTGTTATGAAACATAACACGATGAAATTATTTTGTACGTAAAATTTGCAGCGCAGAAACCCTTTTCTTTTTGCAAAAGGAATACTTTTGCTGTTGAAGAAAAGATGTAACTGATCCGAACTAAATGTATTCATTCGTTTTGAAAAGCTCCGCTAAAACTGAAAGTTGATTTCATGACAAGAATCGAATGTCATCTACGTTTCGGCGTTTTCTTGTTAAGGAATTATTTTTTATATTTGTGACGTTGCTCATTTTCAATGTATTTGTAGACCAGCTGGTAAAATGAAAAGTTGCACAAGCTAAGGATTCGGTCACTGTATGTCTGTCGTGAAGGTTTTTACCGAGGTGTAAACAGCTCCGGAAAGTCGTAGACCACCGCAGAAAAATAACATTAAATCCTGAAAGTTACAAAGTCATCCGGAATTTTAAAAAGTGAGCCGGAAAGTCAAAAAATCGAGAAAAATCGCATAAAGTCACGAAAAGTCATGCACGAAAGTTCTGGAAAGTCGTCCAAAATCACAAAAAGTCACATAAAATTCCAGAAAATCACGACAAGTAATGTTAAATCTCGTAAAGTGCCGTTCATAAAGTATGTCACACAGAAATGTTAGATTCCGGAACGCACAAAAATGTATGACATTGCAAAAATAATGTCGGATTTGAAACGGGATTTTGAGTGTGACTTGGAACGGCATTGGGACGAAAATTAAGGTGGGATTTGGACGTGTATTGATTTTGAAAAGTATTTGGACGGGAGTTAAGACTATGTTTTGAAGGGAATTTAGACAGTAGGCTCGGACGGGCGTGGTTTTTGAAGGTATTTGGACAAGGATTTGTAAGGGTTTTTGAACGGGGTTCTGAAGGGTATTTGAATGGAGGGGTTCGGACGGGGATTGGGAAACGTATTTGAAAGGGGATTTGGAAAAGTATGTCGACGGGAGCTAGGACGGATTTGACTTGATTAGACCCGTTCGAAGGGGTCCTATGCGTTTACCACGACGTTTGTAACCACCCCAATTTCGACCCGGGAGTAGGGGAGAGCTTCGATCATGGTTCTTAGATGACGATTCAACAATAAAAAATGACCGTCCGTCCGTCCGCCTGTCTGTCAACATGATAACACTTACTCAACCGATTTTCAAGAACTTTTCTTTCCTGAAAAATAATCAAAATATTTTTTATGGGATTAAATCTGAGCACTGTCGGCCCAAGGGCCGCTGAGCTAGGGCCGTTTAAGTGGTTTTTGATCTTTGGTACATCAGTCGAGTAAATCTTTTCCGATTGGATTTATGGAAGAAAGCTTTTTTAATTTTGTCCAGAGGAGTTAGGCAGCGAAAACTATTCAAATTTGGTGGTTTGGTAAATTTTTTGGTATGATCTCTGCATGATCTCTTTCTTGTATTATTTACTTTTCAAACCGCTAAAAAAATTGTATCGCGTTGCTTTTTGTCGCATCATCATGTAATGAAAAATGTCTTACGGCCTTACACATAATTGAGTCAATAAAATCATAATCATCATCATGAAAGTGGTGCTGTTGTGTGGAGTGGAATGCGCTTTTGAATATCAATCGATAGTGCAGGCTCAGTGCAAAAAAATTGCCGAATAATGTTGCTTGAGAAATTTCGATACGATTTGTCGCCCACGAATGGGAGCAGTTCTTCGGCTATATCTCGGTCAGCAGTGGTCGGCAGGTGTCGAATGAAAGATGTCGATTCCATAAAGCCTAGATAGGTAGGTACGCCTAGCGTACAAAATCATTGAATCAAAGACTGCGCAGTTTCAATCTCAGAATTCGTACTTCGCAAGACAAATTGGTTATTTTTAGAGCGTTTTTTGAAGTTAAACTATTTGCGATTTTTTGGGATTATTTAGGATTATTTGGGATTATTTGGATTATTTGGGATTATTTGGGATTATTTGGATTATTTGAGATTATTATGAAGTAATTTACCCTTGGTTCAAACCCAAATTAAAGAAATTCTTCTAAAAAAAATGAGAGCTTGGCATAAAAAAATGTAGATGGAGGACGTAGCGATCATCAGAATAAGAAAAACCGAAATAGAAAAGTCGGAAAACTAAATTAAATTTTCCTTTCTTTTCTTACATAACATTGTAACATATGTACATGAAATGTGCTAGTAATTCACACTAAAAAAAGGTACATTAGTTGTGTATTCAAAGTGTTTTAAATGTGCATGTTACTCACATTTAATATACATTAAATGCACTTCACGTTCCAAAGAAAAGATGTAATGGTAAGGGCGCTTTTAAATATACATTAAATGTCCTGGAACTGGAGCACATTTTCCGATGGCCCTTTATGTACATTTCGTGGGGTCAATTCTTATCTGGGCTAATTATGAGGTTTTCTGTGCAATATTGTAGAGAAAAAAGAGCCAAACTTTTTTGCGCATGACAGTATGGGTCCGAGCACTCCCTCAGGGCCTTTGGCTAGTCCTTATGTCTACCTCAGCCCAAAAAATTTCAGTTGCTAAATTGTGGAGTAAATGGAGGGGAACTTTTTTGTCTATATGAAGTATGAATTTTTCTTGGAAATTTTTTTTAAAATTTTTTTTCACACTTGCATCGGACGTCGGGTTTTTCAATATTCTCCTTTCCCCGCACTTTTCAGTGCAATTCTTTTTGTAACAGCTGTATTCTGTTTGCTGCATCTATTCTGATGCGTACGAGTCGTTTTTAAAGCCAAATACGCCACACAACGTAAAACAGTCTTCAGATTATTCGGACAGGTATTAACTCCAAGTACTTTACGAGCTGAGGTACATGTCGGAGAATGGCTTCAGAGATACACTGGATACATTATTGAACTTCAACATTTCGTTCAATTTTCCTTGAGTCATTCGATTTATAATCCGATTACAGCCCGATTTTCGATAAACACCCAAAAACTTAATGTTGGCCGCCAAATAACTACCCGAAAATATTTTAATCGCTCCATCGTCTGCAGAACTTTAATTTCCGGACAACCTCTCAGCTTTACTCATACATTTTTCACACAATCGCTATTCGAGAAATGAAAGAATACTAAGTCAAGAACGTGACATACAAATTCAAAAGATAAACATAAACCTCCACCCTTTGTCTGACGCCTATCATATTACTGTGGGTGTCAGAACTCGTAAAATGGTAGGAACGTAAATTTATTCGAAGTAAATGATTGTGTAAACTACAACATTTTTTTTCTTGTTTAGTTTATCACGGAAAAAACACAAACTCTTATAGTATGAACAGCAGAGAATAGACAAAAATGACAATAAATGTTTATTTCTTCCTCACATGCGACTCACTCTTATGTTAACTGCATACCTTGTTCCTTCTTTTGATTTGCAAGATAATTTTGTCGTGAGTCTTTAACTGCATCACGAGTACCCAACGTTTCAAATTTTTGTTTGGTTAACGTTCCTGGAATGTATGATTTTGAAAAGATGTCGTCCGAATCCTGTAACAAAAAATAAAGAAAATTGAAATAAAGTTTTGTTATTTGTTTACCAAGTGGGCAAAATAGAAAATTGCAACAAGGAGAATATTTTCCGTTGGACTATTTTTCTCGATGAGGTTAAAATGCATAATCGACGGTTCACAAATGACGTCTCGGTGGAAATTGTGGAGAAAAAAAAAACTCCTAAAAACAGTGTGACGTCATTTCTGTACGGTTTCTGAGATGTTTATTGTTGTTATATACACATTTTTCCATAAAATTCAACATATAATTGAGTTATCTACCTTACTTTTTGGTCGACTTCATTTTTATAATTTTCGAGGTGACATTGAAATTAATTTGAAAATCAACATTCCATTATTGTCTGTATTACGAAATTTAATATCGGCGGACTTTCCTTCTTTCATTTTACTTAATTAAAAAAAGCAATTTTGTTGGACTCGGAAAATTTGTTTCATAAAGCAAGCGTTTAATTTAAATTAATGGGAGAAAATGTTATACTTTTCCGAGATCTAAGACAAGCTCAACTTCATTGAAACCCTTACAGATTCACACGCAATATATCAAATTTCTACTGACATTGCTAGAACAAACTTGACTGTGTCCTTTTACGAAGTATTTGGGCACGGTGAGAGTAAGGTGCACTCTAGGGGGGCCAAAAAATAAAGTTGTCTAAAACTTTGGGGCTAAGCCTGTAAAACGGTGCCAAATGATCCACTGAGAAAAAATTTCAATGGGCCGAACGAGATCCGAAGCAAATCAAGTTTTTCGTAAATTTGGTATTCTTCATTGACCGTCAACTTGAGTGTTAGGAGTGTTAGTTTGATTATTTTTGATCAGAATGTACTCGAGAAGAAGTTCCGCTGATGGACTGAAGCATTTGCGCCCCTTGCAAGCTTAGAATCACACTGAATGGTGGTAGTACAGGCCGTCATTGTGGGGGTTAGTCGGAAAATTTCCGAATAGCTACTCGAGCAACTAGAATTGGCAAATAGGGTTACAAAATATGCGAAGCGTAAAATCTGTAGAAAATATCTGCACCTAATATAGCCGTCGGTCGTCCGTCCGTCAACACAATATCTAGAGGAAATCATGACCGATTCTGAAATAACATAAATTTCTGAAAGTTAATCGTAACAATGAGGTAAATTTCGAAGATGACCTAAATATGTCAAGTCTTTCCTGAGATATGGCGGAGGAAGGTGTCAAAATGGGGTTTTTCGAAGGTCGGTGAAACGTCTTCGTCTATATCTCGTCTAGTACGCTTCGAAAACTACTGATTAGGATGTCAAATGAAAGATATAGATCTCGGGAAACAAGGAAATAAAGATTTGCCGAAATCGTTCGGGTGGTTCGGTTTTGAGAGTCCGTAGAGTGAGCCCAAGTCGGGCTAGTCAACCGTGTATTACGGACGATTGTTTTTTCATAAATTTTTCGTGAAGTATTGGATTTAGGGATTTAACTTTCATAACTTTCTTCTAGGTAATGTCGAAAACCCTCCGGAAGTACGGCAATTGTAGAAATGGATATATTCCGGGATGATATCATTTTTCCTTAAAACCCTGAAACAAGTGTTCACTAAAATTTAATTCTACAACTTTTCTTTTGGAAGCTACTTTCCAACTGTCATAGGTCTAGAGATATGAGTCATCCCTCCTGATTCCAGAAGTAGCTGAGTTCCATGGATTGGGACATTTTTAAGGAAGACCCTGAAACATATGTTCCCTAAAATTTAATTCTCTACAACTTTGCCTTTACAAGCATTTTTCTAACAGTCATAGAGATACAGATCTAGAGATATTAGACAAAGTCATCCCTCCTTATTCAGGAAGTGACTGAATCCCAAGGATTGGGACATTTTTCGAGAAAACCCTGAGGCAAGTGTTCTCTAAAATTTTATTCTCCAAAACGTTGTCTTTTGAAACAACTTTCTAACTGTCATAGTTCTACAGATATGGGTCATCCCTCCCAATTCCAGAAGTAATCATATCCCAGGAATTAGTCATTTTTCCCAAAAACCCTTTGGAAGCAACTTTCTAACTGCCATAGTTCTAGAGATATAGGGGTATTCCACACGAATTATGAAAACAAAAATTAGGAGAAAAAATTATTTATAAAAAATAAGGAAAAGCAAAAATCAGGAAAAACTAAAATTAGGAAAAACTAAAATTAGGAAAAAATAAAATTAGGAATGAATTAAATTAGGAAAAAATAAAATTAGTAGTTCGTAGCGTTAGTAGCGTTAGTAGCTCGCCGCAGGCGCGGGGGTGTAGGGGGCAGAGCTACCTACATACCAAAAATAAGATTGCGACCTCCTTAGGAATTGAAAACTTTGATGTTTTTCCTGATTTATTTCCTTCCTAATTTTCGTTTTTCCTAATTTTGGGTTTTCCTAAATTTGGTTTTTCTTGATGTTTATTTTTCCTGATTTTAGGTTCCTGATTTTCGTTTCCTGATTTTCATTTCCTGATTTTTGGTTCCTGATTTCTTGATTCCTGATTTTTGATTTCCTAATTCAGCTGGACATCCAGATATAGGTCATTTCTCCTGATCATTATAGTAGGTTCGGGTTCAATCACATTTTTCGAGGAAACTCTGTGATATGTGTTCTCTAAAATTTTATTCTCTACAACTTTCCCTTTGGAAGCAACTATCTAGGGATATGGGTCATCCCGCCCAATTCTAGAAGTGGTAATATTCCAGGATTAGGCCATTTTCGCCTAAAACCCTGAAACACGTGATCACTAAAATTTTATTTTCCACAACTTTGCCTTAGACAGGGAATCTCCATGTAGCATAGTTGAGCAAATATAGACTAAAAACCATCTGCTTTCGTATGCGCCCAGACCACTGACCCGATTTCCACTTTTTCGACCATATCTCCGGAACCACTTCACCGACTTTGAACTTGAATCAGGGGACATATGTACCTTTCGGAGAAAAAAAAGTTTAGGGTGATCGGTGCAGCCGTTTAGAAAAAAAATGACGGGACGGACAAACGGACATTATTTTTTCGCTGATTCGTCATCTCTAGACGATATTATATACACCCCCTCACTCCCGCCTCGATCTACCCCATGTTAAAATAAAATTGTTTGTAGTAAACGTATAGAACTTTTGTACTTCGTAAAGGTTCAAACAGTAAAAAAATTGAAAAAAAAATGTAAAAAGAGAAGGGGTACGCATGATGTTGATGAATGCCTTCCTCATATATCGCAGCCTAGGTAAATGTTCAAGTAGCGATTTGTTTCATTGCCAGCGGATAGCGCAATCTTCCAACTGCATATTTCATATTAAAGATCGACCATTTTTCGAAACCCGACCCGGACCGAACCCGACTCGATTAAAATTTTCGAAACCCGAAACCCGTACTGTTTCAAAACCCGACCCGGACCGAACCCGACCCGATAAAATTTTTCGAAGCCCGAAACCCAAACTGTTTCCAAACCCGGCCCGGACCTAACCCGACCCGATTAAAATTTTCGAAACCCGAAACCCATGAACCCGAAAAAAACAATTCGGGTTCGGGTCGGGTTTTTCGAAGTTTCGGGCAACCCGCTCATCTCTATTTCATATTCCATTAATTATAGTTTTTTCTCTTTCCTCATTTTATTCGGAGTTTATTGAGAGTTTATATAGAAACTACTAAAAAACTCGCAATTCTGACTTCAAAGAGTTTCATTTTGCGCTCATTGAACTAAAACTTTTATAATAATTCTATGGCAGTCCATTCTTATGTAACGTCTTTCTGTTCTCTGTCATTTGGTCGTAAATAATGTCCATTGTGATATTTATTAAAGCCATCCAATCGAGAGTGAAATTAAGATTTGCCTCTTAAGCCAATAGACAACCACATAAAAAGAATTCTGTCATTATATTGTCGATACATTCTTTTATCTGTTGATTGATGACCAAAATATACATTCTTCATTTTATTTGGTTTAAGTCTTGCGAAAAACTCGGCGAAAAAGGATAATTTACTGGGCTGAGAGTAGAAAATATGTTTGTTGTATGTAACGTTCCTTACAACAACCAACAATACCCCAAGTTAATTGGGTTTTGGTTGTGACATAAAACGTATTTCAGTTCATTCTAACCATATTTTCCGCATATGGTACCTCTCACAGTGCTATGTTCGAAATTGTATCCTTTGAAGGGTTTAACATGAACATGACAGAGAATCTTAAAATGTTTGTTCGTTCAATGTGACTTGAACATGCACATGTAACCATTCAGTGAAAGTACGTTTAGTCCCACAAGCCTACATTGTGTGTATGGATGCAACTTATGGATGCATTCACTGTCTCCTTGTCAGAATGAATTCCAAGTTGAATTGAAGTTTTTAGTGTGGACAAGTCGTAACAATTCTTCTTAACTATGAGTTGTTCTAACAAGCAAAATGATCAGATTGTATTCTTGTATTCGCAGTTTATAAGTTAATCCTTTAGAGTTTATTGACTAGATGACTAATGTTGTGTGCTTGCCAAAAATAAACCACACAATGTTTTGAGGTGACAAACAATTTATTTTCTAACACCTAGACATTTGACCGATTTACAAGGTTACCTTTAGTGTTGTTTATAAAACAAATCTCGATTCAGACATAAATGAAAATATTTTTCATTCGAATAATTCTCGAATTTACATCAAGTCATTATTAGAGAATTTTTAGCTCAGGCTGTAGAATACATTTTTTGGTAACTATTTTTTTCTTCCAATGTTGGAGAGTAACTATTTCTGCGTAAAGTTGGTTGTTTGGTGAAAGTTGTCATTTAATTTAATGATTCAAAGTCAAAATGTTTGTTAACAATTTTTTTCTGCCATTAACCACCACCGCTTTCGACTAGTCGGCTAAAAAAATTTTTAAGTTTCGGCGAACAGCGCGACATGTACCGCTTTGAACCTTTCGTCGAATTTTGTAAATTGACTGGTCGAACATACTTGTCACAGGTTTAGCTGCAGTCTAAAACAGGATCTGCCAATCTGTTCCAATATTGGTGAGTGGTGGTATATGGCTCAAAACGTAGCAGCATATTGTTGTATCACTCACACACATGTATTTACCTGCTGACTGTATTGAGTCGTGGACAACAACTCAGAAGTACTCAATTTCGCTTTTTTTATAAAATCATCATTAATGAGACCAGTGAGTACACTCATTTTAATTTTTTTTTAGATTTAGACTGACTGATGTCATTGAGCACACTCACTTAGAGTATTTGCGATCGCTGAGTATGCTCATTTCGAGACTTTTTTAGGCTTTTGAGCATGCTCAATTGTGAAAAATATTTTTTTTAGCGGATGAGACCGTTGGGTGTACTCATTTTCGACAAAAATATTTTTCACAATTTTATTGAGGCTTTTGAGACTGTTAAGCATTGGCTAAAAAAATATTTTTCCCAATTGAGCATACTCAACAGTCTCAAAAGCCTCAATAAAATTGTAAAATATATTTTTGTCGAAAATGAGTACACTCAAAAGTCTCATTGGCTAAAAAATTTTTTTTTCACATTTGAGCATGCTCAACAGTCTCAAAAGCCTAAATAAAATTGTAAAAAATATTTTTGTCGAAAATGAGTACACTCAACAGTCGCATTGGCTAAAAAAAATATTTTTCACAATTGAACATGCTCAACAGTCTCAAAAGCCTCAATGAAATTGTGAAAAATATTGTTGTTGAAAATGAGTACACTCAACAGTCCTTTCGTAACAACGGTTCAAAATAAGACTACATATACGTATGTGCAATTTAGCAACACGAGTTACGTCGTTGGCGGTCCACAAGCAAAGTTAAGCATCATTCGGTGCGGTTAGTACTTAGATGGGTGACCAGAAAAACTAAGTAAAAATAAAAAAATAACAACTTTCTAATATAATTTGAGATTAATCGCGAATTGTGAAGAAAATAGTACGTGGCGGCATCTACGAACAAAATGAAAAATTTCAGTATCATTGGCGGCAAAAAAGCGTATCAAACTGCAATTCAAAATTAGCATACTCAAGAATCTCAAATAGCATTAAAATGAACATACTCAACAGTCTAAAATAGTCTCAAAATGAGTATACTCAAAAGTCGTTTTTTGTATATTTAGTACATCAAATAGTCGCAGAAGCTTCAATAAATATCATTTAATTTAAGTATACTCAACAGTCTCAAATAGTCTAAAAATGAACATACTCAACAGTTTGATATAGTCTCAAAATGAGTAAACTCAACAGTCTCAAATAGTCTCAAAATGAGTATACTCAACAGCCTCAAATAGTCTCAAAATTAGTATACTCAACAGTCTCAAATAGTCTCAAAATTAGCATATTCAGCAGTCTCAAATAGCCTCAAAATGAGTATACTCAACAGTCTCGAATAGTCTAAAAATCAGTATACTCAACAGTCTCAAATAGTCTCAAAATGAGTATACCCAACAGTCTCAAATAGTCTTAAAATAAGCATATTTAACAGTCTCAAATTGTCTAAAAATGAGTATACTCAGCAGTCTTAAATAGTCCCAAAATGAGCATACTCAACAATCTCAAAATGAGCATACTGAACAGTCTCAAAATGAGTATACTCAACAGTCTCAAAATGAGTATACTCAAAAGTCTCAAATATTCTCAAAATTAGTATACCCAACAGTTTCAAATAATCTAAAAATGAGTATGTTCAACAGTCTCAAATAGTCTCAAAATGAGCATAATCAACAGTCTCAAATAGTCTCAAAATAGCATACTCTACAGTCTTAAATAGTTTTTTTTTTTTTTTATAAGGGTGAGGAAATCTTCATAGACACCCGGTCTTTCTGAACCAAGGTAGTGTTGGATTCCATTCTTCGATAACCTACCAACTAAAACCTCCTTCCTTAGTCTTCGTGCTCTCTTCTCCCCGGAACCGCCTCACAGCATTACTTCGGGGAGGAGCTGTGCTTTCGCACCTACTCTCTTAGATCAACTGCCAGTCTTCTTTGATCGTCTCTCCATGCAATTTGCAGCTTCGTCATTATTTTCGCAACTACATTATCCGCCACTATCCACACCTCCTCATCGCGGCACATCTCCGATATTATGTTTTCGGCACGTACATCTGGCCTACTCACAGTCAACAGCTCTCCTCGTTCTTGTTCGAAGTGGGGGCAGACGAATAACACGTGCTCCGCAGTCTCTTCCTGACTATCGCATGTCGTGCAGAAAGGTGACTCCGTGAATCCAAACCTGTGCAGGTACTTCCTGAAGCATCCGTGACCAGACAGAACCTGTGTCAGGTGGAAATTACCCTCTCCATGTTTTCTCTGTACCCATGTCGTTATTTTTGGTATGAGTCTATGGGTCCACCTTCCCTTGTCCGAGGAGTCCCACTCTTGCTGCCACTGTCTCAGTGATTCGGCTCTTAATTTCGTCCTAACTGTTTTGGTAGTTTGACCCGCCATTCTCTTTCGGCTCTTAATTTCGTCCTAACTGTTTTGGTAGTTTGACCCTCCATTCTCTTCTTTCTATGACATTCACTGTCTTCTGTCAGCGTTATGCATATGGGCATCGTCCCGGCTATAACACACACCGCTTCTAAGGATATTGTTCGATATGCGCTTGCTACTCTTATGCTTGCCAGCCTCTGGGCTCTATTAAGCCTTCTCCGATTCCTCTTCGTATCTAGCGCCTGTATCCACGCTGGTGCCCCGTAGCGCAATATCGATAGGGGGACACTTGCAAGGAGCCTCCTTTTGCTGCTGCGCGGTCCAAAGCCGTTTGGCATTATTCTGGCCAATGCTGCGGTGGCTTTCATTGCCTTTTCGCACGTGTAGTCCACATGGCTATTAAAATTTCTGCGGTCGTCCAGCACAACTCCAAGGTATTTTAATTGGCGAGTGGATGTGATTTCTTCCCCGTCAATGTTCAAAATGATTCGTTCGGTTTTTCTGCAGTTACTTACTAGCATGATCTCAGTTTTTTGGTGGGCCAGCCTCAGCCCCGCCGTTGTCATCCAGTCTTCGACAGTTTCTAGCGTCTCCATCGTAACCACCTCCACCTCCATCTTCGACGTTCCGGATACCGTGAGGATCAAGTCGTCGGCAAAAGCAATCGTCTTAGCACATCTTGGCAGTTTCAGCCTCAGCGCTGTGTCATACATAACATTCCACAGCGTTGGTCCTAATATGGTTCCCTGTGGTACTCCAGCTGTGATGTCG
Source organism: Pseudolycoriella hygida (assembly GCA_029228625.1). Classification (NCBI taxonomy): domain Eukaryota; kingdom Metazoa; phylum Arthropoda; class Insecta; order Diptera; family Sciaridae; genus Pseudolycoriella; species Pseudolycoriella hygida. The sequence continues at coordinate 62,886,252 of CM055403.1, read as the reverse complement.
ACAGTCTTTTTCCCTTCATTAGTATCGTACGTTAGTACTCGTCGCTCGAAATAGCTTTTCAGTATCCTACAGAGGTAATCGGGGACTCTCATGACATGTAGCGCCTTGGCTATCTCTATCCAGCTTGCGCTATTAAAGGCATTTCTAACGTCTATCGTCGTTATAGCACAGAAGCGGTTACCCCGTATTTTTTGCTTCCGCGCCTTGTCGGTGGTCTCTATGACTTTTTTAATGGCCTCAATCGCCGATCTCCCTTTTCGAAATCCGAATTGTTCGTCCGACAGTCCGTGCTCGCCCTCCGTGTGTTTTCTTAGTCTATTCAGGATCGCGGTTTCCAGCATTTTTCCCAACCCGTCCAACAAGCATATAGGTCTATATGATGATGGCTTGTCTGGCGGTTTCCCTGGTTTTGGTATTAAGACCAGCTTCTGTTTCTTCCATATTTGAGGAAAATATCCGTCGTCGAGGCACTTCTGCATTGTCAATCTGAGCATGTTAGGCTTTGCGCATGCTGCTGTCTTCAGAGCTATATTGGGGATTCCATCTGGTCCTGGCGCTTTGTTATTTTTTGGCTTTTGTGCAGCCATCTGGATCTCTTCTACAGTGATCGACCGTTTAAGTCTGTCTTCCGCTTCATCGTCATAAGGAGTTTGCGGCCATATGATCTGTTCGTGCTGTGGGAAGAGCTCTCTCACTATGACCCCAGTCTTAAATAGTTTCAAAATGAGTAAACTCAACAGTCTCAAAAAGTCTCAAAATGAGCATACTCATCAGTCTGAAACACCAGAAAAATGTCTATTAATTGAGGCAAAAATGAGCTTACTCATCATTTTTAATGATGATGACTGTCTCAAAACAGTCTAAAACGTTCGAAAATACAGTACTCAGTGCCGTACACAAAATCAGTCTCAATTTCAGTCTCAAACCGCATGGTTTTTTTTTACTCGGGGCTCAATTCCGAACTAGGATACACGACGTTGTGTACAACTCTAATCGTTAGAAATTCTTGAAAATCTAGTGAAGACGGTGAAGTGAATAAAACAACATCCTCAGAAATTTATTAACAATCACAAGAAGATTTTGTTTTTGAAAATCCTTCATTTTGATTTTCGCTTTTGGGAACAAAATGTCTTCGTATACCAGACGTCGACTGCTATTCATCCTTTCGATAAAAGATTAAGTTACATTTCTAACATCTCAATTATAACGAAAGTTGCGGAAATTCTGCTGATTTAATGACTTTCGTAAATGAAACTCCTAATATATTTCGTAATCTTCCGAAACTCAATTCAAGACACACACAATGTTTCTCATCAAAAATTCAACATTGCAAGTAAGTATTTTGAAATAGTAAAATCACACACTTTTCTACTCAGCACACTAGAATAGAAATATATATTGTGGTATTTGTCACCGCATATCAATCGTGTGCTGATTTGGCTCATATAAGTTGTTTATAGAATGTTTTTATATTCTGAAGTGTATCACATATTTGTTTAAGAAATAAATTTTTGGAATACAAAATTAATTGTGATAATAAGTTTGCTCTAAGTAAACAAGAATATATTTAGACTCTAACGTTTCTCTTAAAGTAACAGCCAGCATAAATGCGATTCAAATGATTGATCTTATTTTCATCCCATCCATCATGCATAACGACCACTTTATATAATCTTTTTCTTCAAATTTCAAACATCAAATGTTTAACTTTATTTATTTTGTGTCATAATTATTTTTTGATGTTTGTACCACCAGAATGTTGTAACAATCTTTTTGAGATCGGTTCTATCTCACGTTTTCAATTTTAATTTAAAAACGAGGGTTTAACGTTGCATGTTGTTATGCATTAACAACAAACGCAGAGCTTCTTCCCGACAGTTGCAACAGAGTTACTAAACGTCTCTTAAAACATTCAGTGATGGAGCATAATCGGAAACTAAAATTTTTTCAAATTGATTCTTTAGTTCTAAATTGAAACATATCTGGTTTGAGAGGCTCGCTTTTGTAAATACATCCGTACTCTTTCATGCCACTAGATGACGCCATTGAAAAACCACATAACAACATATACAATATCACAACAAAAACCTCTTAAAAGGTAGAGTGTGACGCAGTCCGTAAGTCCGCTTCCAAAAATAATGATATCGCTTGAGGTGACGCTATCGCTGATAATACGCAGAAATTTGTTTAAATGGAAACTTGTGTTCAAAGTTTTGTGACATTTGTGACGCAATTTTTTTACCACAACATAATTTTGTTTTAAAAAAAGCGCTGTAATTTTTTCAGGAAATTAAAACTTGGAACACAAGATTCCATTCAAACAAACTTCTGCGTATTATCTGCGATACCGTCATCTCAACCGATATCATTATTTTTGGAATTAGGTAATTATGACCAACAAATGTTGAATAAGGGTAACCTTGACATAATTGTAGTAAATAAATTGATTGATTGATATCATTAATTTTGGAAGCGCACTTACGGACTGCGTCACACTCTACCTTTTAAGAGGTTTTTGTTGTGATATCAGTCGTTTTGGAAGTTTTCAGTTGTTATAACTAAAATTCATGAAAAATTTTCTATTTTTTGAAAAAAGTTTTCTCCGCAAAACAATTTTCTCAAAAAAAGAAAATTTTCTTAGAAAAAAAATTGTCTTGGAAAAAAATTGTTTCCGAGAGAAAGTATTCTCCAAAAAAAAGAGTCTTCCAAAAAAAAATTTCTCCGATAAAATTTTCCTCCTCAAAAAGTTTCTTCAAAACAATGTTCTCCAAAAAAAGTTTTCTCCAAAAAAAGTTTTTCTCAAACAAAAAAATTTTCAGAAAACAAAATCTCCCAAAGACAATCTTTCACCGAAAAAAAATTTTTCTCCAAAAAATTTTTCTCAAAAAAAAAAATTTTCTCCGATAAAAAAATTGTCTTTCGAAAAAAATTTAAATTTAATAAAAATACTTGTAATTTAATTTTTATCTAAAAAATTTTTTTCTCCAAAAAAAGTTTTCTCAAAAAAACATTTTTCCCAAAAACAAGTTTTCTTCAAAAGAAAATTTTCCTCAGGAAAAATTTTTTCTCAGAAAAAAAAAGCTTCTCAGGAAACAATTTCTCCAAGGGAAATATTTTACCGAAAAAAATTTTTTCTCCAAAAAAATTTTCTCAAAAAAAAATTTTTTTCTCCACAACAACAAGTTTTCTCAAAAAAAAATTTCTCCAAAAAAATTTTTCTCTGAAAAAACGTTTTCTCCCAAAAAAATTCTCAAAAAGAAATTTTTCTTTTCTAAAAAAAATTTTTCTCCAACACCTTCGGTTACCATCGCAACACCTCGCATCACCTTCGGCTACCTTCGGAACACTTCGTGCCACCATCGCTAACTTCGGAACACTTCGCGTCCCCTTCGGCTGCCTTCTGAACACTTCGTGTCACCTTCTGAACACTTCTTGTCACCTTCGGCTACCTTCGGAACACTTCGTGTCACGTTCGGTTACCTTCCGAACACATCGTGTCACCTTCGCTACCTTCGGAACAGTTAGTGTCACCTTCGGCTACCTTCGGAACAGTTCGTGTCACCAATTCTTCTCCTTGATTCATATAACTTTCCTGAAGAAACCAACTGTCTGGGTATTCTTATTCAGACAGAATTTAGCAAAAAATCCATCACTTTGACAGTTGGCAGCTATTTTCTTAAAATTCTAAAAAAATTTCCTGACCAAACTCAATAACTTTCTAGAAGAAGCCATCTCTCTGGAAAAAGCCTAAACGAAAATCCAAGATGGCGCCGCTTTGACAGCTGGCATTCATTTTCTCGATCCCAAAAAATTCTCTTCACCAATGTCTGTAACTTCGCTGAAGAAACCAACTATCTAAGTGTTATCATTCCGAAGCTAAAATTCGAAAATCAAAAAAAGCGTAATTTTTCGCTTGGGAAAATTCAAGATGGCGTCGCGCTGATAGCTTACATACATTTTCTGAAGATCCCGACCATACTCTAAAACTTTCTCGAAGACACCAGCTCTCTAGCTATTGTCACTCCGGAGCTAAAATTCGAAAACTCCGAGCATTACCTAAAAAACCCTCAAAATTGACCACTTTTCCTCATGCCACGGCTTTTCCAGAATTTTCCCGGAAAAGCAGCATATGAAATTTTTCATTTGGGGCCGAGACTGACATTCCCTGAAAATTTCAGGAAAATCGGCTGTCTAGTTCTCTAGATCGAGATCGAGGGGAAAAAACTCAAAAGTTCGCATATATATGTCCCAAAGGTTTTTGTATGGAGGTTTTTGGGTTTGTGGACGTTTTTTTTTGGGTGACGACAATACAAAAAGATCGAATATGCGGAGCTTTGTGCCAGCTAAAATTTGGTTTGAAAGTTCTTCCGACTGGTAAAGTGATGAGAAATAAGCGGGCTGAGCCAAATCAACTGTTCTCCTTATGCCAAGTCCAGCCAAGGACATCGGAAGAGTAGCCTAGGTCCAAGAAGTATCGCTGAATTTATTGTTAGTAATTGCTTCCAGAGTGTTTCGGTAAAAAACGTCGATCTCGGTCAATTTCTCGGTGTGTAAAAATGCTGGTGTTGTACGCAGTAGATATTGAAATCTCGGAGACGCCAGGGAGCTTCGCAATATTCGCAAGGACGGGTGAATGTCTAACTGTGGAAGACGCCTGCACAGTGTTTTCACAGTCTCTAAGCAATTGGTCAGAGAATCGCTGATACCCGCTTCGACGATTGGGAGAGAGGCTTGAATGATGACCAGCGGCGCCGACTTGTTTACCGTCCATGGGGGGCAAGCAAAATTTTTTAATTTGATGATGTGTATTTGGCAAACATGCCAAAGTAAGCAATTAAACGGTAGCTAATGTTGGCTTATATACCGAAAGTTATCAGAAAATTTTTGAAGTAATAGATTCCGTATGAAGCTGCGGTATTTGTTGTTTATGTGATAGAAGTAAGTGTGCACGCGAGCGAAGCGACCGAAAATTTTTCTATTTTTGTAATTTAATGGAACCTACAGCAATTATAGATTTTACAAGAAATATTCTAAAACGAGTCTGTTCTGGCCATTAGGGTGCAATTCTGAGACATTCTCATGAAAAATTCAGGCCCGTTTCGTCGGCCTAGCTGCTGAACTTCGGTTCACCCACGTAACCTATACATCAAGAAGTGACTTCAAAAATGTATGGGCTAGAAGTTTGGAATAACACTTCATCGATTGAAAATTGAGCTAGGTATTCCAAAATATCCAAAAAAAAATTGTCGGTCCTTGAAAAAATGTCAAATGTAAAATGGATTGCTAATCCTGTAGGATGGAATATGCCTCGAATGTACTATTTCTGTTCAGAAAGTGAATTAATTATCCTTCCGTTTAATTTGTTATGTTTATTCCTCTCGCCATGGGGGGCGTTGCCCCTCCCCCTGCCTCCCTATACTCGGCGCCGCTGATGATGAGTCATCAAGGGCCTTAATTCCCAGAAGTAAAGAATTCAATTCTACAAGCATTCGTTCTTTGGCTTCGAGTTGAGTGTTTTAAAGTAGACCTCACACTTAGCCGGGTTTAGTGATAATCCAGATTCCGCAGAAAATGCTAACACTCTATGCATGTCCGCCAAAATGGCCTTAAAACTATCGCCAATTATTCCGTCGTCCAAAAACCATGACTTCAACGAATGTGTGAAGCGCTTTAGGCCTATTCTGAAGGCAGCTGGAGCACATGGATCCCCCTGTTGGGTTCAGCGTTTCGATAAGATAATTGCGTCTCCAAAGTAAGCGGTAAGCTTGTTGTAGCATGGGGTACAGCGATGGAGCAGTGACTTTGATTTCATTTAACAAAAATCTTCTTAATATTTCATTGAAAGCGTTCCGATAGTCGAATTTGATCAGGGCTACTGGGCCTGAATGGTTTGCTCGAACGTAGGTACGCATTCACATTAACGTCGAACTTTACTTTGGTAGCACACGCTGGTTCAAAAGCCTCGAAGACGGGATAATCTTTTTTTACAGGCCTAGGGAAGCCTTTAGTTGAACAATTTTTAGCGATGTCGCTAAAAATGTGGGTGGGTAAGGAAATTACAACGAAAGAATTTTCAGATTACGAAACTCTTTTTAAAAGGGAAATGTGACGCAAGTCTTTGTCCCTTTTTCCAAAACAACTGATGTCAATGTGGATGACGCTTACAGCTTCGGAACGCAAAAAATTCTTTCCACATTTGATTAAAAAAATGCGTCACAAATGCTGGACCTTCCCAACGTAATAATTTTTCTGCGCTTTCAGATTTCACACCCCAAAAATTTTGAAGCTAAAGATGTAATACTTTCATGCTTAAGTAAAAAGATCAACCTGAAGCATCCAACTTCAATCATTTGTCGTATCTTTCCTTAAATATTATTAAGAAACGAGGCTTGATTCCAGAAATACCACCTTCATGGCAAATACGTATACACAATATATAAGCATGGGACATACTTTTCAGCAAACAATTTATTAACTTTTAATTAAACAAACTTTTGTATCGCTTTTATAGCTCGTTTTTTATCGTTCCTAATCCTAACTCAGACATTATCGTGGATATATATTTGTTCGAGTCATGAATATCAAAAAGCATCGCACACCCTTTTGGCAATGTAAGACGTTAGTCAAAATTGTGTTACAAAATTAATACTAAATTATACATAACAACGTAAAACTACACTTCAAATTACCCGTGCACATAATCCCAAAACATTTATTATTAATTTAGCAATTTCACATAAAAGTTGGTATCCTCATCAGCGGTATACATACATTAAATAAAGGATGAAATTTATACCGTTTCTGCTTTAATAAAATCATAAAATGTAACTCTAGTTCTATTATAACACCAATTCTGGTAAGTTGTTCTGAACTTCTGAATCTCAGCTAAAGCTTCCCCTATAATAGTCAAAAATAGAGAAAACACATCGGATGCAATTGTTCTGCTGAAAGTTACGCCGATTCAACCACATAAATTGTGTTTAGTGTTTTAGAAACTCTAAATGTTCTATGAGCTGAGAGAAACGAAAGTTTTTCCCAATTGGAAATAAAAAGCATTTAGCAAAATATCAAAACCACTCACCACCAAACAAAACTGTTGGCAATTGAAAATATTTAAATTTTAACTCAATGTTCTAACAATATTTCACACTTCCTCTAAACTCCATTCATGCTCGGTGAACAAACTTATGGTTCCAATTTTTGGCAATGTGACAATGATGTTAATTTAGTATTATAGGACGAGCACAGCAAGCGACATAATTCCGGTGTTTTAATTTTGTATGAAATTCTAATTATAATCATTAGATGGAATTTATGATGTAGAAAAAGTGAGTCTCCACTTCTGCTTAGAGTAAAATCTAATGTTTGTTCAATCCATGCAAATGTTGCACATTTCACGCTTGTCAAATGTTGTGGGAAAACTTTTATTTATTTTCTTTCCGATTAAGTAGCAACTTTTCTGTAAGCACTCGACTTCATTTGAGACCACATGAAAATACAGCTTTTTAGTTTTCCCACTAATATCGAAATGGGTAGTCTCTAGCCTCGAAAGGCCATACGAATACACCTGACATCCATAACTGAAATGTGGCATGAGGATAGCCTTTGCCAGCATAATTCGTGTCTTCAATGGGGTTTTACTAGCAATCGGCGTCAGACTTCCGAGCCTTGAATACACCTTCTTGGCCACTTTTTCTGACTGATCACCCCAAACCCGAGATTCTTAACAGAATTCGTGAAGGACGTCTTGCCATTCAACGGGAACTTGGCACATTTACAACCGAAAATAATGGTGCCGCTATAAAATCCGGAGGCACGAAATCCAGAGGCGTCAAAATTCGGACGAAAAATCCGGAGGCTACAAAATCCGGAGGCTACAAAATCCGGAGGTTACAAGATCCAGACGCAACAACATCATCAGGATTTTGATGCCTCTGGATTTTGACGCCACCGTATTTTGACGCCTCATGATTTTGAAGCCTCCGGATTTTGACGTCTCCGTATTTTGACGCCTCCGGATTTTGTAGACTCCGGATTTTGACGCCTCTGGATTTTGTGCCTCTGGATTTTGTAGGAGAGCCGAAAATAATAGCCTGCAACTTTCCAGCATTGAGTATTAGTCGATTCCGCGTTGCCCATTCACACACAGACTTCACGTTCATATTTTTATCAGCCTGACGTTCTCGTTCATAAATAATGCTCTAAAGGTCTTATTGACTTGGGCATCATCATCAAACAGATGAGAACTCATGAACCTAAGTGAGCTACGTATGTCATTGATAAACATAGAAAAAAGTAAGGGTCCCAATACAGAACCTTCAGGGACACTTTTAGTAAGGGGCAAGAAATTCGACTTAACCCCCTCAATGACCACAGCCTTAGTCCTATCTGCCAAGTAACTCTTAATCAGTGAGACAGCTGACGTGCTAAAGAAAAACTTTGACGCTTGCTTTGGAGCACAGCATTTCGTGGTCAACCGAATCGAAGGCTTTTGTGAAGTCTATTAGCAATAACACTGCAACCATTTTCCTGTCCAGTGCTTCCCTTATATCAAGCGAAATCTTCAGAAGGGTCGTTGTCGTACTGTGCACTGGCCTAAAACCTGACTGAACCCATTCTAGTAGCCCATTGGAAGACAAAAGCTTTTGCGACTGCATCTTCAGCACAACTTCAAATACCTTAGACAGAGTCGGCAGAATGCTTATGGATCGATAATCATCCAACTCAAACGATTTGGTCCGCTTATGCGTGAGAAGTGCCCACAAAACATATGAAATAGAACTGTGCGCCGGCACCCAACCGCCCCGATCGCCACCGCCGCCGAATTTCAAAGAAAACACTCCGATGCCGCGCCGACAGCCGCCGCTATTGTTTTCGACGCAAATAAAATTACATATTTCATTAACTTAAATAGTTTATTGCATAGTTTATAAGCAAAAAAAAACTGATATAAAGCCATTCGTCAGAGAAATGATAAGTTCGTACGCCTGCCGCCAGATAGAAGGAACGTGAGGTGAAAAACTGTGTACGGAATGGGAGAGAATTTCATTCGAATTCTCTCAAGAGAGATGTCTCACTTGAAGTGCAAGTTGCAGGAATACATAGATACTTTGCGTACCTCGAGTAACTTTATAGTACTGTTTGCCCACTTTGTAGTATTGTTGGAAATCTTTGCAGATCTCTGTACACAAAAGTATGTGTGACCCACGGACAGCAAAAACATATTTAAGATCTCGGTGGAGTCAACAATGTCCTCGGCTGTGTCTTGGGCCGTTCACTCGACCTCGTTCCGAAATATTATTTTGCCGTCCTAGGACCACAAAATACTATTTTAACTAGTTCACACAATAAAGGTAGGCTATTTTTGTGATTTTTCCAAAATAATAAGACATTAAATTGCTCAACATTTTCTTTCGGAATTACTGTCAAAAAATATTATCAGTTAGTGTTATCAATTATTAAACATGTTCAATCTTTTATTCTCTATGGGCTTTAGAAAAAAATTTTAGTTTATTTTTTGACGCTGACATTAATATCAAAATTGAAATTTTTGTCCGATTTGCCTCACGCCAATTTCCGCCGAAAACATCCAAAATTTGCCGCCGCCAATAGAATTTCGGCGCCGATTTCAGCCGCCGCCGATATTTTGAAAATTACTTTCCGCCGCCGATATTTTGAAAATTGCTTTCCGCCTCCGCCGAAATATTATTTATATATGTATTTATATATTATTTATTATATGTAATAGTATTTTGTGCACACTTTTGATTGGAGAACAATAAAATTTAAATTTACCCTAAACAATCTACGCAATAAGAAAAAAAGTCTAATTTTTGCAGAGCAGAAACTGAAAGTACAGAAAAATGATTTCGTCGGTGGGTCCGGCATTTGTGACGCAATTTTTTCAACACAACGTAATTTAGTTTTAATATTTTCAGAAAATAAAACTTTGAACACAAGATTCCATTCAAACAAATTTTTGCGTATTATAAGCGATAGCGTCACCTCAAGCGATATCATTAATTTTGGAAGCGGACTTACGGAATGCGTCATACTTTACCTTTAAAGAGGTTTTTTTTGTGATATCAGTAGTTTTGGAAGTAGGAACGAAATTTGGCGTTACAGCACTTCACACAGCTGCCATAGCTAGCGGCGACGACCCCAAGTTTTGTGATAAGATAAAATCAATTAGTGTCAATCCATTTTGGAAGATAAAGGAAACTAATTTTGAAGAAAAAAATTTTTGGCAAAAAAAATTTCCTCCAAAGAAATATTTACGGCGAAAAAAATTCGACGAAAAAAAATTTCTGGCGAAAAAAATTACCGTCGGAAAAAAATTTTCAGCGAAAAAAAATTTCTGGCAAAAAAGCATTTCAGACGAAAAAAAATTTCCGTCGAAAAAAAATTTCCGGCGAAAAAAAATTTCAGGCTTCAGGCTAAAAATTCCTTTCACCAATCTCTATAACTTTCTCGAAGAAACCAACCGTGTAACTATTGTAATTCAGAAGATAGCAAAAAATCCAAGATGGCGTCACTTTGACAGCTGGCAGCCATTTTCTTAGGCTCACAAAAATATTCTACTCACCAATCTTTATAATTTCCGAGAAGAAACCAAAGCTGCCAGCGGCCCATGAAATTGTTCATTTCGGGCCGAGACTGACGTTCAGTGAAAATTTCAGGAAGATCGGCTGACTCAAGATCGAAAATTATTAATAGATAGATATATAGAAACCGACAGATCAGAAAAAAAGTTTTCATAATAATGAGAACAATAGAAAAATCGGCTGCCCATAGAAAAATGTTATTTTCATCATTCGAACCACGAAAATCGTAATTTTCACTTCCCAAATGGGAGCCGAAAATGAAAAAATGCAGACCTCGGTAAGCCAAGAGATGCAAAAATTTTTTTGGTTCTCCAAAGAGGGCCGAAAGTATTTCCGGTTCTTAAAAGAGAGCCGAAAGTAACTGATGTAAACAATATGATGATTGCATCAGCAATTTCGTTGTGTTGAAAATTTGAGTTTGGGAAGTGAAAAATTACGATTTCCGCGGTTCCCGTGATGAAAAACTACGTGAATCACAAGGGATGACGTATAAACATTCAACCTATGCGATGCAGCCTTTGCCTTCGACGCTGGCAGCAACTCTCGCACAGGATTGAATTTTTATACTTTCATCCCTTGTGATCCAAATAACTATTTCAAACCTCGATATCTAAGTCAATTTCTAACCGATTTTGATGAGTATGGGTAATTTAAATAAATTTGGATGGGGAGGGGGAGGGGGGCGAGGGCAATAAACTCAAAAGTTCGCGTATTTTTATTGTTTTATTTCGTTTTTGAGTTTGTGGACTTCTCTTTTGGGGTGTAGGGACTGCGTCACGCCCTCCGCTACAGCTACGGGCATGATAAGTTCTGAAAAATTCAACTTTTCAGAACTCATATGGATGCTGATAAATGTCGTTTTTCGGCATTGAATTGCAGAAATATTTTTGCTCTCGCACAAAAAAATTAATTTTTCGCAAGAGAATCGAAATGTTCGTTTGACTTGTAAAGAAAAACTTACTTGCATACCAAAGTAATCAACATTAAACACACACATCGAAAATGTTTCATAGTCTCACTAAGTAACATACTTTTGGTTTCAAATTCTAAAATAACTTTTCTTTTGATTAAACAAGAATATCTTTTGAGCCAGCAAAAATCTTTAGTACAAAAAACGTGATAATAAGAACGCTTTCATTAAAAATCTGTATGAGAGACCATTTATTTCTTGCAAAAAAAAGAACATAAAGAAGGAAGTAAATCTCCACGAAAAAAGCTCCGTTTATGCAAAGAAGTATCTTTGATAGCGGCTTTCGTAAAAAGATCAAACAATATTTCGAAAAATATTACTTATACTCTCGCTACTAACTTTTCGATTGAAATTCCAAATCGCATAAGAAATGTGAGATAAAATAAATACTTCGCTTTACAATTGTATGTATATATTCTTGAAGATTTTACGGATTTGTCATAAGCAGAAAAATTCCAAAAAAATGTAATCATTCGTCTCTCGGATGAACATCCAAACAGATTCGCAGACATCAAGGCGCATTGGAGATTTATTTTTTTTCCTCAGATTTTATTTGAATACTCTGTGATGCTTCTTTCAATATTATTTCATATAAGCACAGCGTATAAGACTATAAGAGTTGTATGAAAAGTAAAAAAAAAAAAATGAAAACAAACTTGAGCAACAACCACAAAACAGCAAGAAAAAGAATTATTCAAAGATAAGATATTTGGATTCAATAGTCATTTACGAGCCCAAAACGAAAAAAAAAAAAAAATTTAAGGAAAATGTTAGGGTGAATAAAAAAGCTTTTGTGTAGATTCAATATCATCTGCCATTTAGACACACGGCCATTAAGAAAATCAAAATTACGATTTAAGAATTGAACAGACACACGAAACATTTTTATAGATTTTGCTTGGTTTTCCTTTATTTGCTGAATTAGAATGGGTGAAATTAAGAAAGCTTTTTTCAACAGCGATTGTCGTTCGTCTGACTCTGAAAGAGAATCGTTAAAAGAATTTTAAAGATAGAGAGAGCAAAACGAAATCGACTAAAAAACGAGACACACTTGTTACTATTTTGAAGGCGATCACAAATTATATAACAATCCAACCTATTACACAATCCTCACATGCATAAACACAGGACACAGACGTGGAGCATACATACGGAATTTGCAATAGTCCCAGGCGGGCGCGGCGCTCCTGAATCAAAATAAAGTTTTATGAAAATGAAACGAGCTGATTGCAGAAATGAATAGAAGGACTCTTAAGGAGCTCAAAACAGGCTTCAGCTGAATTCGATCAGATCCTTCCCCATATGCAAATTTTTATAAAGAATTTTTCGGTATTTTCCTTGTAAAATACTCGCAAAACAGCTCTCATTTGCAAAGTTATTAAAAAGAGTGATCCACTAAAACTTTATTTTCATTTAGAGCCACCGTGCGCTCGGAGATGAACAAACGGATTTTCGAATATGTTTTGTTCACTCTAGAGGATTGTAGGTCAGGTAGTTTATGGCTTTTATATCGTTGATTTTTAAATTAGGGGTGAGCGGGCCGCCTGAAATTCGAAAAAAAGCCGATGCGAACCAGAAATATTTTTTCGACTCGGGTTATGATATTACCCTCGTCTATGAATTTTCCTCGTCTACTTAAATTTTAATGATTGGCGTAATAATACCACATGGGGTCGAAAAAAAGGCAAAACTGTCAAATGCAACTGACGTCAAACATTTTTTCACATTTGTTAGCGAAAATTAGTATTTTCTCACCTCAAATGAGGTGCGAAAATCGTTATTTTCATGGGTAGTTCATAGCGGGATGAAAAGTAAATTTTCGCCCCTCATTTGGAGGTGAGAAAATACTAATTTTGGTGAGGTGAGGTGAGAAAATAAATTCACAGGAAGTTGGTTATGCTTCATATTCAGTCATCAAAGTATAATGGCCAACCTGTTCATACGATTTTTTTTTGAATGAGAAAGTAAAAAATAATTAATTTTCGACTCAACGGACTTGAATCAAAAATCAAACAAAATGCCAGTACATAGTTCATGATCACAGGATTACTCTAAGTAATTCATTTGCTAATCTGGCAAATATTTCACGAGATTGGAAAAACAACACAGTCGAATGTGCTTAGACCCGTACGAAGAACGAAGTTCTTCGAAAAGGGGTCTATTGCGTTTACCACGACGTTTGTAATCAGTCCAATTTCGACCCGGGAGTAGGAAGGAGGGGCAACGATCATGGTTTTTAGATGACGAATCAGCAATAAAAAAATGCCCGTCCGTCAACACCGTAACTCGAGCCGATTTTCAAAAACTTTTTTCCCTGAAAGGTAATCGAAAAATCTTTTATGGGATTGAATCTGGGCACTATCGGCCCAAGCGCCGCCGAGCTAAGGCCGTTTAAGTGGTTTTTGATCTTTTGTTCATAACTTGAGTAAATATTTTCCGATTTTCATACATTTTTTTTTTTGTTTGAAAGATCTGGGCATGGCCTACAGTTTATGAAAGAAAGGTTTTTGGATTTGAGTCCTTGGGCTTAGCGCGTATGGAAAGAATGTTTTTTCCCCGGTATCCAAATTCGATTTCCCGATTTTTCCCGGTATCTGCTAAAATTAGGCTAAATTTCCAGATTTTGAAAGTGAAATTTCCCGATTTCGAAGATAGTGTTACCTGTACGTACCTTTCTCGTTTAGTTGAGAATTAAGGTATTCAGCGCAAAGGACAACCGATAGATAACCGCTCAGCTCTCCGCATACGGCTAAAGTTACATGAGCGGAGCGAGCAAATTCTTTTGATACTTTTTGTATTGTCCTCCGCAACAGATCGCGAGCCAAGTTGCCTATGCCTATAGAAACATTTTTTTGTCAAAATTCAGCTGGGCTTACGTTGAGGTTGACCGCCTTGTTTGTTAGATGAAGCAGGTTATTGGCGCCTCAGGCGAAAATTTTGAAAATGGACTCAGTAAAATTGGTTTTTTCTTCATCATTTCTGGGATCCTCAAAATCGCTCGGCCTCTGGAAAATGTCCTTCCTCTTTATTAGTGAACAAAGCTCATTCGGTTTTGTAAAGTAATAAATACAAATTCGCCTTTCTCAGTAATTTCCCGATTTTCACTTATTTCCCGTTTTTGAGTCATTTCGCGCTTTTCAGTCATTTCCCGTTTTTCAATCATTTCCTGTTTTTCAGTCATTTCCCGATTTTTGTTCATTTCCCGTTTTTCATTTATTTCTCGATTTTTATTTATATCCCGATTTTTAGTCATTTCCCGTTTCTCAGCCATTTCCCATTTTTTTAGTTATTTCCCATTTTTTCAGTCATTCTCGATTTTTTTAGTCATTTACCGATTTTTGACGCATCGTACCTCTTTTCTCTTCTAATTTCCCGGTATCCAGTTTTTCGACACCCAAATTTCCCAGTATCTAGGATACCACGATGCCGCACTTTTTCCACACGCGGGGCTTAGCTAGGGCACTAAAAACGATTTTATGCTAGGGCCATACGTGTTTTTTGAACGTAACTCGAGTAAATCTATTCCGATTGTCATAAACTTTTTTTGTTTGAAAGATCTGGGCATGGCCGACAATTTGCTGAAGAAACTTTTTTGATTTTGAGCCCTTGGACTTAGCTAAGGCACTAAAAACGAGTCTCTGCTAGGGCCCTACATTTTTTTGTACATAACTCGAGTATAAGTCTTTTCCGATTTTCAAAAAAAAACTTTAATCGAAAGGTCTAGGAATGTCTCACATTTTATGGAAGGAAGTTTTTTGATAAGATGTCCTTGGACTCAGGCAGGACCCTGAAACTAGGCCCAACGTGCTTTTTTTTACATAAATCAGAGAAATCCTAACCGATTTTGTTGATTCGTTTCCTATTTGAGAGGTAGCCGTGTACCGAATTATATTCATGAAATTTGGGCCTGTGCTTATGGCTCAAGTGGGCCTCTGGTCGGTCCTAAGGTCGGCCCTAACCAAATAAACAATTTTTTGTCATATTACAGAGCAGATTGAGGGAGACATTTTTGTCTATGGAAGTATGTGTCAGAGGCATTTCCTTATGGCCCTAGGGCGGTCCTTAACAAAAAAATGGTTTTTTGCTATGTTGTAGAGAAAATAGAGGCGAACATTTTTGTCTATTTAGAGATCAATATTGTGCTTTCAACCTTGCCCTATCGGCAATTTCCAATACAACTTAATGTGGACGTAATTTCAAACGCTTAAGAGTTAAGGCAATATTTACTTAAATACGTTCGAGTCTTTTTGTTACTCTGTTTGCCACATCTATTCTGATACGTACGGGTAATATGTTTTTGAGTTACTTTCTATATTTTCTGTGAAATTCGTCTTCTATACGCTTGAATGTGTTAAGTTATCTACAATAATTGTAATAGTGATAAAAGTGTGAACCTTTTTCTGGGGAAAATATGAATTTTCGCCTAACAAATGTGAACTGTTTAATTCATAACTCCGGAAGAAATAGAAAATTCTTAACTCGGTTGAAGTCTGTGGCCATCGCAGAGAAAATTGCAACGAGAGTAACGTTTTTGGCACAAGCAGAGAAAATTGTTACGAGAGTGAAGTTTGTGACCACAGCGCAGCGAGGGCCGCGATTCACTCGAGGGTCACAGTTCACAGACGTCAACCTTGTTAATCAATTTTCTATTTTCGCCCATTGTCATGAAAATAGCTATCGGAAACATGAGCTAGGCAAACACCACCTCCCTTCCAGGAACCCACAATTAATTTTTCACCGATTAAGACCCTATTTTCATTTCAATTCTAGAATTATTTTTATTGTGAGTATTTAGGCAACAAAAAAGATTTTATTTTGATGAAATTTCTATTTACATGTTTACTGACTCGAACCAATTTTCTAAGAATTCAGTCGTAAAATTACTGCTACTACTAACACGGTTTTATTGTGAAAACCATGAGTAATAAAATGATGTGATAACCTCTACCATCCAGAAAAAGTGATATGATTGAGGTTTCTGCGTGATTAATTGGGAACGGGAACGAAGTTCGCTCAATTGTGTTTTTCATGATTAATTTTAGACGACAAGGCGACACATTCAATTAATATAAAATCACGAAAGAATTTTCGTCGATTTCTTAAAAATGAAAAAGGTATTTGGCTAGCAACGGTTCTTTCGAATCCAATTAATTAGTTTAGATTCAACAGACAAAATTAATTAATTAGTTTCGTTCGTAATAAGAGAAAGCGGATGGTTTTTTTTCTCTATTAAAACTTACGGTGAAATATAATTTTATGTCTTTGATAGATTTCTTCATTATGAAAATCAATATTTCAAAACTTATTCTCAATAGATTCATTGATTCCCGCATTCAGCTCTACCTATATGGACGTAACTATCCATAAATATTAAACCCAAACAATAAACAAAACCTTTGCTAATTGATTGTGACCAAAAGTATGCTAACTACAAATAATATTTTATGCCTTTAAACACATTTTGTCCCCAGTTTCGTATAGAATGCGAGGTGATTTATTGAGTTACAATTGCGTCATTATTTCGACAAAAATTTATGTAAATTGATTTCCATTTACAAATCAATAAATTTAGTCTTTGTAATTAAATTTTATGCATTTTATTGTCACTGTTATTAACAGCTTCTCAGATACATTGGGTCGGCTATAATGAAACTGAATTTGGAAATATATTTTACTGTATACGGCGAGAGTGTGTTGGTGTGTACTTCCGTTGCATGTTGCACGGAAGGAATTTTTCCGCCGCATATACACCAACACCAGAACACTTCATTACAAAAATGTATGTATGCATTCGTATTCTATAATATATAAGTTGTGGGCTGTACAATTATACAACACACTAGTAAAACATACCTTCATTCTGTATAATTTGCATACATATTGTATAATTATACAGCCCACAACTAATATAGTTATTCAAAGCATATCCACCGCAGCGCTTCCCTAGGGAGTTAAATTATACATTAATTGTTGATTTCAAACTTTGTTTCGTTGATTTGTTCCTTTGATGAATAAAATAGCATATCCATATGCGGGAAAATTTATTTATCTACTCGGGGGATTACATCATTCAATTTCGGCTCGGGATGCAAACCTCCCCCTCAAAGATAAAAAAATTCCTCCGCAGGTGCATAATCTACTATTGAAGAGGCTCTAGTATCTCAATATGCACCACATCACCATTGTCAGTTTTCAGTGTATGACAAATAAAGTCATATTTTTCAAGAGAAGAAACAAAGTTCGGTGGAAATCGAAAATCCGCTTTAAAGTCCAATTCAAACTCTTCTTCCAAGTTATCTAGGGTATCTTTACAATCGATGCTGCAGTAAGCCAAATTTATAGACCTCTTTACAGTAGAATAAACGAACTTCAGACACTTGCATGTCAACTCCACTTCGATCCGCTTCTCTAACAAACGATTCTCTAAACTAACATTTCAAATAACAATTGCTATGGAGTGGCCGCGAATAGAAAACCTTTGAAGACATAAGACTCAATGATAATGGGTGCTGTTCAAACCCATTACTTTCCTACAGATTCTTTAGAGCCAAACGGTTCGATTAAATGCGTTAAAGAATATTTGCAAGGGACCCGTACGTATCAGAATAGATGTGGGAAACAGAGTTGATGTTGCGAAAAGACTCGGACGTATTTAAGTAAATATTGCCTTAACTCTTAAGTGTATGGAATTACGTCCACATTAAATTGGATTTGAAATTGCCGAAAGAGCAATATCGAAAAACCCACCCGATGCAACGACGCAAAAAACCTCTCCAAATCCCTAAAAAAGCCTAAAATTTAAAAAGAAATTTCCAAAAAAAATTTAAAGAAAAAATTGAAAACAAATTTTTTCACACAAAAAATTTGTTTTGTACTAGGGCCGATCTTAGAACTGATCTAGAGCTCTCTAACCTACACTTCTACACAAAAAAGTTCGACTCTTTTTTCTCTACAACACTGCACAAAAAACCTCATCATTAAAGAAATATTCACGAAAAACGACCAAATATCGTGTAGGGTCGCGTGGTCCTTGGGTGGTTAGTTTGGCCGACACTAAGGACACTACAACCCGAACGACTCTACAGATTTTCTATAATTTAAATTTCGTGATCTTTCATTCAAAACCTTGAAGAGCGATTTGGCAGCGATTTGGTTTTTGACCACTTTTTGACCGCAACTTTAAAACTTTTTGACCGATTTTACCCAAATTCAATTCAATTCAATTTCAGAAAAAAAAAGAATTTGAAAATCGGATAAAAACGCGTTGGCCCTAGTAGAGACTCAATTTAGGGCTCTAGCTCAGTTTAAAAGCCCAAAATCAAAAAAGGTTCTTCTATAAGTTGTTAGGCATGCTCAGACCTTTCAAACAAAAAAAATTATGAAAATCGGAGAAGATTTACTCGAGTTATGTACCAAAACCACTTAAACGGCCCTAGCTCATTGGCCCTTGGGCCGACAGTGCCCAGATTCAATCTCAAAAAAGATTTTTCGGTTACTTCTAGGGAAAAAAAAGTTTTTGACAGACAAACAGACGGACGCACGGACGGAAGTTTTTTTATTGCTGATTCATCATCTAAAGACCATGATAGATTATCACAGAATGCTCTTTGGACTCACTTCGGGCCATGGGAAAATCGAGGGAACGAGGTCTTTGAGATGTCTAGGGACTGAATGAGACCGGAGACAGACTTTGTGAGGCGGTTTGAGACTGTCGTGCCCAGCAGGTCGGAATGACTGGAAGGCTGGCCAAGCCACATCTCGGGTGAAGAAGCTGTGAGCTTCACTGACGGTTCTAAAACTTCGGAAGGCGCGGGAGCCGGGGTATTTTCTCCAGGGCAGGTTGTTGAAAGGTGGTATCACCTAGGAAGGTTAGCTAACGTGACTCAGGCTGAGACGTTCGCGGCACTGATGGGAGTGCAGGAGGCAATCCCAACGGAGGCATGTGGAAGAAAAGTCACAGTCTGTTCCGACAGTGAGGCTTTGATTGGAGCGCTCATGTCGCCTGTCGTGACATCCAAGCTGGTGAAAGAGTTAAAGGAGACCCTGAACTGGGTTGGACTGAGAAATCAGATAAAGCTGATCTGGGTCTCCAGACACTCTGGCGCGGAGGGAAACGAGAGAGCGGATGAGCTGGCGAGGAAAGGTTCGGCAACTTTAAGTTGTGGGTCAGAACCTTTCATACCCATACCACACTCGGAATGTATAAAAGCAATAGAGTGTTGGATTAAGTCGGAATTCGTTAACCATTGGATCACCTATGAGGGAGGAGTGCACGACAGGTCATTGGGCACTGTAAACTAAGCAAGCATCTGGCTAAAATGGGACTCTCCAATGATTTCAATTGCACCTGTGGCTTCGGCGAGGAGACGGGCGTTCACGTGATATGTCCGAAGTTTTCCTCACTGAGGCTTAGGACTCTAGGTAGTTATGTGGTCCAACCCGCAACAGTGCCGAGCATAGCGCCTGCCGCTCTAGATAGGTTCTTGGTTGGGACTGGGAGGTTTTAGGAGATTTACATGATGAACGGGTGACGAAACAAAGGATCACTAGATCTGTGTTTCATGGACCAGAAATGGACCGCCCTAACCTGATAAATCTAATAAAAAGGACCATGATCGGTGCTCCACCCTACTCCCGGGTCGAAATTCAACTGGTTACAAACGTCGTAGTAAACGCATAAGACCGTACGGGTCTAAAAAGAACATAATTTGACTTGGAAATGCAAGTTACGATCGAAAGCATTAAATGTTCAATTTAAATGCTTTGCTTACACACGTGTCTAGTAAAACATAAACTGCAAATCCCCCTTTTAAAATGATAATTGTTCCCATTAAATGCAAGGCATTTTGACTAATTGGATGCAAGTTTACATTCTATGTCAGAAACTTAATATCGCGTTCGCTTTGATAGGACCGATAAGTGATAGCAATTATATATTTGCTATTTAGTTTGTTCATTAGCGGTTCAGGTTAAATAATTCTTTCATGTTCATCAATAGAAATGTAAAATGACGATTTCTGTTTGAAATTAACTTACTTTTCAACCTCGATTTCAATTATAAATAACTAAGGGGCTGGTCACAAATGACGTCACGCGAGTCGGAGAGTTGGAACAGATTTCACTCATTTTGCGTGGAGAGGGGAGGGGGGGGGGTCAAAAATTCAAAAAAATAGCGTAATGTAATTTATGCACAGCCCTTAAAGAAGAGTTGCAGAAAAATCATGTCTAGCAGCAGCCACAAGACATAAGTAAATGTTTTGTTGATGAATTATCGGAAAACGGATGTAGAATTTGAGGCAACCCAAGCTTTCTTTATACCTACCCACAAAGTTTACCCGCCCACTGAATTTATTACTGACAATAAGAAATCACAAAGAACAAAACACAAAACACACAAATATTAATGAAGTTGCATTATTTAACAGCAATTACAGTTTGCCCAGAGGAGTTCTTTTAATTGAATGACAATGAGAGGAAATCCGTAATTACAATAAACAATTATCGTAAACATTAACCTTAATTTCGTAACATTTTTACAACCTTCCGAATTGTAGTGCTCGGGCAATAAAAGAAACTTCCGTATTTCCTTTAATTTTACGAAAACCAGAAATGTATACAATGAATGAAAGAATTCATTTCCAAAATAAAACAAAAAAAATGTAAATTATTTAGAAAGGTTCATTATACCCTCGTAAAGAGTCGAGAAGACTAAGTTATAGCAACGAAATGTAATACATTTACTTAACTCCATATGGAACAAATAAACTGTAGTGAGTGAAGAAGCCGTTTCGTCTGGCATAAATAAACATATATTGTGGACAGAGGCTATTAGGTATAGGTATATCCTTATACGTTTACAATATTGCATTTTATTTATATCTCACGATCACACCGCAAAAGCTCTTAATCTCATGAGTAAGATTATATCATGCAATGCAAATTACCGATGGTCGTTTTGTTATAGTTTCTTTGTATAAGGAACCGTCCTGTTGGTATAAAAACATATGCAGGGGACCCGTACGTATCAGAATAGATGTGGTAAACAGAATAGATGTTGCCAAAAAATTCAAACTTTTCGAAAACTTTTTTTCAGACATATTTTCAAAAAATGTTATTTGTTCTACCGCCCTTATTAGAACCGACCTAAAGCACTAAGGAAAGGCCTCTGACCCATAGTATTTCCATAGACAAAAAAGTTTGCCACTGACACCGATCTTCTATCACTTACAGTTCTCAAAATGTTTGTATTTTTCGAAAATATATTGCCTAGATCGATTCACGCTAACATTAGCGGCCATATTGGGAGGCATCATGACATGTTTATCACCGAAACCAAACAATTTTTCCTTTGACACCGATCTTCTATCTCTAATAGTTTTCAAAATATTAGAATTTTTTCAAAATAAATTGCCTAGATCGATCCACCCTAACATTAGCGGCCGTATTGGCAGGCATCACGACATGCGCCACACCTAAACCAACAACTTTGCCTTTGACACCAATCTTCTATCTCTTACAGTTTTCAAAATATTTGAATTTTTCCAAAATAAATTGCCTAGATCGATCCACCCTAACTTAAGCGGCCATATTGGCAGGCATTACGACATGCGCTACACCCAAACCATCAACTTTGCCTTTGACACCGATCTTCTATCTCTTATCGTTCTCAAGATGGTTGAATTTTCAAAAATATATTGTCTAGATCGAACCACCCTAACATTAGCGGCCATATTGGCAGGCATTGTGACATGCACCACACCAAAACCAACAACTTTTCCTTTGACACCGATCTTCTATCTCTTATTGTTATCAAAATATTTGAATTTTTCCAAAATAAATTGCCTATATCGATCCACCCTAACATTAGCGGCCATCTTAGGCTCGGCCCGGGCTCACATTTTTTCTTGGATGCTTTTAAGACTTTCACTACCTATCGAATAGAAAAAGAATCACGAAAATCGGATGGAATTTACTCGATTTATGTATAAAAAACAAGTAGGGCCCTAGTGGGTCAGCTTCTTTAGGGCTCTAGCTAGATCCAGCGAACCAAAGTAAAAAATTTTTTTGCATAAATTGTTGGGCATTCCCAGACCTTTCGATTGAATTTTTTTTTTTTAATCGGAAAACATTTACTCGAGTTATGCACAAAAAACATGTAGGGGCCTTGTAGAGACTCAGTTGTAGAGCTCTGGCTGAGTTCAGGCACTCAGATTCAAAAAGTTTCTTTCATAAATTGTAGGGAATTGCTTTATCTTTTGATTAGAAAAAGAATTTTGAAAATCGGAAAAGATTTACTCGAGTTATGTACAAAAAACACGTTTGGCCCTAGCAGAGACTTATTTTCAGTGCTCTAGCTTAGTCCTAGGGCTCAAGATCAAAAAAGTTTCTTCCATAAATTGTCGGCAATACATAGGCCAGTTTTTGAACACAAACAGTTTTTGAAAATCGGATAAGATTTATTCGAGTTATGTACAAAAGATCAAGAACCACTTAAACGGCCCTAGTTCATTGGCCCTTGGGTCGACAGTGCCCAGATTCAATCCCAAAAAAGATTTTTCGATTAATTTTTAGGGAAATTTTTTTTTTGAAAATCGGTTGAGTTTTACTCGAGTTATCGTGTTGACAGACGGACGGACGGACATTTTTTTTATTGCTGATTCGTCATATAAGGACCCTGATCGGTGCTCCCCCCTACTCCCGGGTCGAAATTCGACTGGTTACAAACGACGTGGTAAACGCATAAGACCCCTTTTCGAAGAAATTCGTTCTTCGTACGGGTCTAAAAGGGAATTTGTGTTTAAAAGGTATTCTGTGCTTCTGTCTTGCAATGAATTCCCGTACTGGTCCATTAGTTGTGTTTAGGGGTATCGAAAGTTTCTTCCAGGGGCGTGATAGTCTTTTGTTTTGATCTTTACAAGTAATACTCAACGTGAAGTTAGCTGTAGTTGCGACAGAAGCTAACTTCATTGCTAACAAAATCAGCTGATTTTTTCGCAATGGTCGCAACTGCAGAAAACTTCACGTTGAACATTTCTTTCAAATATAAAAACTAGAAATTGTCACGTATTTGGTTACCCCTCGAGTTTATTATCGTGAATAGATGCCGAATCAGTAAAGAAAAAACGGTATCCGCCAGTCGTCCGTCTATAAGAACGATTACTTGAAAGAAATGAGCCAATGAGTCGTAATGTCAGCCATTTATGTTTTTGTCATAGAATTCAAGATAAAATACGTATAGTGTTTACTTGGTTTTCGAAAACTGCAATTTTTTTAAAAAAAATTCGCAATTATAGTTGGGTCTGTCTCCGTATTTTCTATCTGTCAAAGTGACGTTTTAAACGTCAAACGAAAAAAAAATATTTGTAGTCAGATAATCTGTTATTTTTCCTCGATACTATGCTAGCATCAGAATTGAGGAAAAATAAAAGATTATCTGACTATTTCAAATTTTTTTTTCGTTTGATGTTTAAAACGTCAGATGGAAAAGACTTACTTTTGACCCCAACAGACTCAGTCTAAAATGGCAAAGGCAAAAGTTTATTAGATTGCGACCGGTGGAATTCAAAATTTTGGAAAAATTAAAATTTTGAGAAAATACAAAGTTATGAGAAAATATAAAATTTTGATAAATTTCATAATTTTGAGAAAACTCAAAATTTTGAGAAAGTTCGCACAGCTTGTTCCTTTTTACGTGTTTGAAAACTTTTTTGTTTTTGAAGAGACCTGCTCATTAGCCAAATTCATTTCAGATTGCGGACGACTTTTGCTCTTATATTTTAAAGCGTCGGTTAGAAAGAGACCAACTGCGTGATAAGGTGTAGTGTGCACTATTCCTATCACATTTAATGTACCAAAAATGTGCTTGTGATGTAGTACATTTTCGATGTAAATAAAAGGCACATTTTTGTACCATTAAAGCTCGAAATTATTGCACTAGATTACAAGTACATTTTTAGCGTGTTCTATAAAATAAATTTGAATAACACTCTGTGGAGTTTGTTTAATTTTCATTTCAAGCCCCAAAAAGGCAGAAATTTTTCTAATAAAAAAAATGAGAGCTTGGCACAAAAAAATATAGATGTAGGACGTAGCGATCATCAGTATAAGAAAAACCGAAATAGAAAAGTCGGAAAACTAAATTTACATGTTTCTGCTCGGTAAATGCGTTATTACCTCGCCGCAAGCGACTCGGAAAACGCATTTACCGAGCATCAACATGTAAAATATTGTACGTAAGTGCTTCCAAATGGTTGTTTTGACTCGTAGGATTACAGCCTTCGCCTTCGGCTCATGCAGCAACCTTCCTACGAGTCAAAATAATAATTTGGAAGCACATACGTAATGTACTATAAATTTTCCTTTCTTTTCTTACGTAACATTATATGTACATGAAATGTGCTAGCAATTCACACTAAAAAGTACATTAAATGTACATTAGTTGCGTATTCAAAGTGTTTTAAATGTACATTAGATGTACATGTAATTCACATTTAATGTACATTAAATGCACTTCACATTCCAAAGAACAGATGTAACGGTAAGGGGGTTTTTAATATACATTAAATGTCCTGGAAGTGGAGCACATTAAATGGGATCAGCACATTTTCCGATGGCACTTTATGTACATTTCGTGGGGTCAATTGTTATCTGGGTATGAATGTATGTTTATCGACATTGCGTGCTTTTAACTTGATGTTGCCCTGTATGTTTATTAATTTGTCGAACGAGATTATCAAATTTCCAGCAAAAATATGAGTGTCAAAAACACCAACATGTTTATCACGGAATATGAAATGTATAGACCAGCTTAATTAACTGGAAAGGTGCAGATAATTTGATAAAGGCCAATGGCAGTGTGAAATGGATCCATTTATTATTATTCTGTTGGCAATGATGAATGAGATTTTGTTTACGATCGAAGTAAATTGAATATTTTGTATCGTGTATAATTTCCTAAATGTATAAAACCTCCAAGACAGTTTCGTCTACAAATTTCTACATGACGCAAACGATATAAAGTAAAATCTAAGAGACTCCAATCAATTTCCGATGTATTATACACCATACACCTTTTACCTTTTTGATATAGGTCGGTCCATAAAGGCATCATCATCAATCATCTCTTTTATTATTGAAAAATCAATAAAAACCAATTTTTCGTATTGTTATTCTTCATCTAATTCAATTGCCGTTAACTGTAAGAAATGCTGTAGGTCATGGGCGTTATTTGACAAATTTGTAAAAATCAAAGTGTAAATCATTATCTGACTTAAAAACAGGTCTGAGAATTTGACTGACTTCTCGTATGGAACAGAATTGGAAAGAACATGCAAGTCATTGAAAAAGAAAAATAAGTAGACCATAGTTTTAAAAATGCAGAAGGATGAAAATACTTTGCATTTTGAAGAATATTACAATATAGGGAGTCTAAATGGATTATCAATGAGCGTCTCAACTCAATACTTGCCTATACATTGTATGCTCGATTGTATGTGCCTTGCAAACAATGCAAAGTTTGAGGTACTAATCTTTTAGGTTTTATTGGGGAGAGTGTGTACTTTTCGGGTGAGTCATCGAAATCATTGACGCGCGGTAGCATTGCGCCCATGATGCAAGTCTAATACGATCTAAAATATGGCCCCTTTCGTCGTAGCCCCCTTAATGACCTCGTTTGAGAGCTAGGCCTTCTGAAAGCTCCAATACAAAACCCATGTGAAAGGATTTTTTAATATGTTAATATCACAACAAAAACCTCTTTAAAGGTAGAGTGTGACGCAGTCCGTAAGTCTGCTTCCAAAATTAATGATATCGCTTGAGGTGACGCTATCGCTGATAATACGCAGAAGTTTGTTTGAATGGAACCTTAAGTTCAAAGTTTTGATTTCCTGAAAAAATTACAGCGCTTTTTTTAAAACAAAATTTCGTTGTGTTAAAAAAATTGCGTCACAAATGCCGGACCCAACGACGAAATAACTTTTCTGTACTTTCAGTGTTTGCGTTGCAAAAATTTGACTTTTGTTTCTTATTGCGTAGATTGTTTAAGGTAAATTTAAATTTTTGCGTGTTGAAAAATCATTCGGCTGGTGGGTCCGCATTTGTGATGCAATTTTTTTAACACAACGTAATTTTGTTTTGAAAACAGCGCTGTAGTTTTTCAGGAAATCAAAACTTTGAACACAAGGTTCCATTCAAACAAACTTCTGCGTATTATCAGCGATAGCGTCACCTCAAGCGATATCATTAATTTTGGAAGCAGACTCACGGACTGCGTCACACTCTACCTTTAAAGAGG
>CM055403.1:62809230-62859271 GCA_029228625.1 Pseudolycoriella hygida | reverse complement strand
AAATTTTCTCCAAACAAATTTTTCCTTTAAATAATTTTCTCCGAAAAAAAATTTTCTCCAAAAAAAATTTTTCTTCGAAAAAAATTTTCTCTCCGAAAAAAATTGTTCTCCAACACCTTAGGCTATCATCGGAACACTTCATATCACCTTCGGCTATCTAACTTCGTGTTCCTCACACATCATCCCACACACTTCCCACGTCATCCCACATCATCCCACACACTTTCCACATCATCCCACACACTTCCCACATCATCCCACACACTTCCCACATCATCCCGCACACTTCCCACATCATCCCACACACTTCCCACATCATCCCACACACTTCCCACATCATCCCACACATTTCCCATATCACCCCACACACTTCCAACATCATCCCACACACTTCCCACATCATCACACACACTTCCCACATCATTCGACACACCTTCTACATCATTCCACATCCACACACTTCCCTGCGGGGAAATTTTTTTTATCTTTGAGCATCTTTTTGCATCCCGAGTCGAAGGTTAGTGATGTAACCCCCCGAGAAGATAAATAAATTTTCCAGCAGATGCATATGATATTTTATTCACCGAAGCAACGAAACAAAGTTTGACGCCAATAATTAATGTATTATTTGACGTCTTAGAGAAGCACTGCGGTGAATAAAATATATTTATTTATCTAAATATTTGACGTTTAATACGTCATTTTGACAGTTGGAATAGACCGGGTTTTGTTCCCAACAGTTTGGCAGCAGCGGCTCAAAATTAATTTGCGCAACTTCCAAAAAACTGATATTACAACAAAATCCGTTGAAACAGAATGTGCAAGTCCTTGTTCCTTCTTCCAAAACGATTGATTTAATTTATGTGACGCTTTCAAGATTTTGTATTGAAAAAATGTTTCACCCGCGAAAATTTGACTTCACGCAAAATCATTCTCAGATATTCAGTGAAGGCAACTTTTAAGGGTATGACTGAGAGCGGAAAAAATATTACGTTGGCGCTGCGCTGCTTTACGGTTACGAGACTTTATCGATGACTGTATAAATTGCAAACGAAACACAAACCTTCGTGAATAATTGCGCCAGACGCATAATGTGTGTGACAATGTCAACAACGGTACGAATAATAATTTGTGGGAAACGGTAGACAGCGAGAAGGTAAGTAATTGATAAATTGCCGAAAATGGAAGTGAATTACAAACCACTGATGCTAAAAAAGTAATTGGCGTCATTTTCAGAGAAAGAAAAAAATGCAAGAATTCAGATCGATTAACAATTATGTCATTAAGATTGAGTATTGGTTAAAACGATAATTGCAGACATGAAAACTTCGAACACTTAATTGCTGAAATTATCGAAAGTTCTGCACAAATACAAAGTCTTAATAAAATCACTTGTACATTTCATTTAACAGTTATTTATAATGTAATTGCCGTGAAACGTACTTTGAGATTTCATCTAAATTAGAAGCAATCATAATATTAAGATGTTTACACATTGTAAACTTACCTTAACTCATTAGTTTGGTCACGGTTTGATGTACTTCATTAAATACACTATTAAGAGTGATCTCGCGGATTCATCATGTGGTTTTGGGATTTTCCGAAGAAGCCATCCGCAATTTTTATGAAAACACGTGTTCAAGAGTAAAGATTTTTTAAAAGTTGATATTTTAGAGGATTTTGACGACCCCCACGACCACAAAATTGCATGCCACAGTTGGTTGGTGCATGTAGCGGTTTCAGACTTAATAGTTCAAATAGGGTCAACATTCAAAGAGTATTTCCCGCTTAAAACAGAAGTTTTGCGAAACCAATTATATAAGGTGATAGAGGATCTCACACACTACCACCGACAATAAATCGCACCACAAAAAAGTTTCGCTGCCTTTGAATGGAACGACTTTTGCACATGCGAACAAATTTCTCATTTATCTCATAAACATATGGATACGTTTCTTTACTTCAAATAGATCTACTAATCTATTGTGCGACACGGTCAGTGCTTGTTCGCAACGTTGATAAGTTGACGAAGGTCACATTAAAAGAATTTATTTCTAATCAACGAGTCAACATTTTTGAAAACTTGCAACGGGTCGTCCTTGATTTGTTCAAATAAATACTTAACATAACCGCAGCTGAAATTAGAAAATATTACAGCTGATCGCCATGTTTTTTGAAAAAATTTTGAGCGCGGCACCGTAGACGATCAAATATGTTTTCACTTCAGTCGAGGTAGAATTATCTCAGACGAACATTTTTTATTTGACTGACAAATCCCTAAGCATATCAAAAGAATGCTCCCAACGTAATAACTTATCGGCCCTTTCAGATTTCACACGCAAAAATTTGACTACCCGTGCTCCGTACATCACGCAAAACTAAATTTTTGGGGTGCACTTGCGTTATATTTCCCTTCTAAAAGGGGTTTTTTTTATGATATCAGTTCTTTTGGATGTAGAAAAATTGTTTGTCTACAACATATCAAGAGTTTTTTTGAGCCGCAGCCGCTGCCAAACCGAAGCGAAAATGATCCAAACAACTTACTCTACAACATATCAAAAGTTTTTTTGAGCCGCCGCCGCCCAAATGAAGCGAGGCGGCTGCTACTTCCATGGGCGAAAGTGATCACTTAACTTACTCTACAAGATATCGAAAGTTTTTTTTTGAGCCACCGCCGCTAAACCGCGCGCCAATGATTTACTGCTTTCTTCGTAAAGGCTGAACTTAAGGAATTCTATCTTCTAAACTCGGCAGTGCTTAAGAACGAACCATAAACGTTCAAGAAGACAAGTGATGAAAATCTAAAAATATTTAAAAGGTTTAAGAGACATAGTTACCGCTATAAAACGGTTTAGGTAATGGAAAGTACATAGGTGGACATTTACATCACACAGACATAATATAATCACAACAAAAACCCTTTTTAAAAGGGAAACGTGACGCGAGTCCTCGTCTCATCTTCCAAAACAACTGATATCAATTTGGATGACGCAAAAACTCCTTTTGAAATATTTTCATTCTCGATTAAAGAAATGCGTCACAAATGCCGGACCCCCCAATGTTATAGTTTTTCTGTTCTTTCAGGTTTGACACGAAAATAAAATTAAGATTTTGAGTGATGTGTGGAGTACGGGTAGACAAATTTTTAGCGTCCGGCATTTGTGACGCATTTCTTTAATCGAAAATGAAAATATTTCAAAAGTATTTTTTACGTTCCGAAGCTGTAAGCGTCACCCAAATTGATATCAGTTGTTTTGGAAGAAGAGACGAGGACTTGCGTCACGTTTCCCTTTTAAAAAGGGTTTTTGTTGGGATATCAGTAGTTTTGGAAGAAAAAATTTTGGAGAAAAAATTTCCGGCGAAAAAAATTTCCTTCGAAAAAAATTACCGTCGAAAAAAAATTTCGGCGAAAAAACTTTTCCGGCCAAAAAAATTGTCGAAAAAAAAAAATTTAAGGCGAAAAAAATTTCACGAAAAAAATTTTTTCAAGCGAAAAAAATATTCGGGCGAGACTTTCCGCGAAAAAAAATTTCCAGAGAAAAAAAATTTGCAGCGAAAAAAAATTTCGACGAAAAAAAATTTTCCGGCGAAAATTTGCGAGACAAAAAAATTTTCCGGCGAAAAAAATTTCCGTCGAAAAAAAATTTCCTTTGACACCAAACATCTATCTCCAACCAAAAAAAAATAAAAGAAAAATTATTTTCCCCTAAGTCCGTCCCATACCACCGTCGGCCCATTTTGTTGGTCACACTGACACACCACACACCCAACCCATCAACTTTTCCTTTGACACCAGACATCTATCTCCATCCTAACACAGTCCAAAAATTTTGCTCATATTTGACCCATACTTTGAATACACTTACACACACATCCAAACATTCTTTGATATGGCGCCTTCTAAGAGCCCTGGCGCCCAAACGAGGCCGGTGCCCCACCTTTTTTAAAATCTCATATGGCGTAGAATACCCACCCCAGGGTCCCTGCAAAATTTCAAGAAAAGTTATCGAGCCGTTTTCGAGCACGAGCCAAAAAAGTTGGTTTTCATACAAATGGCTCTGGAACTAACTAACTAACTAGCCATTAACTTTGGCTTCTATGAAGTAGCATATTTAGTATGAAAAAAGACGATTTTCTAAGTATTTGATTTTGTAGTAGTGTCGAAAATCCACGCGTTACTAATGACATCAGCTTATGTCAAAGTATACGAGCTATAACCTTACAAAGCATATCATTTTTCGTCGCTTGACATGCTATGAATTTCCTAAAGAAATATGGTACATTTTGCCACATGCCGACGCCGCACTAAAAGCCTCGATTATAGAGCCACGACGTGGGGTTATGTGTGGCGCTACTTTTGTTATATGAACTGAGTCCCAAATCTCTTTCTGTATGTTTTCGTCCCAAAGACAATGTACATTAGGCAATCATTTTGCGAAACAAACGAACTGCAGCAATAAATTTTGCAAACGTTAATCTGACATCTTTTAGTACCACGTATCAGCCACATTTGTTCGAAAACAAAGTGCATTCAATTTCTGCTATAAATTCATAAAATAATTCAATGTTATTTTTAGGCGCCATTCCGAAGATAATTTATTACACATTAATTGGCTTGTAATTAGCAATAATGTAATAAAATATAGACTAAGACTAGAAGTAAGCCTAAGTGCTCTACATGATTTAAATTATTGAGAAAACATTAAATTTACTTCAGAAACGCTATTTCATAAATATTAAATAATACTCGATCTAAATACAGCTTCATGCAAGTCTAACATTGTTTTTGTGACTCATATATTTGGAAAAAGTGAAATTTCAAATCGTTTCTGTCCAGAACAGTGATTTTCGTTTAGATTATTTCAAGTGGCGCCAGATCCCTCATAACCTACATTATGTGTTTTTGATGCGATGCGTTCGTGATAAGTTTTTATGTGATTTTTTTTTAACTATTGCTTGGAACAATACGGGTGGGCAAGTACATTCATGTAGCATTCAAACCAAAATAAACATTCAATTCTCGAAAAAAGAAACTCTTCGAAAACAATACGTTACCCTTTTTACACGCCACATGCACGGTTGCTAACATAATGGTAATATGTTCATTGCGTTCATGAGAAAGACTTTATGAATGGTTTTAATTGAAACATTGAATCAAAATTTTTGTCATAAAAAATATCAACAGGAAACTCGTAATCCCAATTAATGGCTTAATTGTATTTCTGAGTATTTTTTTTCCACCACAACTTTCATTGTTAATCAAATCATTTGTTGTAGTTTTAAACAGGCTGGTTTTTATGTTTAACCAAACATTTAAGTAGATAACAGCCTAACAACCCAATCTTGTAATTTGTGTAAACGTTGTACTTAACATTATTTATGAATTAAAATTCGTCTGTTTGCCCTGCAGGAGTTGTTAAATGAGTGTTATGTTAGGGTTATTAATGATTATGATTATTTACACAGTCTCTCTTCATTTCGCCGATAATAAAGAGATTCATAATTTTTCCCCAATCGTTACACTTGTTCCGTAAATAATTTATTCAATTCATGATGCGAACACTGCTACGAATTGAACAAAAGAAAATGTAATCTCTCACAAGAGCTCCACGGTTTCATTTCGTCAAAGATTTTGCTGCGTCTTATACAGTTAAATTTTCGTTCAAAATGCAAATATAGTTGAAAAGTCTTTTTCACGGCTTTACCTCACTCTTTTTGCAAGAAAAAGATCATTTCTGCATGGTCTAGCGACGGTATGCTCTTGCTTTCTAAAGCTTTTGAAACAGTCCACCACAAAAAACTCCATACAAAAACCTTTGGGACAAGGTTTGAAAATGACATTTTTCTTTGGCCAATGGATTTTTCTATTATTGCCAGGAAAATTCTGGAAAAGCCGTGGTATGTGGAAAAGTGGTCAATTTTGAGGGTTTTTTAGGTATTGTTTTCGAATTTTAGCTCCGGAGTGACAATAGCTAGGGAGTTGGTTTCTTCGGGAAAGTAATAGAGTTTGGTCAGGAGAATTTTTTTGTATCTTAAGAAAATGCCTGCCAGCTGTCATAGCGGCGCCATGTTGGATTTTCGTTTATACTTTTTCGCTTTTCGAATTTTAGCTCCGAAATGACACTAATGAGAGAGATGGTTTCTTCTAGAAAGTTATAGAGTTTCATCAGGAGAATTTTTGGGTCTTAAGAAAATGGCTGCCAGCAGTCAAACCGGCGCCATCTAGAATTTTCCCAAGCAATAAATTAGATTTTTTTTGGTTTTCGAATATTAACATCGGAATTAACATCAGAAATCTGCTAAAAAGACGCCATCTTGGATTTTTGTTAGGTATAAATTTGCTTCTTTGGGTTTTCGAATTTAAGCTCCGGAATGATAACACTTAGAGAGTTGGTTTCTTCGGGAAAGTTATAGAATTTGATAAAGAGAATTTTATGGCATTTTCAGAAATCTGCTAAAAAGACGCCATCTTGGATTTTTGTTAGGTATAAATTTGCTTCTTTGGGTTTTCGAATTTAAGCTCCGGAATGATAACACTTAGAGAGTTGGTTTCTTCTTCGCACGTTCTAGAGTTCACTAAGAAGAATTTTTTGCGATTATAATAACATGGCTGCCACCTGCTCAAAGAGTGCCCCCATCATGGATTTTTTGCGAAATTCTTAATAAGAATACTAGACAGTTGGTTTTCTCAGGAAAGTTATAGTGCGAACAAGGAGAAGAATTGGTGGGCACGAAGTGTTTGAGGTCACCGTAGGGACACGAGTGTCGAAGGTATCGAAGGTGGACACGAAGTGTTCCGAATGGTAGCCGAAAGGTGATACGAGCGTTCGATGTTAGCGAAGACGATTTGAGAACATAATTTTTTTCGGAAAGAAATTTTTTTTGGAGAAAAGTTTTCTCGGAGCAAAATTTTTGGAGAAAATTTTTTTTTAAGAAAACTTATTTCCGAGAAAATTATTTTGCGACAAATTGTTTTGGAGAAAAATTTTTGAAGAAAAATTTTTTGGGAAAAAATTTTTTTCGGAGAAAATCTTTTTTTGAGAAAAATTTTTGGCGAAAATTTTTTTTGGAGAACAGTTTTTTTCGACGCAAAATTTTTTTGTAGAAACGGAGAAACATTTTTGGAAAAACTTTTTTTCGGAAAATTTTTGCTTCTGAAAAACTTTTTGAGAAATTTTCTTTTGAGAAAAGTTTTTTCTGAGAACATTTCTGTCCGCGACAATTTATTCGAAGGATCAATTTTTTTTCGGAGAAATGTTTTTTCTAAGAAAATTTTCTTTTATGAGAAAAATTTTTTTCGAAGAAAATTTTTTTCAAAAAATAGAAATTTTTTCAACAACTGAAAACTTCCAAAACGACTGATATCACAACAAAAACCTCTTTAAAGGTAGAGTGTGACGCAGTCCGTAAGTCTCTTCCAAAATTAATGATATCGTTTGAGGTGACGCTATCGCTGATAATACGCAGACGTTTGTTCGAATGGAACCTTGTGTTCAAAGTTTTGATTTCCTGAAAAAATTACAGCGCTTTTTTCAAAGCAAAATTACGTTGTGTTAAAAAGATTGCTTCACAAATGCCGGACCCTCCAGCGGAATAATTTTTCAACACTTTCAGTTTTTACACGCAAAATTTTAAATTTACCTTGAACAATCTACGCAATAAGAAACAAAAGTCAAATTTTTGCAGCGCGAAAACTGAAAGTTCAGAAAAAGTATTTCGTCGTTGGGTCCGGCGTTTGTGACGTAATTTTGTTTGAAAAAAAGAGCTGTAATTTTTTCAGGAAATCAAAACTTTGAACACAAGATTCTATTCAAACAAACTGCTGCGTATTATCAGCGTCACCTCAGGCGATATCATTAATTTTGGAAGCAGACTTACGGACTGCGTCACACTCTACCTTTAAAGAGGTTTTTGTTGTGATTAAACAATTAGTTCTGGAACCTTTAAGGGGTGCAAAAGGAAGGGGCGAGATTCCCCGACATTTATATTTTCCGGTTACAAAAGCCTCCCTTTAACGTTGCGCTGTTTTGTTTGTATAAAAGCAAAAACGTAGAATTGAAACACAAAGTCTTTCTACAGATTTATCTTCACAAATTTTAAAACTATTGATAAATGAATGCGAAAAGAAAATATTGGATAAAAAACTACTTATTCTACTGAGTATTTTTCTTATCAATAAACGCCTTTTTTCGATGGTCCACAGCATTACACTAGAATTCACAATAGTTTGACTATTTTTACATGAAATCGAAAACACAAAACTAACTAAATAATTTCTCTTCCATCCATGATACAATTTTTTATCGGAAACGTTACATTTTGTTTAACATGTCGAAATGTTCAATTTCCTGCTTAATTTCAGTAAATATTTAATTAAACAAAAACATTTACCCAATTTCGGATCCGAGAGTCTCTGGTGTTTTATTTACGCGTATTATGCAGCTACAACATAAAGCTATTAAGCAGATTCACATCAAATGCAATTGAAAGCATTCTCTACAATAGCATAACAACCCAATTTGTAATTATTCGAAGTGGGGTTCATTAAATATTGACTTTATTTTGACATTTGTTTTTGCTTTTCGAATTGACCGATTGATTTCGAGTGTGTATTTGTGTATTTAAAGCTGTTAGCTTATAGTAAACTAAAGGGGTGCAGAACTTGTAACTATAAAGGATTTCAGATATTTTTCTATGGTGACGTTACAAAAGTCAGGTCATGGTCTGGGAAATTGTTGAGTATCGCCTTTGGAAAATGTCATCAAATCGAAAAGAATATTGAACAATCCGTTTGAAGCGACGTTGCAATAAACTCAAATCCATCCGAAAAAATGCATTAGGACCTACTCAGTACCCTAGTCCTCGGATGCCCACGTTCCCATTGAAAAAAAAACAGGTGAAACATATTTTCTGAGTTCTTAGCAGGGCAGTAGATAGAAAATCAGGGCGTGGGAGAGTGTTTTCGATCCCCGTTTTTCCTGAAACGATTTTCGGTGTAAATACCGGGGGAAATTTCGTGTGGCTACTGACGCACACTCAAAAATTGAACTCCAAAAAATCCCGAGCTTGTTGCAGAATACACCAATCCAGACTAGAGAGCCGCCGTTCAAGGCGCCGCCGACAATTTTCGGTCCAGCCTAGCCGCCAGCCGATAAGGTCTAAAAAATACGGCTTGAGCCGGCTTAAATCAGCTGGAAACCCGAAAAATTATTGGGAAAATGATGGTATCCAAGTTTATAGCCAACCCTTAAGCACCTCATAACTAAATAAATTGGGCCCGTTCCTAACAACGACATTTCGTTAATTTAGCCTTTGGCAAAGATAGTACTGTAATTTCCGAGCAGCTCTGGTACTACCGAGCATTATTCTGAGAAACAGGCTACCTCATCAATAACGAAAGGCTGCCTGTTGAAAAATTAATGTCTATCTACAATTAAGTCTTTAATTGTCTTTAGCACTTTGAAAATTATATTTTTGCTTAGGTGACAAAGTAAGCAATATTTGCAACTCAACTCAATTCTTTCAACTGAACATTCAAAAGTTAATTCTCAATTTTGACAAAGATTTCAACATAGCAATAATTTTCTTGACGTTGGGAATTTTCTTGGGTCATAGCAGCCTCAATGAAACCGATAATCCAAGAAAATTCCCAACACTATGCGCCAACGGCAGAGAAACACCAACCACACAAAGTAATTTTCTTACTTTGTGTCTAAGTAGTGAGATTTTTTAAAACTTTCTTATGATTTTTTCTCTGATTTCACTGACTTCCAGCCGCCGTTTTAAGCCGACTTAAGCTGTGTTTTCAGCCGCAGCCGACCAATCCCCCTCTAATGGGGTCTAAGAACCAACCAACCTAAGTCCACAGCTAACGCCAACATATCAAACAAATGTTTTTATGTCCTCTATCAAGTCAATTTCCAGACCAAACTAAAGGTTTTTGTTTACCTCGAGTAACTTTATAGTACTGTTTACTCAATTTGTAGTACTGTTGGAAATTTTTGAAGCTCTCTGCACACAAAAGTATGTGTGACCCACGGACAGCAACAACATATTTCGCATCTCGGTGGAGTCAACAAGGTCCTCGTCTGTGCTTTGGACCGTTTACTCCACTTCGTTCCAAAATATTATGTTGCCGTCCTTGGACCACAAAATACTATTGTGTGGAATCATCAGTGAAAATGCTTCTCCTAATATCTATTTCCTCCGCTTTTGAAATTGATTCTTTTAACGAAATATTCATGAAACTCCATCACATACCGTGAAAGATCGCCCACCCTATGAACTATGAATCATACAACCGGAACTGCTGAACCAAGTTTTGCTGTTCTTGATAGATATCCTAATCCTATATATTCGGATTGTTACGAAATTAATGGTCATTTTTGTGATGTCTATTTGTGAGGTCGTATTTGTGACGGCATTATTGCGACATCATTTTTGTGACGTCCTTTTAATGAAGTCATTTGTGACGTCATATTTGTACATTTTTGTGACGTCATTCTTGTGACGTCATGACGCGTCATAACTGTGACAGTGCTAAGGGGCCATTCATAAATGACGTCCGGTCGTTAGGGGGGGAGGGGGTAAAGGGATACTGGACGAATTCGGACGGTAGGGGGAGGGGGGGTTATGAGAAACGTGACGTCCGGTTGAGAATTTGTGGTTTTGTCAAACTGTCAAGAATTTATAACTTATAACTGGGAGCATGCTCGAGGTTGTTTGTCGAGAGAGAAACGCAGACTTTTCCTGTAGTTTCTTCGACAGTTTGTTAGAAGAAAAATGTACATAAAAATGGCAAAAGTATTCATTCTACAATAAAAAAATATTTTTTTTTAACTCAAATTTTTCATTGGGGGGTAATGAAATCAGACCGGACGTCATTTGTGAATGGCCCCTAAGGCGGACAGACGGACTGACAGGAAGTGCGAAAACATAAAGTAGCTATCGCTACTTAACAAGACAATGTAGAACATTGTGGATTGTGGATGTTAAAAAGCAGAAAATACGAAAAGTGATTCTAATCATTTTGTGGTGAATGCATGAAAGAAATGAATTGAATTATTTTTTGCTCAATAGCTTGTATTCGGTCGATGGATTTTGAATATAAAGCAATCTTTTTTGGAATGGGTAGCTGACAAAACGACCACGTTATTTTATTCCATAAAGTAGAATGCTAACCTGTGTAGTCAATCGACAGAAGCCCCTTGTGTTTTGCATAAACCAATTTTAATTTGTATTGTCGTAAATATTTGATCGAATTTGAAATGGAAATTATTTGAACATGGCCATGGAAGCTATAGGTTTTTTGAAATACGCTTATATTCAACATGTTTGACAAACCGAAAAGAATCAATTAATTTAGCACCACAGTGACAACGTGATGTAATAGCAGCGAGAGTTCATTTTAATCAGCACAAAATACTTCTAAGCCTTTCAACATTGGGGTTGTTGCTATTGAAAAAGGAAATGAACCGCGTTGTTTTAATTAAAAACAATCCGTAAATTTAAACTCTCTTACAATACGCACCAATCGAGGTATCAGTTGAAGTAGAATTAACCAATAAAAGGGCCTGCAAATAATAATATTTTTATTTTCGCAATATTTTCCATGTAAAGTGGCTTCTGTTATTGTTAGAAAGTTGCGGATTCAGGTCGTGATGGAGTAAGAGGAAAACTTTTTTGATGAATGTACATAGGAAATCAACAAAATCATTCGTTTATCTATCGCTACAATAACTTAACTAGGTTCGATAAAGTGTTCTCCTCAATGTAATCGAAATCGTAGGTTTGAGTACGATTTTAATCGGTTAATCAGGAAAAAAGCTTAACCAAAATCCCTTGTAGTTGTAGAGTTGACTTCCATGAGTTTATTTCAGCTGTTCATTGCATTTTTGAAGGTTCATTCTACCCTTCAGCATCAATCTTCATCCCATTTTCCCCCTGTTCACTCTGGCATTATTCGGATTTTTGGCCGTAGCCAAAAATCAGTTTACCCCTACGGCTAGCTGTATCGAATTTTGGTTGCAACCAACAATATTTTGTTGTCATTTGTTATTGCTTAAGAGAAAACAAATATAGCAGAATGACAAATGTCATTGTCGGCGATTGATAGTTTCAAATTATATTACTAGAATAATAATTTTTAAGGGGAAACACTGCGCGGTAGCAATCATGTGCGCGCTTTAGCAATGCGCCCATGACGCAAGTCCACATACGAACAAAAAATTAGGAAAATTTTTTTCGTAGACTGCAGAACCATATGCAGCTGCATGAGGATGACTGCCAAAATGGCGGAAAATAGGCAAGGGTAAAATTTCAGTTTAGGGGACCTCACAAAGATCACAAATATGCAACCGGTAGATGGCGCTCGAGCTCCGTTTGGAAGTTACAGCGGTTCAAAGTTCAAAATTTTATATGACCCGAAGCTTCATAAAATGACAACAAAATAGTGTAAGGGGCTAATTAAAAGGTGGGGATGAATGGAAACCACAGTATACGACGAATTTGTGCACGAAATATCTAAGCCTACATTTAGGTGAGATAATAATCAAACGCCTAACAATTCTTGGAGTAATTGCATTATAACAAAGACGCTACATTCGCATTACTCTGAGACGTGGTTCGGAAGTCACGTTAAGCCGGTGGTCCAGACAACACTTGTTATTGGCTATAAAAAGCTGTTAGTGGAGTCTCTAAAATACAAATACAATACAGCTTCAATATGTATCCGGCAGGTGGCGCTAGCAACACAATAGAAGAGAATTCGGCGCTTTACCTGTGTAAACATTCGCTAAGTATGCACTTGCCCAGGATACGGCACGTGGAGGTTGTTTACAAGTATCCCATAGGCCCTGAAAAGGGCTGTTTATTGTAGTGAGGTGCGGACCCCTCGCTTCGTCAATCGCGAAGTATTTTATAACTCCAAACCTGGGTGAGTGCATATTTGTGATCCCGTATCATTCCCTCCCACTCCTCCCCTTCAAATAGATAGGTCCCCTAAACTGAAATTATTCCTAGGCAAGGACTCAAAAAAAAACTTTTGATATGTTGTAGAGCAAGTTGAGGGGATCATTTTCGCCCATGGAAGTAGTAGCCGCTATGCTTAGGTTTCGCGCCGGCAGGGCGGTGGATCGAAAAAAATTCTATGTATAATTCGTCAAAAACAATTTTCCTACTTCCACAAGAACTGATATGCCAACAAAAACGCTTTTTAAAAGGGAAATGTGACGCAAGTCCTCACTCCTTCTTCCAAAACAACTGATGTCAATTTGGGTGACGCTTACACCTTCGGATCGCTAAAAATTCTTTCGTAATATTTTCACATTTGATAGAAAATCGCGTCACAAATGCCGGGCCCTCCCAACGTAATAATTTTTCTGCGCCCGCACTCCGCAAAGCTAAATTTTTTTGTGTGAAATCTGAAAACGCAGTCGCTAAATTTTTTCGCTAATTATTCGCTATTAGCGAGCAATTTCAAATTTCAGCGTCATTACTAGCGGCGCTAGTAGCGACGCTGATGACTAGCGGCGCTAATGAAACCCTGCTCGTAAGAAAGAAGTTTCTATCAGTTGATTAATTGGATTTTTTGTCACCCAAATTCGAGACAGCCAGTCGATAGGAATTTAGGAAAACAAAAATCAAGATAAGGTGTGAGTTGTCCAGCCAAAAACAAATCGTGAGTTGTCCATTTTGGCATGCGATAGGAAAATGATTTTTTTAACAGGGAAATGTTACATTTGGAGATAGTTTTCCTATTTAGGTATTCGATGGCGAGTTGGTCGCGTCAGAAATTAGTCGTGAGCTGTCGAAACAAAATTTGTTTGAAGAAAATCTGATCGGTCAACTCACAATTCAATAGATCGCGAAGTTTCCAGTGGTGTTTGCAAAGTGGAAAACTCACGGTTCTCAATTTGTCAATTTAATTAGGGAAATATCTTTAAAACCAATTAAAGTGACGGTAATTACACGAAAGGGAGATGAATTTGTCTGATGAAAGTGAAAATGTTCTATTTTAGTTCGAAAGTATCCGAAAAAACACTTCCAAAATTCACACTCGCCGAAAGTGGACAACTCACGATTTGTTACCTTAACGTCAACTCAACGTTTTCATCGATGGTGTAAGACTCGAACACAACCATGTACCATGCTAACTGGGCATTTCCAGGGATAAATCCCTAACGTTCAAAGAGCACTTGGAAAAACTTTCGTAGAAAATAAAGACACGGAACAATCTGACTCAAAAGCTGTCTGGAACGAACTGGGGTTCAAATGGCGATGTACTACGAACTGCCGTTCTGTCTCTCGTGTACTTTTGTGCTGAATATTGTGCACCAGTGTGGTATAGGAGCAGCCACGTGAAGAAAGTGGACGTACAACTGAACTCCGCTATGCGTAAAATAACGGGAGCTGTTGACTCCACACCGATTCCATGGCTGCATGTGTTATCAAATACTCCACCACCTGAACTGAGACGGAAAATGGCTGCTCACAAGGGGTGGATTAAATGCTTCGACGACAGTAGAGGCTACGAGCTTCCTATTAGAAACGATCTTGTTCATCCTCCACCTCATCGACTCTCATCACGTTCACCTATCTGGACCGACACCGAGATACGAAATGAAAGTTTCGACATTGCTGCTGCGTGGAAACATTTTTGGGACCGAAGTCCATATTTCACTAACAAGTATCTTATCGACTATCCACATCAGAAAATTGCAGGATTCGATTTAGGGAGAAGGGAATGGAAAATACTCAACCGTTTTCGATCTGGACATGGTTGCTGCAGTGAACAAATGTACAGATGGCAATTTTGTGAATCGCCTTTATGTGACTGTGACAACAATGTGAATCAATCGCTAAATCAATTCCTCAAATATTGGTCGTCTCGACGCTTCGAACATGGTCTCGAATCGCTGCACCATGCCACTCCTGAAGGCGTTGATTGGCTAAAAAACATGGACATTGAAATTTGAAGTGAGTGAGAAAAGAACTATAGCTAAATTATTTTATAATGAACGGACTCCTCATCCAAAAATATTTTATGTTTGTTATTTGGTGGGTCAAGTATGAATGAAATGTAGATTGTGTCGTTTATGCGGAAAAACACAATTCGTTCACCCTTTCTCCAACTGGTTTTGATTGAATTTTTCAATTTAGATTCTGAATTGTTTATGCTTCACTAACATATTTATGTTTTCATCAATCTGAAGTAAATAAATCTGCAATTTACTTTCAATATTTTCATTTTGTAAAAAAATTTCGCTATTTCATTAAGTAAACAGAATTAATTTTTCTCATGTTCTAGATTTTCCTTTCTAATACAATATTCGTTTAATAGACGAACGATAAAAGCAAAAAGCATCATCTCAAAGCATGACAGTGGCATTCATGCTGTGTAAATAAGCCGGAAAACGCTAATAAAATATTATATTTCCCACCAATAGTTTCGGCTATTGAGGTTGTAAGCACCAAGGTTTTACAAAATTGCGGAAAATATCACAAAGTAAAACGGGTAGGTGGCAGGGTCTCATTATTTATGTGGACAATTTATTTTCATTTACAAAATATCTGGGCGTTGTAAGTGAAAATTATTAGTTGAGACTTTCGATTGCAATATTTTATGTGCTGACTAGCTGCATGTACTGGTTCTCATCATTAGTTATGCAATTTCAAAGAAGCACCACACAATTTGTTGCAATTAGTTGCAGTTATAAAATCATAAAATTATCTTCTTAATTTATGACTTGTTTAAAATATTGATTTCACGTTTCTGCAAAAAAGGGAAATGAACATTTTTGCAATACTTTTCAAATATTATCGTGATTACCGCAAGAATAAAATTTTATGTTGCCGAATATAAAAATATAAATATTTAAGAAAATAATAAATTTAGTGAAAGTTAGTCCATTATAATCAATTACGCTTTAATTTATGGTCGTACACCTATTAATTGAATAATGCAGACTTTAAAATAACGATATCGATCGTAAAAAAGTAAATCTTGAGACTGTGGTCCAAAATTAATTGATTTTTTTGTTTTACGAAGTCGTGACTTAGCTGTGCAGACGGTATGCAGACGCTTTCGACATTGAAATGGGGATCCACTCGCGACGCTGCTTTTTAATTTGCTAGAAGCAGCGGTGAGAACCATGGACACCGACACCAGTCAATCCAGTCAATTTTTTGGCTTCGCAGATGGACATCTGTGGTCGAAACATGGAAGCTGTTAAAGAAAAGTTGACGACTTTGGACAGCAAAGGTTGATAGTTAACGACATAAGGACTGAATACACGATTATTTCCCCATCGAATCAAAAAACGACCAAAACACACATTTAAGGTGGAAGACAAGTTCGTATACATTGGATCTCAGCTTAATTCTGACAACGACATCATGGACGAAATCAAAAGACGAATAACTCTTGGCAACCGGAGTTATTACAGCCTGATAAAATTTTAAAATTCAAATCAATCACAACAAAAACCCTTTTTAAAAGGGAAACGTGACGCAAGTCGACGTCCCTCCTTCCAAAACAACTGATATCAATTTGGGTGACGCT
Source organism: Pseudolycoriella hygida (assembly GCA_029228625.1). Taxonomy (NCBI): domain Eukaryota; kingdom Metazoa; phylum Arthropoda; class Insecta; order Diptera; family Sciaridae; genus Pseudolycoriella; species Pseudolycoriella hygida. The sequence continues at coordinate 62,842,710 of CM055403.1, read as the reverse complement.
TACAGCTTCGGGGCGCAAAAAATTCTATTGAGATATTTTCACTTTAGACTTAAAAAATGCGTCACAAATGCCGAACCCTCCCAACGTAATAATTTTTCTGCGCTTTCAGATTTCGCACGCCAAAAATTTGGATACCCGTACTCCACACATCACGCAAAACTTAATTTTTTTTCGTGTCAAATCTGAAAGAACAGAAAATCTATAACATTGGGGGGTTCGGCATTTGTGACACATTTTTTTAATCAAAATTGAAAATATTTTAAAAGAATTTTTTTCGTTCCGAAGCTGTAAACGTCACCCAAATTGATGTCAGTTTTTTTGGAAGAAAGGACGAGGACTTGCGTCACGCTTCCCTTTTAAAGAGGGTTTTTGTTATGATATCAGTAGTTTGGAAGACAAGAAAAACAATTTTTGGAGAAAAAATTTCCGTCGAAAAAAAATTTCTGTCGAAAAAAAATTTCTGTCGAAAAAAAAATTCCAGCGAAAAAAAAAAATCCGGTGAAAAAATTTCAGGCGAAAAAAAAAATTTCCTGGGAAAAAAAATTTCAACGGAAAAAAAATTTACGGCGAAAAAAAAATTTCGGCGGAAAAAAATTTCCGGCGAAAAATAATTTCCAGTGAAAAAAAAAAATTTTCAATGAAAAAAAAATTTCAATGAAAAAAAAATTTCCGGCAAGAAAAATTTCGGCGAAAAAAAAATCCGGCGAAAAAAACTTACGGTGAACAAAATTTCTGGCGAAAAAATTTCTGGCGAAAAAAATTCCGGCAAAAAAAATTTTCGACGAAAAAAAATTTCCGGCGAAAAAAAGCGGCAAAAAAAATTTCAATAATTTGGATTTTTTTTAGAAAGGAATTAAATGTGGGAAAAAGATTTGTACAGGCGAGGAGTCGAACCACCGCACCAGCACATCATCGCTTTCCGGGCGAGTGCTCTATCCCTTGAGCTATCTGTACATTTAACTCACATTTAATTTTTGTTAATCAACCGTTCAGTTTTTGTCTCTATTGTCTCTGTAATGTGTTTATTTGTATGCATTTAGCGCAGTCATGTCGTAGATACATCGACACGTTGTTTGAGTATCTAATGCTCTCGTAACCGAGACTACGAATTCTTCATTCGTGCAACGTTTTAATGCAATGATTTCAAATCTTTTTCGGGCCCGAAAAAGAAAAAAAAATTTCCATTGACACGAAAAAGAGAGATGGGGCGAAAAAAAAATTTCCGGTGAAAAAAATTTTCAGCGAAAAAGTTTTCGGTGACAAAAAATTTCCGCCGAAAATAAATTCCAGCAAAAAAAAATTTCCGGCAAAAAAAATTTCGGCGAAAAAAATAAATTCTGACGAAAAAAATTCCAGCGAAAAAAGTTCCCGTCAAAAAAAATTTCGGCGAAAAAAATTTCGGCGCAAAAAATTTGCGGTGAAAAAAACTTTCCGGTTGAAACAAATTTCAGGCGGAAAAAATTTTCGGTTAAAAAAAAATCCAGCAAAAAAAATTTTGACGAAAAAAAAATTTCCGGTGAAAAAATTCTCGGCGAAAAAAATTTTCGACGAAAAAAACTTCCGGCGAAAAAAAAACTTCCGGCGAAAAAAATTTCCGGTGAAAAAAACTTCCGGTGAACAAAATTTTGGCGAAAAAAAATTTCCGGTGAAAAAAAATTTCGGCGGTAAAAAGCGGCAAAAAAAAAATTCCATTGATACGAAACAGAGAGATGAGAGAAAATTTTTTTTGCCGCTTTTTTTCGTTGAAAATTTTTTTTGCCGGATTTTTTTTCACCGGAAATTGTTTTCGCCGGAAATTTTTTTTCGTCGAAAACTTTTTTCGCCGAAAATTTTTTTCGCCTAGAATTTTTTTTGCCGAGAAAAAAAATGTTAAAAAAAATATTATTTTCCCCCTAAGCTCGTCCCATACTACCGTCTACCATTTTGTTGGTCACTCTGACACATTGTTACCGCGCGCCCATGATAAGCCGAAACTCAAAATGCGCACTGTATAAATCTGTGATAAGACCAATAGTTACATATGGATCGGAGTCGTGGTGCATCAATCAGAAAGACGAACAATCGCTGCGCAATTTTCGGACCAGTATATGACGAAAATCAGAATAGATGGCGCAGACGATTTGACTATGAGCTTATGAATAAACAGATTTCCATGGCTTTGTCATTTACCATGTACAGCGTAAGGATGACACCGTGAAGAAGGCAAAAGAAGTGAAGGGCGATCAAAATCCAAATGGTGTGATGCAGCTTTTACCAAGACCCTTAAAGGTTGTAGTGCCGGTTAAGTAAGAAAGTAAGAGCAGTATTTATCATTCTTAACTTTTGTACTGACGATTTGCAAATTTGTAAAGTCACGAAATCATGAGAATCGAGTCCCCGGTCTTTCTTCTTAGATCGGGTGCAGTTCGCTGCCGTAATTTGCACAAGAAACTTAAAGGGAGAAAAAATATGAAATTCTTTCTCAAAATGTCATCACTAAGTTTCTTATGCAAATTACAGTTCGGTACTCAAACTTTTCTTAGTTGGAATGAACTCATCCGCTCCAAAAAACCATTTACGTCATTTGCAGTTACAATACTTTCGTCCTGCGTTTCAGCATTTTGCACAACAAGCAATATTTTATAGAAATATTCAATAAAATCCTCATCTCAATTGATTTGGGAGATAATGGTTCGCAGTTTCTATGCTCCGTTGTCCAATTCACCGAAAATGAAATTTAAAGACGCAATTGTAGCAATATAGTGAAGGATAATACTATGTGGTTGATTGTTGTCTGCTTTTTGTCGCATGAGTTGATAGCATATTTCGTATTATAGCTCTAAGCCATCGAATTCATTGTTTGGTAAATAAGAAATGCTTTATTAATGTCCCAAATGATGAAGAATTTTTATCAATTGAACTTTCCGAAAAGAGAATAATATTGATTGAGTGCAGGGACCACTTATTTAATTTGAAATGTCTGGGAAAAACGCTTTTCAATTTCCGCTTCCCATTTCTGATTTCGGTTACGGTTTTGTATTTAGACTCAAAAATTAAATTATACAAAGCGGAAGCGGCCAAATAAAGGACTCTTTGAAATTGTACAAATGTTTAATGAAGATGGATTAGAGGGGTCACTCCAAGGACAATAGGTGAAGGTTTTGAAACAAGCTCAACTTTCATAACAAATACTTTAGTTTGCGATAGAAGACAAAACTTTGAATTGATTTTGGAGTTCTCAAAGTCACCTCAATTACTTAGGACGGATTAGTCTCTGTTGCGGTCATTCAAAGTATTTCACCGAAACATTCTTTGTTCCATGAATAATCCAAACATAACACATAAATACATGTGGTTCTACATTCACATTCAAGCGTGTTTGTTCATCGTTAGGTTATATTACCGACAACAAAACGAGAAGTTTGTTCTTGTGCGATAAACACTTTCCATATCTTGTCTCTGAAAGGTTGACTCGCCAGGTGATAAAGTGTATAACATGAGCGAATTTTGTTTACTTTCGTGCCCTTTTCCCATAAGCACCGTCTTCTACAGATAGCCGTCTATTCATAAATCTAAATAAGGTGCTGGTGTTTTAAATATTTATTTTGAGCATATATTGGAAATGAGGAGAGTTATTTAGTTAGAAAACTTCATTCGTATATCATTGGAATTTGACACACAAAGTAAGGCTCAGAAAGAACCAAGAAAATTCGATAGAATTTTCCCAACAAAACACGTAGGACGGTAGGACTCTAGACGACGTTCACTTTTAGGGCCTTAGCTTAGTCCAAAGTGCCAAACTCAAAGAGTTTTCTTTAAGAAATTTACAAAAATTGGAAAAGATTTACTCGAGCGATGTACAAGAGACCCAACACCACCCATCTGCAATCACATCTGACATCGTTATTCACAAATTTACAAAATTTCAGCAAATGCAACAAAATCATGGAGGCGCACTAATAAGCTTCCGTGACGCAGGTCCTAGCAAAAAAAAAAAAAAAATTCGATGACCAAGCACATCCATAGCAATTTTTTGACTTTTTGCCTTGAGGTAGTAGTGACCCAAGATAATGTTTTTCAGGTTATCCATAAGATTCTAAGGAGAAGTTTGTATGGGAAATGTATTGGGGCAATTTTTTATCCAACGTAGATTTCAAAAAAATATTTGCAGACGAATACGACACATGGGGGAAGTTAAAAATTGCCGCCATACAATTTCCAAAAAAACTTCAAAAATTCGTAGCTCGATATAGATACAGCATTAGGTAGAACCTGAAAATAGTAGTCTATGAGACAAGTTGCGAAAAGAAAAATTTTTGTCAAGAGATGTGAATTTATCATACGAGCGTAGCGAATGGAATTTCATAAATATACTTTTTGTTACTCTCAAGTGTGCGTTGCATAAAAATTATAAATGATCGCGACGACCACAGGGAGTCAAAAACTAACTGTATACGTTGTGACTGGTTCTCAAAAGATTTTTTTTTTTTTAAATATGAATTTTTTTTCGCTAGGACTTGCGTCATGGGGACTTACTTCCCCTTGACTTCTAAAATTTTTGTAAATTTTAGAAATTTCACAAATTTCCGTAAAAGAATTTTCGAATAATTTTGAAAGATGGGAAGGATTCTTTTATAAAACGACCTATGGGAAATCAGAAGTATTTTCCAGGGAAGTTATTTATATATGCATAGAAAGGCATTTGGCCCTAGAAGCCAAAAGCTCTTTCAAAAAAAGTTATCGATGCTTGGGTGGCTAGTGGGAGGTGATCAAACTCCAAAAACATGCAATTTTCTTATGGAAATTTCTCCGGTTACACAAAACGTACATAAAATGTCGTGTGAGGTGTCGTTGGAAAGCTAATTCCACGTAGTTTCAAGCCAAAAAGTAAGCGGTTTTCCACTGCATTTTTTTTGTACAGGCTGATGAAATTTTTGGAATTAAAATGGAATTTTTGGAATTTTAGTGCAAATTCCGGAATTTCGATGAAATTTTTGGAATTTCTGTGGAATTTTTGGAATTTCTGTGGAATTTTTGGAGTTTCTGTGGAATTTTTGGAGTTTCTGTGGAATTTTTGGAATTTCTTGAATTTTTGGAACTTCTGTGGAATTTTCGGAACTTCTGAATTCCGGAAATTTTGTATAATTTTCGGAATTTCAATGGAATTTTTGGAACTTCGATGGAATTTCTTGGAATTTTTGTGGAATTTGTTGAGTTCTTGTGGAATTTTTGGAATTTGTTTATGGAATTGGAATTTTCAGTACAAATTTTTGACCAGGGGATAGCCCCTCGCAAAAAGGGGCCTTTTAGAGTTTTAAATCATCTGAACTAAGATATGAGCAGTTAAAAAAATGATAAAAACACGACTTTTTCAACTGCTCGTATCTCAGTGTATATGATTAAAACCTTTCAAGACCCAGTTCGACCCGGAGCTACGTGTAATGAGCTTTCCAACGACACCTCACACTACAATATTCGTTGCGTGTAACTGGAAAAATTTCCAGAAGAAAATTGCCTGCTTTTACCAGCCACAGAAGCATCGTTGAATTTTTTAAAAAATATTTTTGGCTTCTAGGGACCAGTACCTAACTGGGCACATATAAAAACTCGCTGGAAGATGCGTCCGATTTCGGCAGGCTGTTTTTCAAAGATTCCCTCTGGACACATTTTCATTGCAAACTTGGACTACGTCTGGCCCGAAACTACGTCGTGCCCGAAACTACGTCGTGCCCGAAACTACGTCGTGCCCGAAACTATTTAGTGGTCGAAACTACGTAGTGGCCGAAACTACGTAGTGACCGAAACTACGTAGTGGCCGAAACGACGTAGTGGCCGAAACTACGTAGTGCCCGAAACTACGTAGTGTCCGAAACTACGTCGTGCCCGAAATTACGTAGTGGTTGAAACTACGTAGTGGCCGAAACTACGTAGTGGCCGAAACTACGTAGTGGCCGAAACTACGTAGTGCCCGAAACTACGTCGTACCTGAAACAAAACAAATCCTTTGAGAAGTTCAAAGAAATTCATGGAAGTATCCTGGTGCATATCGTTGGCGCCCACAATACACAAATAATTTGAATTTACAAATTTGTGAAGAATGTCCTTCAAAATATAAAAATTTCCCTATTGAAGATTCTTCAAATATTTGAGAAAGTCCTTCAAACGGGGAATTTCTTCAATATTTTGGAGGCTTTTAGAAACTCTTTAATTTTTCGAGTAATGCTGGAAATTCCACTAATGAAAACACTCATCTGCTAGAGCGAAATTTTCCTGATATGAATTCACCTCAACTAGGATATAAAGTAATGGCATCGCCGTGTAAAGTTACTCCATTTTTTACTCCGTAGAGATGAGCGGGTCGACCTTTTTCAAATATCGACCCGAAAATGTTTTTCAAAACCCGAAACCCGCTACCCGAACTGTTTCGAAACCCGACCCGGACCGAACCCGACCCGATAAAACTTTTCGAAACTCGTAACCTGCTACCCGAACTGTTTCTAAACCCGACCCGGACTGAACCCGACCCGATTAAATTTTCCGAAAACCGAACTGTTTCGATACAAGACCCGGATCTAACCCGACCCCATTAAATTAATGTGAGCTGAATGTCAAAATTAGATAATCATTTTTAGAAACATCGGGAAAAAAATCCTATATCAGCGAGCTCGAAACGTCATTGCTGTAAAGCTGTGAGACAAAATGTTAGCTTTACGTTTCCCTATACGGGGAAGTTAATTGTCACTTTAAATTTAAAATTAACTGTTAGTTACAATGGTTACAATTGACAATTAGCTTGAAAATCGTCAGAAAATTCATCCTTTTTCTTCTCGTTTTTACTCATTATCATAAAGTACGTTGTAGCTCATCGAAGTTAAAACATAGGGCAAACACTTCGCCAAAAGATGAGCAATCATCAGTCTGCGCATATGTCACACACCGGAGTTCTCTACTAAAATTATTTTGGTTGTATCAACATTGACTTGGATACAAAAGCAGAGGCATACTAAGCCCGACTAACTTCTAGACTATTCTGATTATTCATAAATCATCATAAACAATGAAATAAGTATTCTCAATCTAGTACTAACTGAAAGTCTAGAGTGGTTTGAGGTGAGTTTATTATAGATATAAAATTTACATCAGCGTTGCAAAATATGAAATTTAAATAAAAGACCGGGACCCGAAAAAAATGATACAGAAACCCGACCCGACCCGACCCGACCCGACCCGACCCGGCCCGACCCGACCCGGCCCGACCCGACCCGACCCGAACCCGACACGACCCGACCCGAACCCAACCCGACCCGAACCCGACGCGACCCGCCCTGACCCAAACCCGACCCGATTAAAATTTTCGGAACCTAAAACCCGATAAAAACAATTCGGGTTGGGGCCGGGTTCGGGTCGCGTTTTTCATAGTTGATGTGTTTCGCAAAAAAGACGTTAGAAATAGAGATGAGCGGGCTGCCCGACTTTTCGGCCCAACCCGGAACCCAACCCAACCCAATGGGTTTTGGGCGGGCAGGTTTGAAAACTGTCGGGTTGAGTTTGGGCGGGTTTCGAAATCGAAAAACTGACCCAACCCGAGATTTCCAAACCACATTCATCTTCAAAATATTTATTATTATCAATTTATTTGAGCTTCGTATATTAAGTAAAAGTCAAAAATGATTACGCGTAAAAACTAAGTTATTCTGAATTTTACCTACACCGTACCAATAAACGAAAAAAATGAACGGACTGTCAAAAATGAATATCGCACGTCATCGCACGTTCATCAACGTAAATTCTATTGAATTAGATAAAGAAAAGACAAATCTTTAAAATAAAAGTCGAATTTGTTGCTTCATGTTTAGAAATTAATGTAAAAATTGCATCCAAGTTGAAGTTTATCGCATTGGGACAAGTCACAGTTAGTTACCTTACCTTAAACTTTACATTAAACCTTTATGTAATATTAATTTAAGAATTTATAAATCCGAAAGCACTTTGTCGTTTGTGTTCAAAAATTGATATTGGGTTGGTTTAGTTTGGGCGGGTCTCAAAAATCGAATTTGGGTTGGATCGAATTTGCGCGGGCTTTAAAAATCGAATTTGGGTTGGGTCGTGGGCGGACGGGTTTCAAAATTGTCGGGCTGAGTTTGGGAGGGTTTCAAAAATCGAATTTAGGTTGGGTTGTGGGCGGGCGGGTTTCGAAAAAACCTCAACCCGCTCATCTCTAGCTAGAAAACACAACCCTGCTGAGCAACGACTAATTCGAGCAATTACAACATTTCTACATTTAGGTTGGGTTGTGGGCGGGCGGGTTTCGAAAAAACCTCAACCCGCTCATCTCTAGCTAGAAAACACAACCCTGCTGAGCAACGACTAATTCGAGCAATTACAACATTTCTACATTTATTACTAATTCGATATCCGACATGTGGCGAAAGTTCGACCAAAATCTCGCGTAACTGTAGACAATGACTTATACCATTGGAAATCACTTACCTGACTAAGTAATGTAGGCTCATTATCCACTAAAAATTCAAATCTTTTAAGGCTCTATCTCCGGATCTAGTAGACTTAGTCTTTTTTACCTATAGGTCGACTTCAAACAGATTGTCTCAGAGGAAGCGAGACGAAGAAGTTAAAATTACGCTGTATAAATTCTCAGTCTACGGTATGAGGACTTGCGTCACGACGACATTGCTACAGTGTGCCCGTGATCTTTTATGATGTCATATTCTACATATTCCAAATATAGGTTTCAAAAATAACTGACCCGGTGACTGATACTTTACGAAAAAATCTTCTTACGATCTTCATAACATAAAGAGACGAGCAATTTAACGAATCATTATTTTCGAATAATTCGACTGTTTGTCTATTTTGCATTCATACAGAGAAGTGTTTTCGAGCGGTGCGGTGTCTAGATTTATAAAATGTAATGGTTGTTATGTATTTGTCGGCACACGAAATTAACTGTTGTGAATTGAATTCATGTTTATGATTTTTATAACATAATTCTTTGTAGATTGTAATGATTATTCACAAGCATTTTTTTATTCGATAATTAAATTTCATGCTTTATGTAGATTGATTCGATATCGGTTGTGGTTCAATTCGGAGAAATTATTAAAAATTTTGTACAGACTTTGTGAAAATTTTTGTTCGTCATGAGTAATTTAGTTCCCGTTGAAGCCGTTCGGAACACCAACAGCAACATTTTCACTGGCATCAAATATGCATTAAAAGGACGTCATAGTCAGAAATATCTAGATGGTCGTAGCGGGGATGGAATGAATGCATTGGTGACCAATCGTAATCCAAAAGACGATCATTTTTTGAACTGGTTCATATACCCATCGGGTGACTTTTATGCATTACGTGGTGAAAGAAGTCGCTGCTATTTAGATGGTAGAAACAAAACTAGCAACAACGAAGTGATGGTAACGAATCGTAGTCATTTTGGAGACCCTCTTTTACAATGGTCATTCGAAATGGTTGACGGATTCTACGGGATCAAAGGGCGTGCAAGTGAGAAATATCTGGATGGACGTAACGCTCAATCCGATGAAAACGTTGTGGTTAGCATTCGTCCCCTACCTGGTGACTACGTACTACATTGGAGTTTCATTCCAACGTCCTATAAGTTCACTGCTCAAATTGTGGACTTCAAGTACGATGCTAAATTCGACAATTTATCTAAATTTACGAAACAATCGCCGTCGTATGTAGCATGGACAATGGCAAATGAAAGTGACAATCTCCCAATGACTGCTAGTCCAAATATTCGTCAAACTCGAGAAAATTATAATAGTTGGACTTTCACACAAAGCAACGAACGATCATTTATTGGTTCCATCGAAGCATCGATATCAGCCGAATTCATGGGAATCGGTGGCAGGGCTACAACTAAAGCCGAATGGTCCACTAGGAATACCAGCATTGAGTCAACTGAAACACGCAAAGTTGATACCACGGAAATTTCAATGCTTGCGACTATTGAGATTCCAAAAAGAACACGAGTTTCTTATTCGGTCACTTGGTCGGATATTGATGTGTTTATAGACTATACCGCTACTGTTCGCATTACCGGGTTTGCCGACCGTACAACTAACGATGGTGCGACTGTAACTCTGCAAAAAATCACACCTGAAGCTACCAAAGCAATTATCAACTTTGCTGGCTACAATGTGCTTAAGATTGAAAGGGATGTCGTTACCATGAGTCTTAGAGGCGTAATGAACGCAAAAGGTGCTGTCAATGGTAATTTGGTGATGGACAGTACCGACATTTAAGCGTCCGACGTTAAAATTTCAATGCAACATTTCAGTTTAAAACATATTTCTAAGGTTGAGTTTATTATAAATACATAAATCGCATATACCACATATATAAAAATTCTTGAATAATAATCAAGTATCGCTGCATTATGGTTCACAAAATAACCGTTTTTCATTCAAAATTTACCGCACGTTTACAGTTTTCGTGAGTAATTTTCAATCATTAAATAATTAAACAATTTTCGAATTTTTAAATTCCTTTATTTTAATTTAGACCCAGCAAATTAGCAGATTATTGATAAAATTACATATCGGGCTGGACCCGTACGAAGGCGAAGTACACATAACGACGCTACGAAGACATTTGTTACCAGTCGAATATGTCAGTATAAAACATTCAAATAGCACTAAATTAGTCGTGATGTCAGCCATATTTGTTTACGTTTTTATCATATAGTTACTACTAGCGACTCCATGTAAATTCGCGGTCTTATTGCAAAGTTCGACATATAGTTACTACTAACGCCCTCAGCACTGAAAAGAATTTTGCGGTAGGGATGAAACTACACATCACGACCAATTGGCGATTTACAACGAAGGGTGCGACACGTGTCGGAAAAAAATCGAACATAGTTATGTCCGACTTTACACGTAGAAAGTGGCGACATTAATGAGTAGCGAGCGCTATTTCAACATACTTATGACCGATTTTCTACATAGAAAGTAGTGTCATCTTTTTAGTGTGAAAATCGCGAATAGTAGAATGGAGGCGTACGAACTTTGAGAGAAATCCGCAATTTTGATCAAGCGCTAAGAGTACGTCTATGAGAAAATTACAAAAAAAAAAAATGGATGGCGGAAGAAATCGCGACCTATTTGCACCGCAGAGTTGGTAGCTTTTTTGTTTTGAGTAAGGCCGGGGTCGTGTCAAAATTCCATACAAAATTCACAGGTCTGATCTGACGACCTCAATCATAGGCGCGCGGTAGCAATGCGCCCCTGACGCAAGTCCACATACGATCAAAAAATTAAGAACATCTTTTTTCGTAGACGGTGGAACCATATCCGACACCTCACTGCGAAAGAGTTGGTGCCTAGCGGAAAAATATTCAAATGTCTTTTTGACGTAGAAAGTGGGGCCATGACGAAATAATGACGAAAATATTAACTATAATTTTGCAATTTCCAGCAAAGAAAATGCTTCCATCTCTTTAAATAATTTTTGTCGAATATACAGCTAAGTTTTGACTTTTTTCCCTTGTGTCGTACCCCCCTGAGACTTACTAGTTTTTCGGATTCTACGTAAAATTTTGATTGAAATCGACATTTTGCTTATTAACATCGGTCCAGTGGATCCGAAGATATGATCTTTAGAAAATCGTCATTTTCCATTCAAAATGTGCTATTTCATGGAAGCCAAAGTTAATGCAAACATCCTACGTTTGTTAGTTAGTTAGTTCCAGAGCCATTTGTATGAAAACCGACTTTTTTGGCTCGTGCTCGAAAACGGCTCTATAACTTTTCTTGAAATTTTGCAGGGACCTTCGGGTGGGCATTTTACGCCATATGAGATAATAAAAAAGGGGGTACGGGCCTCGTTTGGGCGCCAGGGCTGTTAGAAGGCGACATATAAAGCCCATATAAAAGAATTTTTTGTATGTGTGTGTGAGTGTATTCAAAGTATGGGTCAAACATGAGCAATATTTTTGGAATGTGTTACACCAAGGAAAAGTTGATGGCTTGGGTGTGTAGTGTGTCAGAAGTGACCAACAAAATGGCCAACGGTGGTATGGGACGGATTTAGGGGGAAAATCGATTTTTTTTTTAAGATAGATGTTTCGTGTCAAAGGAAATTTTTTTCGCCGGAATTTTTTTTCGCTGAAAATTTTTTTTCGTCGGAAATTTTTTTGTCGGAAAATTTTTACGCTGGAATTTTTTTCGCCGGAAATTTTTTTTGCCGAAAATTTCACAGAAATTTTTTCGTCAAAAGTTTTTTCGCTGGAAATTTTTTTTCGCCGGAAATTTTTTTCGCCTGAATTTTTTTTTGCCGGAATTTTTTTTCATCGAAATTTTTTTCGCCGGAAATTTTTTTGCCGAAAATTTTTTCGCTGAAAATTGTTTTCGCCGGAATTTTTTGTTCGCTGGAATTGTTTTTCGCCGGAAATTTTTTTCTGCGCTTTTAGATTTCGCGCGCAAAAAATTTGGCTATCCGTACTCCACACATCATGCAAAACTTAATATTTTTTTCGTGTCAAATCTGAAAGAACAGACAAACATTGGGGGTCCGGCATTTGTGACACATTTCTTTAATTAAAAATTAAAAAATTTCAAAAGAACTTTTTGCGTTCCGAAGCTGTAAGCGTCACTCAAGTTTATATCAGTTCTTTTGGAAGAAGGGACGAGGACTTGAGTTACATTTCCTTTTTAAAAAGGGTTTTTGTTGTGAAGAGGTGTTAGCGAAATAGGGCCGTCAATTTCGCCTTCGTCTGACCGTATTGGGCAGTTGCACAGTATGTGGTTCGAAGTTTGGAATTGTTCTCCACATTCGCAGCACGGGTCGTCAAGAAAATTCCACTCATGCATCATGTAGCTGCAACTGCAGATCCAAATCATCATCTTCCACGTGTTTCGCTGTTCTAATTGATGGGTTTCGTGATTTCAGACGATTCGGTAGTGTTTCTTGGATATCACGATGTAGTCGAGGTGTGTGTTCGAGACATCTTTCTGGTAGTCTCTTTGCAGTGCACATTTTCGGCGTATATCTGGTGGTTCGATACAACTGAGTGCTGAGAGCCAAGGTAACGCTGTTGAGTTAACAGTTCCCGAGATAATTTTTATTGTTTTATACGGTATTCCACATGAATTAGGAAAACAAAAATTAGGAAAAAAATTATTTGCCAAAAATCAGGAAAAACTAAAATTAGGAAAAACGAAAATTAGGCATCAGGCAAAGAAGAAAATAATATTTTAGAGAATGCGCCGTGATAAATCCTGGAAAATAAAAAAGCGGAGTCTAAGGGGAGAGCCCCTAGCGGGGTTTGGGGCAGAGCCCCATGCACGGAGGGCAGCCTGCAGCGCTATTTTAGCTCACCGCAGGCGCGGAGGTTTAGGGAACAGAGTCCCCTACATACCAAAAATAAGATTGCGACCTTCTTAGGAATTCCTGATTTTCGTTTTTACTAATTTTGGTTTTTCCTAAATTTGGTATTTCCTGATTTTTGTTTTCCTGATTTTTGATTTTCCTAATTTTAGGTTCCTGATTTTCGTTTTCCGATTTTTGGTTCCTGATTTTTGCTTTCCTAATTGAGGTGGACATTCGTTTTATACGTACAACTCGTTGTCTACTTTGCTTACGTGGGCGCTGTTTAGCCAAGAAGAGCAGCAATATTCTGCGATCGAGTAAATCAATCCCATTCCCTTGGTTCTGAGACATACTGCTGTGGCTCCCATGATGTGCACGCTAATTTCCATAGCAGCTTATTTCTTCATGCCAGCTTGTATGCGAGCTGCTCTATGTTGATGGTACGATCTAACAGTAAGGCGCATACGCTTTCAACACTCTTGAGTAACTTTACCAATAAAAGAAGCAAATACAGTTCTTACAATAAAGTTATTTATATTTCGACTGTCTATAGCGAGTGAACTAACAATAAGATGCAAACGCATGAACGGTAGAAACCAAAGTGATTTTGCACGACGCCTGCTTCGTCTTTTATTGCTGAAAGACCGTCGTGTCTGTGTTGTCCAGAAAGTTCTTCGAACTCGAATATCATGAGTGTATGTTGCGCCATCCATTGGATGAAATGTGATGCTCGCTATTGATCGATAGGTGTCGTGTGTGTTGTTACGTTTATTTTTGATGTCGTGCTACATTGTTAGTTCGACCGTCTGTCTGTCAACACGATAACTCGAGCAAAGTTTATATATTTGAGAAATGAGCATGGAGTAGAGGTGAGCGGGTTGCCCGAAATTCTAAAAAAAGCCCGCCCGAGCCCGACTCGACCCGAACCCGAACTACTTTTCACGGGTTTGGGTTTCGGGCTTTCGGGTCTAGAAAATTCCGGTCGGTCGGGTTTCGGGTTTTAAAATTTCCGATCGGGCGGGTTTCGGGTGTACTTTTTAGCTTTCGTATTGTTTTGCTCCTAACAGCGCGTGCCTGTAAGAGAGAAACGCATTTGCGAAGAATACAATGGAAAACCTTTCGAATAATTTTGTAATGAAGTAGAGGAAAATCAAATCAATGTGAAATGCATTGCCAATTAATATTGCTGATAACTAGGTGAGGGCTTTTCTCTGCCTGTCGATCGACAAGCAGAGAAAACCCCTCACCTAGTTTGAATTCACGATCAAAGAAAAATTACATAAATACTTTTAGTATTTATCATTGCGTATTGCAGATAACAATTATATGTGTGGTAGACCGTACTTTACTAAGAATGATTAACAATAACCGAAAAGGATGTCGTCAGTTGGAATTGTTTTCCCTATGTGTCACGACAGTTTGGAATCTAAAATAAATTTCCACACGATTGGTAAATTTTAATTAAAATTCTCCATTTGCTTTGCTTGGTTTGGCACTCGTTGTCAAAATTGTTAGGCTAGTAGTACAAAAATAGACTTTCAAAATGTGTCCATGACTATAAACAATATAATTCTCAGAAACGTGACATTACATTTACTCATAGACAATAAAAGTTGCAAAGTTGAATTTTGAATGTGGATTGTATATCCAGCTGAAGGTAGGTCACTAAGTTGTGAAAATTATGCTAAGTTGTGAGTTGAAATTGTCACTTTTCATATACGAATATGGTGCCATCGAATAAATAAGCTGAAAAATCATGATCTTCGTATAGTCTAAACTTGTCAAGACTTCTCCTAAAAAGGAGGAATACCTTTTTATTGTCAGATCGAAAACGAGTATATCTACGAGTCAAAAAAAATTCCAAAGAAATGGATCACAAATTTTCAAAATTATATTCGACAAAATTATATTTTTTATGTAAGAAAATAATGCACATTTTGCGTATTATGTTTCCTGGAAAATTCATGGATAATTTATGTGAAATGTATGTACATCATGTAAAAAAGATGTACAAAAGATGGATAAGTAATGAAACAACGATGGATTTTGCATCATTTTTACATTCCATATGCAAGGGACCCGTACGCATCAGAATAGATGTGCTGGCTTGAAAGTATCTAAGCAAATATTTCCGTGAGGGACTGTCCACAAATTACGTACGCGATTTTTTGATATTTTTGACCCCCTCCCACTCCGTACACTTCCGTACGAATTTTTAGACCCCCCTGTCGTGTACGTACGATTTCCCCTACCCACTCCCCTCCTTTGTGTTCTTTGAGCATCACCAGGCTTGCAAAGTACTTCCCACATTCGGAACACGTTCGCGAACTGATAATTTTCGACACTAAAGTGCAGTACACATCGATTTGACACTTTCAGGCACAATGTCGCTTAAAGGAAGTTGCGTGAAAAGCGACGCATGGTGGCAGTTATCTTCACACGCTTTTTTCGCAGCTGACGCTACAGGACACTACAGCTCGAACCACTCAATACATTTTCGCCAATTTAATTTTCGTGATTTTCTTATGTTCATTCAAAACCTTGAAGAGCGACTTCCGTTCTAATTTCGCAGAGATGTAAGTGAAACGTATCAGAATAGATGCGGCGAACAGAGTTGATGTTACGAAAAGACTCGAAAGTATTTAATTACATATTGCCTTAACTCTTAAATGTATGAAATTGCACCCACATTAAGTTGTATTGGAATTTGCCGATAGGGCAATATTGAGTAACCCGTCCAATGAAACGGTGCAAAAAACCTCTCCGAAAGCACATAATTGACCCCCAAATATAGAAAAATGTTCTACTCAATTTTCTCTACAACTCTAGAAAAAACCATTTTTTGGGCTAGGGTCGACTTTAGTACCGACCTAGAGCCCTAAGTAGAGGCCTCGGACACACAATTCTATAGCCTAAAATGTTTTCCTCAATTTCCTCTGCAACATAGCAAAAAAAATCTTTTTTTGGTTAGGGCCGACCTTAGGACCGACATGGCCCACTTGAGCCCTAAGCACATGCAAATGTTTCTTTTATAAACTGTCGGTCATGCCTAGATCTTTCAAACAAAAACAATTTTGAAAATCGGAAAAAATTTACTCGAGTTATGTTCAAGAAACACATATAGCCCTAGCACAGACTCGTTTTTAGTGCCCCAGCTAAGTCCAAGGACTCAAATTCGAAAAAGTTTCTTCCATAAGTTGTCGGCTATGCCCAGGTCTTTCAAACAAAATAAAATTTTGAAAATCAGAAAAGATTTACTCGAGTTATGTACAAAAAACACTTTTGGCCCTAGAAGAGACTCATTTTTAGTGCTCTCGCTAAGTCCATACCCAGGCCTTTCAAACAAAAAAAAGTTTTTGAAAACCAGAAAAGATTTACTCGAGTTATGTACAAAAGACCAAAGACCACATAAACGGCCCTAGTTCATTGGCCCTTGGGCCGATAGTGCCCAAATTCAATCCCAAAAAAGATATTTCGATTACCATTTAGTGAAAAAAAAGTTTTTGAAAATCGGTTGAGTTTTACTTGAGTTATCGTGTTGACAGACCGCCGGACGGACATTTTTTTTAATGTTGATCCATGATCGGTGCTCTCCCCCTACTCTCGGGTCGAAATTCGACTGGTTACAAACGTCGTGGTAAGCGCATAAGACCCCTTTTCGAAGAACTTCGTGCTCTAAAAAGAGGCAAACTTTTTTGTCTATGGAATCATGGGTCAGAGACCTCTCCTAAGTGCTCTAGGTCGGTTCTAGACTCTGGCCTTATTTTAAGGGTTTAGAGAGGTTTTTAGCGCCGTTGCTTCGTACGGATTTTTCAATATTGTAAATATTGCCAATTTCCAGGCCAATTTAAGGCCCGTAACTTGTATGCTAAAATATAGTCTACTTTTAGGCGCTCAAATATTATATTTTCGCTGATATCAGTGGACAAAGACGTAGTTTCAAAAAAGTAAGTCAGCATTTCCCTTCCTAAAAATGTTGCCTTTTAATAGCAACTAAACTTATTTTTTGGGATCCTACCTACTCTGAGAACGGCGAAAAAATCGTAAAAATTTGCACAAAAACTCGTCGTTCTGAGACAAGGCTCAATCCCAAAAAATAAGTTTAGTTGCTTTTAAAAGGCAACATATTTAGGAAGGGAAATGCTGACTTACTTTTTTGAAACTGCATCTTTGTCCACGGATATCAACGAAAATATAATATTTGAGCGCCTAAATGTAGACTATATTTTAGCACACAAGTTATGGGCCTTAATGTGGACGTAATTGTATATACTTAAGAGTTAAGGCAATATTTACTTGGATATTGGATTGGAGTCTTATTGTAATATCATTTCTGTTTGCCACATCTATTCTGATATGTACAGGTCCCTTGCATATGTTTTAATTTGGAATGTACAATATTGGTCGAAAAATGTAGCAAAAGCCTAAACTGTTACATAAATTTTCCATTAATGTAAAAATAATGTAAAATTTATGTAAATAATGAAAAATTTTCCATGAAACATACACACAATTTATTATTCAAAATATAATTTCGCCGAATATAATTTTGAAATATACCCCTAATTCACCAAACCAGATAAATAGTAATGACGTCGCAAACAAGCAAATATTATACGTAACTCATAACAAAATTCAGAAAAAATTCAACTCGATTAAACACTCGCTGCACTCGCACTGTAACTTACTTAACTCTAATCCACGCTTTAAGTGCGGCGTCGGCCAAATTTGTAAAGGAACTCACGTTTTTGTGAAAGAACTGTCAAATGTAAAATTTTGTATATCGTTTTCGGCTCGAAACGGAAATTTTTACAAATAAAATTTTTCCTAAAAGTGGAAAATGAGGGTTCATTCATATGACATATTACGTACGCATGAAAATGTGATTTCGAAATCACCTTTCCCTTTTAACGAAACCCTACCCTTTTACGTCTTTCCTTCGTGCGATTACCCGTAACATGGAACAAAACCGTCCGCATTTAGTGCGGTTGTTCAGCAAAAATAATAGCGTTGAATGCGAGAAACAACCTTAAAGATTCTTCTGTTTCTCACATTAATTCAGCAATCGTAATAGAAACGATCAAAAGTTTTCTTTTGTTTTCTTTTTGCCTGTGAGTGTCGTTTAATGACGATTGCATGAGATGTAAAAGAGATATAAAGTTTGTAATTAAATTACTCAGTTAATTGCGTCGTTACAACAGAAAATTTCCCAATAAATCGGAAATCTACAAAACGCGTTTTTATGGCGTCACCACTGTGTTATATACTTCCTCATCAATGAGCTTCGAAATGACTCAATATTTGAACATTAATTTTAATTGACTTTTTGTCAAATTGCAGTGACAGGTAGAAAGAAGAATATCGGAAAATGAAGAAAGAAAAGTTTAAAGAAAATTCAACTGACCGATTTCTAGAAAAATATATTTTTAATTTTTTTTCTTTCATCTTTTATTGAAGAAGCACAAACTGATACGATTTTAGGGCGCCGCCGATCGCATACATTACATTCAAACACATTATATTCTGTTGTTGTTTTTTCGTAACGACTGACTCCCACACTTTCCTTTGGCGTACGCAAATATATCAACTTTTTGTCACGAGTTGTTAAAATAATTCACATGTTAGGCCATTGATTTGAGAGCACCAATGACCTAAAATATGAAATAAAATCTTGTAATGTAAATTATCTGAAATATGCAAATATTCAAAACTAAAACATCGCCAGACTGGGCATGGGCATAACAAAATGAGATACAAAATTTGCATAACATAAACTTGGCATGCACTTAGTCCCATTGTTTTAAACTATTTCATTCAAAGTAATTTTCAAAAATGCCACACACAATGAGATGTAATATTTAGTTAACATTTTAAATCATTTCGTTAAAGTTTAGTCATCTCCATCTCATCATCTAAAATAATTGAAATATTGCGATGATGTCACTTTTATTAGAAAGTCATATTCTGATGTGCAGTCAAACGGTTACAATTACCAGACATTTAAATGACATTTGGTTCTATTCAGTTATGGGTGAATGGACGGTATAGGATCTGCCAATGTGATATCGTTTATAAATGAATTTGCAAGAGATCAGCAACAACTGACCCAACTTATAATACAATAAAACATCAAACTACTCGTACAGCCAGAACATTATCGTTACGTGAAGTGAATATTGGGGGTTGTAAAATATCTCCGCATAGTTTTGATTATTGAAAATTTGAATACAATCGATAACGATGGGTTTGAGGGAGGGCAGCCAGCGTAAAAGTGGGAAATAGGGTATATGCTTTAGCGGCCATGGAACAATAAGGAGAGCGTTGTGCAATTCTATCTTTGACATGCCCAGTGACCGGATGAAGTCGGAAATCGACTTTGAGAAGCGATATAACGCTATTATACTGAGGAGACGGACGATGGACTCATTAGCTTCACACATAAGAAAGGATAGTTTCTTTTTCGGAAATTTTGGGACAAGTCACCATATATACGCGAACTTTTGAGTTTTTTCCGCTCACCCCCCTCCCCCTCCAAATAATAATTAACAAAAATACGTCGCAGCAGCTTTCCAAATAGCCCAGACTCATCAAAATTGCATAAAATGACATTTTCCTACGGACCGTCGATCTTTCTGAAATTTTCACTGAACGTCAGTTTCGGCCATAAATGAAAAATTTCATAGGCCGCTTTTCCGGGACAATTTTGGAAAAAAGTCAATTTTGACGGTTTTTCAGGTCATGCTCGGAGTTTTCGAATTTTAGCTCCGGAGTGACAATAGCTAGAGCGTTGGTTTCTTCAGGAAATTTATAGAGTTTGATCAGGAGAATTTTTTGGGATCTTAAGAAAATTTCTGCCAGCTGTCAAAGCGGCGCCATCATGGATTTTCTGAATACTCAAAAATGCTATCTTCTGAATTAGAATACCTAGTCAGCTAGTCAGGTTTCCTGGGGAAAGTTATAGAGATTGGTGAGTAGAATTTTTTTTGATGATAAGAAAATGGCGGCCAGCTGTCAAAGTGACGCCATCTCAGATTTTTTGCTATCTTCTGAATTGGAATAGGTACATTCGACATTTCTAAAAAAAAAAAATTTCTGGAAAAAACTTTTTTCGGAGAAAATTTTTGGGAAAATTTTTTTCGGAATTTTTTTTTTCATAGAAAAATTTTTTTCGGAAATTACTTTTTGCGGCCAGCTGTCAAAGTGACGCCATCTCAGATTTTTTGCTATCTTCTGAATTAGAATAGGTAGATTGGATTGGCGCGAAATGTTTTTTCGACATTTCTAAAAAAAAATTTTTCTGGAAAAAACTTTTTTCAGAGAAAATTTTTTTCTGAGAAAATTTTTTGGAAAGTTTTTTCATGCGAATTTTTTTTCTGGACAATTTTTGACGGAAAAAATTTTTTTTAGCGTGACCATTGTTCTTTTTGAGAAAAATTTTTTCTGGAACAATTTTTTTTTGAAGTAAATTTTTTTCGAAGAAAATTTTTTCGGAAAGGAAATTTGCCGAAAAAAAATTTTCCAAAAGTTTTTCTCAGAAACAAGGATTCTTCGAACAAAAATTTTTTAGGGAAAAAGAATTTCTCTCTGAAAAAAAATTTTCTAGAAATTGTTGTTAAAATTTTTTTCGTCCAGTTTTATTCTGAAAAAATTTTTTAGTGAAAACAATTTTTTAAAGTGACATTTTTTTTTCTAAGAAAATTTCCTTCTCCGGAAAAAAAACTTTTTTCGGAGAAATTTCTCGGGAAAACTTTTTTTCCCGAGAATTTTTGTTATAGAAATTTTTTTTTTCAGAGAAAAACTTTTTTTTGGCATGAAATTGAAAAAAAATTTTCAGAGGAAACTTTTTATCGGAGGAAAAATTTTTTCAGTAGAGAAAATTTTTTTCTATAGAAAATTTTTTGGAAAATATTTTTCGGAGAAAATTTTCTTTTATGAGAATTTTTTTTTTTTTTTTTGAAGTAAATTTTTTTCTATCGCATACAAAAACCAGTCCGTAAGTCCGTTTCCAAAATTAATTATATCGCTTGAGGTGACGCTGTGCCTGATAAAACGCAAAAATTTGTTTGAATTAAATGTTAGCTTGTGGTCAAAGTTTTATTCTCTAAACAAAATTGCCTCACTTTTTTTAAAACCAAATTTCGTTGCGTTCAAAAAATTGCGTCACAAATGGAAGACCCACCGGCGAAATAATTTTTCAACACTTTCAGTTTTCACACGCAAAAATTTAAATTGACGCAAAGCAATCTAATTTACAAGTTAGTAGAGTTAATTTTTGCAGCGGGAAAACTGAAAGTACCGAAAAATAATTTGGAGGGGGAGGGGGGCGGTTGGAAAAAACTCAAAAGCTCGCGTATATTTGGCTCCTTGTCCCAAAGTTTTTGTGTGATGTTTTTTGAGTTTGTGGACTTCTTTTTTAGGGTGTGTAAACTGCATCACGCCTTCCGCTACCGCTATGGGCATGATCTTATAATAAATATGATTTTTATAAAAGTTAACAATTTTGCTATAAGTCGATTTACCCAATCTCTCTAATATATTAGAAGTTATGTTACCATTACCCATGTGGTTAAAAGACGTCAAATTGCAAGTCTGAACACATAACTTTCTTTTCCATTCAAAATAGTTAACAGCCAAATTCTAACCGAGAAAATTTAAAGGAATAAATAATTTTCCAAATCTTATAACATCAGTTAATTGAAATGTGATACCTTCACTATTTTATAAAGCTACACTTAAATAATTTAACAGATAAACATGGCATAAATTTCCATTTGCAACTAAGGTAACGAAAATGTAGAGAAGAAGTGAGCAGACACTGAAAGAGACTCCTCGCGAATGAAAGTTAAATTATTCAAGTGTTTATAAACCAAAACTTACAAAGTTTGTAAGAATTTATGTTGTGTGTAATGATAATCGAATCACTAATTCTTTATTTATAGTCTGACTGATTAAATTATGAAGTTGGTGCTTTAGATAAATAAGAGAGTTCAACGTCAGTGATACACATGTTTGATAATATATTCCAGTCTTTTATGGAGTTTAGAACATCCATTATGTACTTTAGCTTTTAGTTTTAATCTTTTCAATCAAAATTCTAACGAACATCACCTTTTCCGTTATGATCCTATGAGCCAGTTTCTCTACATTTAAACAGAGATCAAGATTTTCTTTTAGTTTTGACGCGAAACAAATTCTTTGTTTGTTTACCTTAATTGAAAACGGTGAGAAGAATAGAAATGTTAAAATTTAATTGCATTTTGAAATGATGACCTAATATCTTTCCCCATCATTTCACGCATTTAATTTATACCGTTTCTCTCTCGTCACGACTTCGATGATTGTTAGAATTAATTGTAACAAGAGCATATTTTTGGTCCAGTAAGAAGGTTGAATACTATGGGGGACACAGCGCGAGTTTTCTAAGTCTCTGTATTGCACACGCGTTAAACGTGTGTCCCAAGTTCATATGGAATTCCTCACTCCACGAAATTAATGTTTTTTATTTTCTGAGCAGCAAAAAATTTGTATTCGGATCAGTGAAATGTTTTACTCAATCAGCGCCCGACATAAAAATTCATCGACATGCAAAAAACATATGAAGGGACCCGTACGTATCAGAATAGATGCGGCAAACAGAGTTGATGTTACGAAAAGACTTGAACGTATTTAAGTAAACTCTTAAGTGTATGAAATTATGTCCACATTAAATTGTATTGGAAATTGCCGAAAGGGCCTTCCGAAAGTACAAAATTGACCCCAAAAAAGATAAAAATGTTCATCTCAATTTTTTCGACAACATAGGAAAAAACCATTTTTTTGTCTAGGGCTGACCTTAGGACCGACCTAGGGTCTTCAGGAGAGGCCTCGGACAAATAATTACATAGACAAAAATATTTCCATTTTCTCTACAACACAGTGAAAAACCATTTTTTTTGCCTAGGGCAGACCTTACGACTAGGGAATTCAACCGGTAAATTTTTTACCGGTAAAGACAATTACCGTTTACCGGTAAATGGAAATTTTTTACCGGTTAAGGCAACGGTAAAAAATTTCAAATTTGCAGCACAATTATATTTGAAAAATTCGCCAATCAACTGAACATATGACTATCTTTGTATAGTCTATTTTTATTTGATAAATAAGAATAAAGAGCTAATTGTATTAATTTGTTAGCGAAAACATCTGAAGTAAAATGGATAATTTTGTGAACAAAGTGTTTAGTCGAAAGACTAGTCTCAGCCACGATAATAATCTTCAGCATCCTGAAGATAAATCTAAAGAGGTGAACAAGAACGATGCAAAGGAAACGTCAGCTGATGTTTGGCAGTATTTCCAAAAAGTTGATAAGGCGATAGCGAAATGCACCCTTTGTCTGAGTGTAATCAAAACTGAAGGAGGTTCAACCTCTGGCTTAATAAATCATGTGGAATCGAAACACGACAAGAAAGTGTTAAGGCGAAAAAATAAAACAGGTTAGCTTCGTGTTGCACTAGGAAATACTTGTTTCGTTCTATTGTCTAAACTCAAAGTCAACTTTTTCTTACTTTGTTTTTGACTTTGATTTCGACAGAAAGTACTGATGGCCTAACTCCAGCTAAGAAGAAACGAATCTACGAATTCTTCCCACGAAAATCTAACAAAAATAGTTTGGAAGAAGTTCTATCGAGGATGGTCGCATTAGACGGTTTACGTTTAAAGTTTTCCCTACTTCAAGGATTTACGCAACGCTATGAAAGCAGACGTATATGAAGTTCCAAAGTCAGCCGCTACCATCCGGAAGCTTGTCATGGAGTTTGCTCATTTCATCATTTCATCACATCATGGAGTTTGCAACATTTAAAATAAAGCTGAAGTTGAATCAAGGAGAACGGTTTAACATAACACATGATGAATGGAGTTCCGTAAGAAATCGACGATACGTGAATTTGGTCTCACACTGTAAAGAAAAAATCTGGAACACGGCATTAATACGAATGCAGCGTAAGATGACTTCAGAAAACATTATTGAATTGATCGAGCAAAGACTTGATACCTTCGGATTGTCAATGGACAAAGACATTATTTGTCAAATGACGGATGGATGTTCTACAATGTTGAAAATTGGAAAATTGACAACTCCTGAACAACAGTTGTGCTAAGCGCATGGTATCCAGTTGGGTGTATTGGATGTGCTGTATCAAAAAAAGAAGAAGAAAAACGCCGAGGAAATAGAACAAGAGTTAGGCGAAGAGGAGTGTGACTTAGTTGACGATTTCGACGAAAACGAGCAAAATGATTGTTTGGAAGTAGTGATGGAAGAAAATGAATGTCCAGCACTGTCTGAACACTTCAATTTCAAGCCAGTTATCGAGAAAATAAGAAAAATAGTGAAGCTGTTCAGACGATCTCCGAAAAAGATGGACATACTTCAAAGTTACGTAAAAGCAGAATTTGGAAATGAACGTGAATTAACATTGGATTGCAAAACCAGATGGAACAGTCTGGTTGGCATGCTCGATCGATTTTATGAACTCAGGAATGCCATCAAAAAAGCTTTGGTCGACGTCGACGTCGGTGGAAGTTTCAATTTGGACGAAGTTGAAATTCAAGTCGTACACGAGGCACTGAAACCAGGCCTGAAAAAGGCAGCAGTGGAAGCCTTGTGTAGACGCGACTCAAATCTTTTGACTGCCGATGCATTTATTTCATTCACAATGGAAAAACTGTTAACGCAGAACACTAATTTATCAATTAAACTATTTGGTGCTTTGGCTACGCCATTTAAAGAGAGAAGATCGATTACGTCTGGAATCTTGAAGTATCTACACACGGGGAACATTTCTTCTAACAACGACAGTGACAACGATCAAATATCTGAGGAAGTTCGAGACTTGTTTCCAGTTCCAACCACAAAAAAAAATCGAATCCCCTATTGTTAAGCTCGTAACACGTTTGGCAGCAGCTGAAAATGAAAAGGAAAATAACATCGAGGTAATTGCTATGAAAATATGAAATACGAGAATTCTCTTCAAAACAATTCATTATCATCAGCTCCAGAACTTATCAAGATCTCTTAGCAAATGCAAATACAGATATCGCTAAGGCGAGAATTCTAGCAAATGGATCGAGACAATCAGGTGCTTGGCTAAACGCATTTCCGGCAGCTTCATTAGGAACACTCCTGGATAATCAATCATTTAGAATAGCGATGGCGCTTCGACTAGGAACCCCTCTATGTCACCCTCACACTTGTGTTTGTGGCGAAGCAGTTGACAAATTTGGGCTACATGGATTGGCTTGTAAAAGAAGCGCTGGCAGGAAAGCCAGACACGAAGTCATTAATGACCTGATTAAGCGGGCGCTGACATCATGTGACATCCCCTCAATCAGAGAGCCATCGGGGTGTAACAGAAGTGATGGGAAAAAACCTGACGGCTTGACGATTATACCTTGGAAAAGGGGCAAACCACTTGTATGGGATTTCACTTGTGGTGACACAGTTTGCAAGACATATTTAAAATCTACAAGTAAACGGGCTGGTGGTGCAGCAAGATTCAGAGAAACCGTAAAAACGACGAAATATTCTTCGTTGGAAGATCGATTTTGCTTTATCCCGATAGCCATAGAGACACTAGGTACATGGGGCGACGTGGGAAGAAAATTCATCGGCGAAATAGGAAAGAAGCTAGTGGAGAAAACAGGAGAAAGCCGATCCAAAGCCTTCCTGATTCAGAGAATCAGCATAGCGCTGCAGCGTGGAAACGCAGCTTCTATCCTCGGGACAATTCCTGAAAGCACAGAAAATTTAGACACGGTGTATTATATGCTTTAATTGTAATTATCAAGGTTTACTAAAATAAAATTATTTAATATTCATTTCTTTATTAGACAGCACAAACTTCTGAGACAAGTAAGCCAAGGAAGGAAAATAAGAGATCACAGTCGGAGTTGCATGTGGAACTCGAAAAAGCTATTTCAAAAGCGATGTCTTCAAGCCTTTATAATGACAATTGTCAATCCGAAAAACTCTCGTCAAAATTATAAAGCAGAAAATGAAGCTCTTAGAAGGAGGAGGCAACCGTGGACGATATTTGTCGAAAGCATACGAATACTTGAAAACTATTAAACCGACAAGTATAGAATCGGAACGAGCGTTTTCTGCAGCTGGGTATCTATGTCCAAAGATTCGCTCCAGGTTAGAAGATGTCACGCTGAGCAATCTGTGTTTTTTAAGAACATATTTCCAACAAAAGAAAAAAGAATAAAATTATAGCCTTAGGTCGTTAGGTCTAAATCGTTATATTAGTCGTATATATCGTAAGTCATTAGTAACTTAAATAAAGTTACATTCTCAAGTTTGCATCGAAAAAGAGTATTTTTTTGATTTATCGTTAGTCACTGAAAACTCTGAAAACCGAATAAAATTTACTGGTTTTTACCGGTAATTTTTTTTTAATTTACCGCTTTTACCGTTAACCGGTAAATGAAAAAAGGCCGGTAAATGAATTCCCTACTAAGGACCGACCTAGGGCCATAGGTAAATGCCTCGGACACATATATGTACTTCCATATACAAAATGTTTCCCTCAATTTGCTCTGCAACATAGCAAAAAAATAAATTTTGAGTAAGGCCAAACTTAGAACAGACCTGAGGCCCACTTCAGCCATAAGCGCAGGCACCGGGCCAAAATTTGTTTTTGAATATAATTTGGTACTCGATTACTTCTCAAATAGAAAAATAATCACTAAGTCCAAGAGTTTCTAATCAAAACATTTCCTGCCATAAAACCGGAGACAGTCCTAGACCTTTCGATCAAACAAAATTTGAAAATCGGAAGAGATTTACTCACGTTAAGTACAAAAAAAATGTCGAGCGCTAGCAGAGACTCGTTTTTAGTGCCCTAGCTATATCCTAGTGCGCAATCTTAAATAAGTTTCTTCTACAAATAGTAGGGCTTTCACAGATCTGTCGATTAAAAAAACAATTATGAAAATCGGAAAAGATTTACTTGAGTAACTGGTGTAACTGGTGTTATTGGAATCCAACACCTCTACTAATATTTTGAATATTAGTAGAATCTATATTCATCCAGTGTAATGATGTTTGATTAACATTATTACATGAAGTACTTAGTACTTCAACACAATGTTAGATCTGAAAAGTCTAACATTTGGTAGATGTGAGAGATCTATCAAACAAAATAATTTACGATAGAGGTGAGAGATCTATCAACAAAACGAATAAATCTTAGAATACGGTGTATAAAAGCTAGACGCACCACAGATGTTTGTTCAATGCATTCTCTGTTCTTGTCGTTAACAGATGTTTGCTAACACCACTCTCTGTTTTTGCTGATATACACATGGTCTTGCGCCAAAGGTGTACTGAAGAGGCGTAAACGTCCCAATCAGCCAACTTTGTTCGTCGAATAAAATCATTACTCACGTAATGCATTTCCCTTCGTTGCCTCGTCAACGAATTTGGCCGCTTCCAAGCAATACAACAATTTTGATAAAGATTTACTCGAGTTATGTACAAAAAACACATAGAGCCCTAGCAGAGACTCGTTGTTGGTACCCTAGCTAAGTCCAAGGACTCAAATTTCAAAATTTCAAAAATCATCTAAGCATCAGGATCGATGCCCCCCACCTACTCCCAGGTCGAAATTGGGGTAGTTACAAACGTCGTGGTAAACGCATAGGACCCCTTTTCGAAGAACTTCGTTCTTCGGACGGGTCTAAACACCTGATAATAAGTCGTATCGAGGTAAGGACGCGGTTGAGCTGCACCCTCCTTTAATTCAGCCTCAAAATTTCTATAATAGAAAATAATTCGTCTGGGACTCTGTATTCTGTATCTGAGTTATAACCAACAGGAAGGACTAAATATCTTAAGAAAAGAAAGGTGATCTTAAAGTGAAGCTCATATTTCATTCAATCCTCAATTTACAGGAATAGAAAGTAAACAACTTCTAATACCGCGTTTGCATGTATTTCAGGACTACTCCCTTTGCCTCATTAAAACCCATAGCTATGGTTACCACCTAATAAGTCATTGCACCACGTAAAATAAAGATAATTCAGCTAAATGTCAACGATCCCTTCTTAATAACAGCTACCAAACATCATTAAAATCATTAAAAAACTCAGACTAATGTTCAGCGAGATGTAATTCTAGTGTGCTGTCGTGTATGCTGTTGATTGATTTTATAACTGAACTAATTGGGCTTCTCCATTAAAAATAAATTTATTATCCAATACGTAGAATATTGCAAATATCGAATTTACTCCCAGAACAATGCAAATATTTTCGTTGTTTCTAACATTATAAAGTTTCTAATTAATTTTCACATAAAACTATATTTTAATGCACTGCAAATTATACGTGTGACACAATTCACATATGACTAAGAGTACGGAGCGTTGTATCGCTTAAAATGTTAATTTGTGTAAAGATAATGTTAAATGAGATATAAGTAAACGAAATTTATAGTGCGATACGAATAGTTTGTCGTTTTAATGTCTATATTTTGTGATAAGAACGATCTGCTTAAAGTTTTTCGTGTTCTGTTTTCACATTGTTGTAATAAAATACAAACTTTACTGGGCGCTGACATAAGAGAATGTCTATATTTTCGTTTTTCGTTCAATTGAACTATTGAAACTAATCTTACAGTAACTATTTATGAGATGATAACGTCCTTCGATATTGCATAATTTTTAGGTGTGCAAATTGAATATGTGTACTAACTGACAACTTTCGATTTCTTAGAACTACTGTTTTTATCGACAAATGTGTTAAGACATAATTAACACAAGATCTTGTAAAAGTCAACATGATTTAAGTAATAACATTTTACAATTTATTTTATTCATTCCTAAAAACAAGTCAATTAAGCTTCTTCATTTCCTTTCTAATTACTAACATTCATGATTTATCGATAGAATACGTTAGAAGTGACAGTAATTAATGCTGAATAACAATTGAAATCTAGCTTGTACGACTGTCAATAGTTGCAATTTATCAATTAAAACTCATGTTTTTGTGTCTGTTCGTCGTGATTCCTATATCAGACTAAATTACGTATGTAAATTATACGTAGCCGACAGGTGTGAAAGCCGCCAGAAATAGGCCGCCACCGACATTTTGTAGTGAAGTCGAGTTTTTTGAAGGTCGTCTTGAGCCGACTTGAATAATTTAAAATAGAACAAAGTTTTAATTGTAACAAGAGCATATTTTCAGTCCAGTAAGAAGGTTGAATACTATGGGGGACACAGCGCGAGTGCTCTAAGTCTAAGTTTTCTAAGACGTTTTGTAGTGAAGCCGAGTTTTCTGAAGGTCGTCTTAAGCCGACTTGAACACTTTAAAAAAGAACAAAGTTTGCAAGAAAGATTTCGAAAAACCACAAAACGTCAAGTACTTTTTCTTCTCTATTTCATATCAACAGTTTTTTGCTTGACCAACCGACCAGCTGTTTCCCCATAACAGAAAACATGATCACGTGATGTTTTTATGCGATAATGTTTGATATTTTATCATGCCCGCAGCGGTAGCGGAGGGCGTGACGCAGTCTCCAAAGCCCAAAATAGAAGTCCACAAACTCAAAAAACGCCATACAAAAACCTTTAGCACAAGAAACGAAACTTTTGAAATTTTCCTTCTCGCCCCCCTCCATCTTCAAATTATTTAAAAAAACTACGTCGCAGCAGCTTTCCTACGAGCCCAGACTCATCAAAATCGGTTGGAAATTGGCTGAGATAACGAGGTTTGAAAATGACATTTTTCTATGGGCCATCGATTTTTCTATTGTTCTCATTATTATGAAAACTTTTTTCTGATCTGTTTCATAGGCCGCTTTTCCGGGAAAATTTTGGAAAATACGTGGCATGGGAAAAAGTCGTAAATTTTAAGATTTTTTTAGGCAATACTCGGAGTTTTCGAATTTTAGCTCCGGAGTGAAAATACTTAGAGAGTTGGTTTCCCCTGAAAAGTTATAGAGATTGGTGAGGAGACTTTTTCGGAATCCTAAGAAAATCAGTGCCAGCTGTCAAAGTGACGACATCTTGGAGTTTTTTCTATCTTCTGAATTAGAATAGCTAGACAATTGGTTTCCTCTGGAAAATTATAGAGATTGGTGAAAGGAATTTTTAGCCTGAAGCCTGAAAATTTTTTTGATCGGAAGTTTTTCTTCGCCGGAAATTTTTTTTCGCCGAATATTTTTTCGCCGAACATTTTTTTCGCCGTAAATTTTTTTTCTACGGAAATTTTTTTTTGCCGGAAATTTTTTTTTTACTCGAGAAAATGTAAATTTACCCTAAACAATCTACGCAATAAGAAATAAAAGTGAAATTTTCGTCGTTGGGTCCGGCATTTGTGACGCAATTTTTTTTACCAAAACATAATTTTGTTTTAAAAAAAGCGCTGTGATTTTTTCAGAAAATACAACTTTGAACACAAAATTCCATTCAAACAAATTTTTGCGTATTATCAGCGATAGCGTCACCTCAAGCGATATCATTAATTTTGGAAGCGGACTTACGGACTGCGTCACACTTGACCTTTAAAGATGTTTTTGTTGTTTTCTTTTACCCACCGCTACCGACAAAGACAAATTGCCAGCTAGCCGCCGCCGACAGTTTTTGAACGGCTCTCATGCCTGGTAGACGACGACACATGGAAATTTTATGAGACTATAGGAACGAGCTTATAAGATTATCATTATCCAAGGGGAAATGCAACAAGAGCGAAAGTTTGCAGCCAGAGAAACACCAAAATTTTCGAACCCGGTGCGTGTAGAAGCACTTGAGTGTACTTTAAGGCGATAATTTTGATGTAAATTTTAGGAAAACTTGATGTACATTTAATGTATTTTCGATGTATTTTTGATGTATATCTGATGCATTTTTGCTGTATGAATGTTGTACCTGTTGTATTAGTGGAGTATTGTTGCTGTTTTGGTGTCGTATATTTGATGTGTTCGTGATGTATGAATTGCATCTGTGATTCCGCTACATCCACATCACTTGTACAACAACAGTACGTCACTAATACATCATCAGTACATCTACACATGATAAATTTGATGTACTAGTGCGTAGTGTTGTAAAGAATGCATTAGTGATGTGTTGCTGTTGCTGTTGCTTCGGTGCTGTATACTTAGTGTGTGTTGCTGTTGTTTTGGTGCTGTATACTTAGTGTATGTTGCTGTTGCTTTGGTGCTGTATACTTAGTGTGTTAGTGATGTGTTGATGATGTAAGTGTTTTGGACCGAACGAAGTGAGCTCTACAAGCCTGAAGACAATCCTCCGAAACAAGTGCACAAACAACTTTATATACAAAGGGGCAAAATTCTAAAGAAAAACTTCAACAGATGCCCTCATTTTCGCAACCGTTGTCTTCGCATGTAAACATGATTTACCGCTCCAAAAAATGTCAATTTTGTCTAATGGGATAAAAGTTCCCAGTTTCGGCAAACGAAATATGCAAAGGAAGAAAATTCCGTGCTAGACTGTCAGGTATTTTAAACCATAGAACGTGAAAATTGTAGAAAATCAGATGACACAATAAAACTTTACTATCTCCGTATGCGAGTATACCAAGTAAAAGCAGAAACTATTTTCATGCTACAATCCAACCATAGCAAATATTTACATTCTTCATCGACATTTTCTACATTACTACGAAAACTGTGTCAATTTCCAAATGCCAATTCTAGTCAATATTTACACATATTCAAAATGATGTAATTTATCTGCACCGTACGGAATGAGTATACAACTTAAAATTATGTGTACACTCTTGATAATGGAATATTATGAATGAAAATAAAAAACTGTGTGTGTGCAAAGTATTTTCATTAGAGATTATGAAAATTATTATGGCGTGAGTGATAAGAAAATCATTTGATGTTTTCTTTCTAAACACGGTCGCACCGATGAATTTCAAAAGACTAAATTATGGGTTGTCCATACAAATGAGCTCACGCTATAAGCAGAGGGAATGGCGAGACTCACAACTGATATCTTCAAATCAGATAAAAATCATTTGAGCTAAATATTCGTTGTGATTTCCTGCGCATTTTTTGAATTTATTGTATTCATAGCAAACGTTGCAGGGAGATCTATGTGAAGATGACCAAAACTCTGCGAAAA
This sequence comes from Pseudolycoriella hygida, assembly GCA_029228625.1. Classification (NCBI taxonomy): domain Eukaryota; kingdom Metazoa; phylum Arthropoda; class Insecta; order Diptera; family Sciaridae; genus Pseudolycoriella; species Pseudolycoriella hygida. The sequence continues at coordinate 62,810,250 of CM055403.1, read as the reverse complement.
TTTACAATAAGTCACGTCCCTTACGAAATGTCTGGGACATTCAGATGTACAGAATTCAGGTTTCGCTTGCATAAATTGCAATACTAAAATCTATTTCAAAGTTCTAATACAATCTACCCATCACTCAGAGAATTTTAAACTTGTGCAAGTTTCGAAAGTTTTGTCTCAAAAGTTGCGCAAATATAAAATTCTGTGAGTGTAAGTGTTTCTCATAAAGTTTGCAGCCACTGTGCAGTTTCCTTGACAATTTCTATAAGGAAAATACAAGCTTTTCCACGCACCAGCATTAATCGTAGCCAAAGTCCTTCCCCTGACAAATTGTATAAAGAAGAATGCAAGTATTTTGTGTCTCATGTCTTTCATCAATTTGTAAGTTCATTGTGACCCACTTAAAATCTGATAAACGGTGAAACATTTGTTAATGACTAATGAGAGAATAGTCATCAAATCTGCTTTTATTCGCTGCAAAGTGTCTTCACAAAGACAATTTGTTATTAATGGCAATAAGTACTAAGTTCAAGTGATTCAGAAATGTCATTATAAAGTCTAATACTTTCTCATTCATAAAGGCATACATTATCACTAGTCGAACCCCCGCCCCTAGGGGCTGCGCAGGCTTTATCATTTTCACGTGTTGTCTATTCAGAGAGTCAAAGCTTATTTTTTTCCGTTTTAAATAATGATGCGTAATGTTTCATGTCATTATATCACTTCGTTGATATTACCGCTAATAATACTAAAATCAAAGTGGGCGAGAAAGGTACTATAAATTAAAATACTTTCTTTGCCGCAAAATTACTCCACTTCCCCCGTATTCCACTTCCTCCGTGAAACGCATGCAACGTTCCCCGTTTTCCACTTCCCCCGTATTCCACTTACCCCGTATTCAACGTTCACCGCATTCCAAGTTCCCCATATTCCAAGTTCGCCGTATTCAACTTTCCCCGAATTCTATTTCCCCGTGTTCCACTCCCCCGTATTCCACTTCCCCCGTATTCTACGTTCACCGTATTCCACTTC
>CM055403.1:62633662-62800349 GCA_029228625.1 Pseudolycoriella hygida | reverse complement strand
TAATTTTGAAATATCTCGGAAAATACAGAAGATACAGAAAAAACACAAAAGACCTTTTTTCTTAGCTTCATGATTTCCTACAATTTCGTAGAACATCAAAACGTTGTAGATACAGATACGTTCCAAGATACAGATAGAGTGTAACAAGACTAAAGCTAATTCTAAATAAAATAGTAGATATAGAAAATAGAGACACTTTTTAAAGCGAGTTGCTTAAAAATACACGAATGAGTTTGCGAGCGTCACGAAATGATCCAGAATGGATGACTTACTAAGCACCCCCCAATGTATGCTGTTTTAATTGGTGTCCCATCCGAAAACGCGTCATTACATGCAGATATACATGTAATGAGAAGTTTCCGGTTGGGGCCCTAACATACATGTAATGAATAATTTCCCTAGGGTGCACATATGCATGTAATGACAAGTTTTCGGTGGGACATCGATTAAAAAAAGTTAAGCCGTCAAACAACCGTTACGCGATTTATTCGCATCGCTCCCAAATAACTACACCTTAAGCTATGAAACACAAACTTGAGATGGAGTTAAATTTTCGAGTATTGACGCTTCTACTGTGTTTTTCAACCCGATTGTTGAAGTTGAGTTACATCTCTGAACGTCATTACGATGACAAAATAATTCCATCAAACAGAAATGGCTACTTTCAGCCTAGGAAATGCTTATAGCCAACGTCCGAAAAACATAGAGAGATTGTATGGTATCTTTCGACCAATGGTAACAGGTCAGCGGGTTGCCTCGAAATTTACTTTTATTTATTTATTCCAATGGTTTTAGGAACTATACAGAAAAGTTAACTCAACAATTCTTGTTAACAAAAATGCTACCTGTGAAGCTAACGCGTCGGTAAATATCACGAGCAAATTAACTGATCTTGTATTGGATGACCGGGAAACTTTGACGAAGTGTTCGACCAAAATGTTCCAACAAAATCCTTCAGAAGTGGCGATGGTTTGCGTTGCGACCGAAAGTCATGTGCCAATTTATCTTGCACGCCGTTTGGTTGATTTCGAGTTCGTTGACCGGGAGACTCCAATTGGAGCGTTCGGACAAAATTTTCCAAAAACAAAATCATTTTTCGGCTACGACTTTGTCGCAAATACGGGCTCGAGAAGTTCCATGATCGACTAGGAGATTTTCGAGAAAATGTTCAGTCGCGATAAACGTATAATTGTCACCAGCATCTTCAGTCCCTACTGTTGTTGGGTAGATTTGTTTGTGTCTGCGTTCCTTGACTGGGAGATTTCCAACGAAATGTCCAGTCACCTGATTGACAACATTCAGACGAAGACCAAATGATGTGAGTGAAATTAGTTTGGTTGTCGTCTTCTTCGATTTAAGCCCAGCAAACGTCGACACGCAAAATTGATGAAAATTTAGGCTAGGTTATGCTTCTGCATATTTCGTGTTGATTTTGTTCGTAAATTGCCTAGCTAAGTGATGTACTTCAACACGTTAGCGATAATGAACCTTTTCTTAATCGTTGTAGATTCATTGGCCAATTATTAACACTTTAAAAATACGATTTTCTGTCTCTTCCGAAGTGAAAGCGGTAATGACGTTTTGGCCGCGTTCACTTCATTCCAAAATTGAATCTACCGCACGGACGGCGTAATAGTGTATACGTGCTTGCCTTCCACGCAGAAAACACGGATAATAAGTTCACCCAAGCTTCATAAATTGATTAGTTTCGTGGTTCGACTACCGAAACGCACAAAACAAAACAGAAAAAATTTGTGACGTCCGTCACTCACATACGAGGTGCATTTCATGTTCTTTCATCGGAAGAAGGGCGCCATCACAGTAGGCTAATCCGTTATATTCATGTTCAAAAATCTATATTTCGTGAAATATTCACAATTTAAATGTAAGAATTCTTAAAACGTGATTTAAGAATGTTCAAAAATGTCGAGAAAACTATTTGTGCATGTAGGCCGCAGATTAATAGTCGTTAGACAAAGTGACAGGTTTGATTTCTCCCCATACATAACCTCAAAAAAATATATTTTCCATATTTTCGTCAGAAACTTGTCGAAATCAGTTGTAAACGTTAAAGTAATTCATAATAAGTCGAAACGAGCCTAGTCCGACGAAAAAAAGATGAATTTCTTGGTTGATTCTTTGATTTTGATACTGACTGTCTTTGAGTCTCAGAGCGCTGAACAACAATTCGCTTCAAAACCACTTGGCGCGCCACCTACATAGCATTTGGAAAAAGCACCAATGGTACGAGGAAAATATACGAAAAATGGCGTCAGACATTCTCAACTGAATTTGTGTATTCATGTGTTCGATACCGACCTCTCCAACGATGGAACCTATCAATAGAAGTCGACACTAGACAACACTAATACAACCTGCGACTGCGAACAAATTGAACGTGAACAGATGACAGTCAGTAAAGTGGTCTTCACGATGTCTGCACAAGACGAAAGGTATCATCGATTTCGGTCGCCGAATCCGTTGGCCATTGCCATCCTCTCGGCAGTTTGCATCAAATATAAGAACGAACAGTTTCAGTATAGAAAAACCAGTATTAGATTAAGAATTGATTTGTAACATAAGACTTTAGGGGCCATTCAAATAGTGCGAACGCTTTTTAGGGGGGAGGAGGGTTTGAGAAAAGCATGCGCTTCATGCAATCTGAATTTTTTTTCATGTATTTTTGCGTGCAAGGTGGGGAGGGGGGTCTAAAATCCGTCTTTTTTAGCGTGCGCACTATTTGAATGGCCTCTTATATGGCTCAACCCACGCTACCTTTTCGATCTTCCATCTTTTTCACTCACACACAACAATCATAATGCAATGAGACAAAAACTACGCTTCAAAATGATACAACATTTATTGCATATGTTAGAATTGCTGCGCTTTGAGCCATACGCTAAATAAATAAATGAATTGAATTTATCTTCGATGGACAGGTAAACTGTGCGTGTACGTCAGTGCTAAACATCCATATTTGAAAATTATCGAAGTATTCTTGTTGACTTTGTTACGATTACGTTTTTGAGGGTAACTTTTCCCGGTATAAATTAACTGAATGAGTGAATAAAAAGATTCCGGCACCCAACAGCGAAGGAAACAATTTTTATGATGTTCAACAGTTCGGTAGCAATGAAACGAGGTAAATTGTTTGAAAATTTGAAAATCAATGTTTCAGATTCAATGTCTTCTGATCAAACTGATTATGTACTTACATCATTTCGGCAACTCTATCTACTTTATGACCCGTATATTCAATTTTAAAATCATTTAAACATTAATCGCTCTTTTCGACTTAGCTATAAATTTATGATTATATAATGACTTATTTGTGTAAATCATGCGTGTTATACACTTTAAATTCTCAGAAATCAATTTAAATTAACAGTATTGACTACATTTATCACTTCGATTGAAAATGTGCTGGAAAGAATTAAACAAATCCAAAGGCTGCAGGTTTTTTTTTGATAAAAAATACTTGTGTGCATATCATTAGGAAAATATATTATTTCATTTACCCGGATTACTTGACATCATGAACTCTATACTATACAATAATTCTGTAGCTGCAATTATTCAGCCAATTGAAACTTATTAAATATGCAATGAAAGTATTTGTCTGATTCATTCGGTTAGTAAACAAATACTAAATCCGTTGCCGTTCACTGAACTTCAAACAACTAAATCTCGCACACCATATATTGGAGTGCAATATGACAGAATGTAATAATAGCAAATGTAAATATTTGTCGTAAAGAAACTCTTTTTTTTATTTTTTGTAGAATTCAGATTCTTTTTCGAAACTATCGTCTTTCCTTTAAACTTGTCATGTTATTATTGTCTGGCTGAAAATAGTAAACAAACAGCTGATGAGTGTGAGTGAGTGGAGTGTTTAGTAGCTGACTAAAAAAATAAAGTATAAAAAAAGGCAACAATGTTTTGAAATTAGAAAAAAAAATGTTTAAATTATGATAAAAATCTTGGGTAAGATGTTTCGCTTCGGTTATATACGTCGTACTTTATGCGTTGTGGTTTATTAAAATTTATAGAAAAATCTAGACTTCCAACTCTTTCAAGATCATAATTCCAACTCTTTTAAGATCATGAATTTCTCTATTTACGTCTTGAAGTGTGTAAATTTGTTAGTGTAAATTTATTTATATTTTATTGCTGCACCTGCATGTCTGAAGATAAAAATGCATAACGTGCATAAACCAACTCGCTGGAAAATAAAGCTAATGGTTGTCGTGTTTGAAGTTAGAAAAAATATAAACTCTTTATTATAATCTGTCAACGACAAGTGTAGTGAGACTCACATAATGTAAATAAGAGTCTGTAATAATGCTAGTTGCAATAGGATTCAAATGAAAAAGCTGTAGAGCGTTGCTTCAATTCTATGGTAATGTAAAAAAAAAATAGGATAAGATCCACTCACCTTTGCAGTAAGTAGGTTCTTTTATACCTTTTGAATGGAACTTTTGTGGGCTACTCTGTCTTTATTTTGTCCAGCACAAGTATAAAAAATTGATAACCTTTTACTTCATGTGCATGTGACAGCAACGCAAAACGAGCACGTACTTTACAAGTTAATTATTTTACTTTAATATATTTTATTGCCTGTCCCTCCCGAAAGTTGAGTATTAAATGTATGTTTACTTCCTATGAAAACCATGCATTACATGTAGGGTCTTTTTTACCTCACTAGTGAGAACAACAGTTTTACCTCACTAGTGAAAACAAACTTTTGTTCTCGCTAGTGAGGTAAAACTTTTATTTTCACTATTGAGGTAGTGCATGGTTCTCGTAGTAAACGTACATCTAATGCTCAAGTTTTGGATGGATACGCAATAAACATTATAATCAGTGGTCGCTGCTACATAATTCAGAACAGGGGTCGTACTTGTCCTTATTTGTCCTACTTTTTCAGTTTCGTTCTGATTTTGTCCTTATTGTCCTGATTTTGTATCCTGACTACAAATTTTCTATTCTGGAAAAGTAAAAATTCATATCACCTAAGAAACTCTTGAGATTTGTTTTAACGTTGCTTTCTGAAAGCGGAACGGACGAAAGTTGAGACATAACACATCACATCGCAGCCTCAGAAAGAAGCAATGACCTAAAAAGTGAATTTTCACGTGCAACTCTCTTTAAGGAAAAGACTCGAAAATCCCAACGACGTAAAATAATCTTCACTCATGAGTCAGGACGGACCTAGAAAGCGGCTCAACCCGTACTTATTCGGGATTATATCAACGATGTGGGGTGTTATAAGAAAAGGGGAAGAATTTAAACCGATAATTCTAAAATAAGAAATGACCGCGAAAAATAAAGAATTGATCGCACGGGGGTTTGAGGGGGGAACTCCCGTGGAGCCAAAGTGAAACGAAATGTGACGCAGTAAGTTGAAATATGCGCGCAGCAGGCGATTAAAGAAAAAATAGGGGTCCAGGGGGTGGTAGCCCCTTGTTCTAACAATTCTTTCTTCTAAGCGATGAAATTTTTTATTTTTAGCTATACCAATTAATTGTATGCCTAAGAAAAGCAGGGAGAACTGAAGGTTCACTTCTGCAGCAATTAAGTTAAATAAATTCTTTGCATTAGCCCGAAAGGGCGATAAATTTTAGTTTAATTTTTTTGAAAGCTTTAAGAAAAGAACGAAAAGGAAAGTGACCCAAACGTTTGAACCTTTTATAAGACCTTGAGAGCTTGGGTAATGCCACTTATAGCCACATTTATAACATATACATATAGCTGTATATACATATAGTTTTGAGTTATATGTTTACGTTATAAGTTACAACTTTACGTTATAAGTTAACATTTTAAGTTTATAGCCTATTCTAACTGACCCAGACTGATTTAAATTAATAGTTTTGAAACTGATCAATACTGATCCGTATCAGTTTTGAAACTGATCAATACTGATCCATATCAGTTTTAAAACTGATCATTACTTATGCGGATCAGTTTTAAAACTGATCAGTATTAATCCATGTCAGCTTTCAGACTGATATGTACTGATCCGGATCAGTTTTAAAAGTGATCAGTACTGATACATATCAGTTTTGAAACTTATCAGTATTGATCCGGATCAGTATTGATACGGATCAGTTTTAAAACTGATCAGTATTGATCCGATTCAGTTTTGAAAGTGATCAGTATTGATACGAATCAGTTTTGAAAGTGATCAGTACTTATCCGGATCAGTTTCGAAACTGATCAGTACTAGTCCTGATCAGTTTCGAAACTGATCAGTGCTGATCCGGATCAGTTTCGAAACTGATCAGTACTGGTCTGGATCAGTTTTGAAACTGATAAGCACTGGTCCAGATCAGTTTCGAAACTGATCAGTACTGGTCCAGATCAGTTTCGAAACTGATCAGTACTGGTCCAGATCAGTTTTGAAACTGATCAGTAGTGGTAGGATCAGTTTCGAAACTGATCGGTGCTGGTCCGGATCAGTTTCGAAACTGATCGGTGCTGGTCCGGATCAGTTTCGAAACTGATCGGTGCTGGTCCGTACATATAACTTATTACTTATAGCTACATGTATAATGTTATAAATTTGACTATAAGTCGCTTTTGCCCAAACTCTCTATTAAGTATAGATTGGCAGTGTTTGACAAAACATTAATACAAAGTGAAACGAAATGTGACGCAGTAAGTTGAGATATGCGCGCAGCAGGTGATGAAAGAAAAAATGGGGGTCCAGGGGATGGTAGCCCCTTGTTTTAACAATTCTTTCTTTTAAGCGATCAAATCTTTTATTTTTAGCTATACCAATTAATTGTATGCCTAAGAAAAACAAGGAAAACTAAAGGTTCAGTTCTGCAGCAATTAAGTTAAATAAATTCTTTGCATTAGCCCGAAAGGGCGAAAAATGTTATTTCAATTTTTTCGAAAGGTTTAAAGAATCATAAAATTCTTGGAAAATAATGTTTCGGACGGTAAGCGGCCATTTATAGCATCGAGTACCGTAAATTGTAAAGGTGGGGTTGCACTGGTCGATTTCAGAAGGCAGCTTGGTGCCAAAAAGTTCCTATGGCAATGTTGGATGGCGAAACGAGTACATTAATGTGCACTAGGTTCCGACTCGGCACCGGGCTGCGTACTTGAAAAGTATGAGTAGCCTTTAAGAAGGCAGCCTGGTGCCGAAAATCAGTTAAACTCATTGTAACGGCAGTAACGAATACTATGCGTCACATAAATTTCAACTCGGCACCAGACTGCTGCTGCCCTCTACATTCACAGTTAGGCAGCCTGGTGCTGTATTGAAACTTATATGACGTATAGTATTTGTTACTGCTATTACGATGACATTAACAGATTTTCGGCACGAGGTTGCGTTCTTTATGGCTACTTAAACTTCCCAAGTAGGCAGCCTGGTGCCGAGTTGAAGCATTGTGGATAGTAATGCACTCGTTCCCCACTCCAGCTTGATATGCAGACCTCTACTTGTTGCAATTTTTCTCCATGAAAATGTTCTACACGACGGTGACATAAGAAGTTCATGCACTAGACAAAGGACCAGTCTACTGCGTGAACTCCTTATTTCGTAGTCTCGTGGAACATTTTCATGGAGTAAAATTGCAACAAACAGAGGCCTTTTTAAACGATAAAATAGAGAGAGAAAGATACTATTTTTATTTACAGAGATGGGTACTACTTTCCTTTCTATAAACATAATACAAAACAAAAATATTGCAAATCACATAAATTCTTCTCGACAAAGTTGATAGTTGAATAAATCCACATACAAAAATGATGTATATGTGGTGAAGTTAAAATTTAGTTTGTGGTTGCATTGTACAATTCCCGGAATGCGTTGAAATTTATAAAAATGCAATTTTAATTCAAAATTTAATATTTTAATGAAAGAGATTTACTCTACAGAAATGCTGTAAATTCAGCCATGGTCTATTTTTAGGGAAATTTGCGGAAGTTTGAGATAATTCATGAAATTTGAGTGACTTTCGAGAAATACATAGGATCACATGAAAAATTCCATCTTGTCTAACTTTATAGATTGAAGTTCCGTAACTAACTTTATTTTGAACTTTATTTAAAATCGATTGTCCAAGAGAGTTGCCCGTGAAGCACCGAGGGACCTAATCTAAGTCCACGTTTGTTGCTCAGACTGGGGATAATTCACATTATTATTTTGTAGTACTGCGTTGTATGTTGCACTATACCAACAATAAAGGAAAGGAAAATTTTTGGAAATATGTGAAAATGAAAAAATATTCGTCCCAAGTGCGAATTTACATTATACAGTTGTCTTTTGTCACAATTCGGCGGTCCCAACAGATGAAGAAGATGAATAGATTGAAGTTTGACTTTTTGTACGCAAGGTTTCCTCCGTGTTGAAGCTGGATGTGACACATAAGTTGATGTCAGTCAGTTTAGAAGGAGCAACAAGGACTTGCGTCACAATTCCCTTTTCAAAACGTTTTTGCTGTAATATCAGCTCTTTTGGAAGTACGAAAAAGTGACCTGCGTACCAAAACATAAATCATTTCGAGAGACGGCACCTCTTTCGTCATTCATGAAAACGATTTATATGTTCCTAAAATCTAGTGGACTGACTTTCGCGATAGGTTCTGTTGTGTCGTGGATAAGTCTATTTTAAAAAAAGTGAATTTCTTGATAGTATTTAAGTGTACTTGCAGAAAGGGCAATTGACAACCGCTCCCCCATGGCATTCTTCCATAAAAGCACAACAATCATTTACATGGTACTGGAGCATACAACAAGCATTCACATGTTGAAGGGTAATTTCACGGTTTTTCCTTTATACTGTTCGAAGAAACCATTGTAAATATTTGATGACATGAAAGAAAAACTTTCAGGACCCTCCACAGTTTAGACTTCCATTACAGTCAAATAAAGACATTTTCGAATTCAATATTTGAATTGACAAACAGACGGTGAAGTAAGATATTCGACAGAACAATGTTCGTTTGTCGGCTGCTCATAATAAAAATAAAGATCTTACAAAGAACTTCTTTGCTGATACGTTAATTAAGAAACAATGATTGCTCGTGCATTTCCTTTTTCGATTAACAAGATAGTTGACATAAGCTTTAATAGAGGAGCTGAGTTAATCTATAGATCACGCAGGCATGACATCTCTGACAACCTATTTATGATTGAATACACAACTAGTTTGCATATGGTAAAATATTCAAGATTAAACGGAACCGTTTTATGGCTTCACTGCTTGCGATTGGGATGACGTGATTTGTCAAGGGTGACCAGACTATCTCTCGAAAGAATTACTGAGAGAACAAAATTTCTAAGAAAAGTTTCGCGAAAGAGATGAGCCGGTTGTCGGAAAATTCGAAACTCCCGACCCAAACCCGAATTGTTTTTATCGGTTTCATGGGTCTTGGGTTTCGAAAAATTCAATCGGGACGGGTTAGGTTCAGGTTACGGACTTCGGATTTCAAGGAATTTAACATTGTTGGGGTTTTGGAAGCGCCACCTAAGACTTTATCCGCACAAAAAAACCTCTTACAGAGGAAGTGTGATGAAAGTCTTTACAAAAGTCTGAAATTAGAAAAGGGTAACGCATTACGAGTGCGTCTGAAGAAAGGTAAAGCCTTGCCAATCAAGGCAGCTTGGTGCTGAAATTCTAACTTCTCCTAACTGGAAGAACAAGTGAGGTTATTAGTTAGTAACACCATCGAAGTTAGCACCGGGCTGCCTACTTCATACCTAAAGCTGGGAAAAAAGAAGGTAGCCTGGTGCTGAACTGAACATCTGTTCTTACTAAAGTGAAGGCAGTTCTATACGTCGCATAAGTTTCAATTCGGCACCAGGCTGCTGCTGCCCTCTGCATTCAAAGTGTCACAGCTCAAGGACGCACCCTGGTGCCGAGTTGAAACTTATATGACGTATAGATCTAACTATCTTTGGTAAAAACAGATGCTAAGCACCAGACTGTCATCTTTATTCGCAGATTATGGGCTCAAGTACGCAGCCAGGTGTCATATTATAAATTAATACGATGTAATGCACTCGCTACTTCCCTAATTTTGGCATTTTCAAATTTTCGGCACCAAGTGTCCTGGCGAAAAGTTTGTTAAAAAAACTGAGCAATCTCAAAAAAGTAGCTCAACTACTAGATGAAAAAACAATGATTTTATACAGCCATTGATGAACTTTGTTGAAATTGACAATTTTTTCGGATTACGTCGCAAGTCAATTGTTCCTGTATTACGAAAAAAATTCTTACTGATTTTTTTGGCGTGTAAGACTTGCGTCATGGCCCCTAACCACCGCGGGATAATCTGTGATGTCACGGAAAAACGTGTGATGTTTCGTCTGCAAGATTTTAAAAAAAAATACCGTTTTTTCTGGGGACTTTTGCTTCTATTTTTCTGGGGAATTCTTTTTAGGAGTTTTTTCCCAACTTGTAATTGCCATTATCTTAAACGACAAATAATTTTAATGCGAGTTTGAAATAGAAGTGCAATTTTCCGCAAAAGGTAAAAATGAAATAGGAAAGTCCCATCTACAATTAGAAAAGAAAAATACGCAAAACAATTACAGCTGAGGCTCGTGTGATTTGTTGGAAAACCCAATTAATTTTAGTATGATCTTGTCACACTAGTGCCATGCAGCGAACGTTTTGACTCATAATTTGGTTTATGGACCACTACTTTTGACGCCGTTTCTATTATCAACGTAGCGCCTTCATTCTAAAATTGGAGTCCAATTTTAGAGCGTATCAGACAGTATATAAATAAGTAAATTATTGTCAAGAAAATTCATAAATAATGCACAACAATCAGAAAAATGATTTCTTAGATAATCTAATAACGGTATGTATATTACCTTTATGAATATAAAATAGGATTGACCCTGCCGTCTGAAGAGTCGAGAAAAGAATCAATAAATCTGAAATATACGTATGTATTTATTTAAACTATTAATATATTCCGAATAGGAGTCTTTCAAATGATTTTACTTAACGTAACAACAACAGAGGACTTCGAAAGAGGATTTGTATATTTTATTCTTTTTACGGTTTTTTCTGGAAATGTTAAAAAAACTTTTATTTTTCTGTTAGATGTTCGACGTTGTCCAGAGGAAGAAGAAAGTTGTATTTGGGTAAAGTTACCGTTTGTGATTTCCTGGTAGACATTATTGGTTACTAGAAAGTATATTACTATTGAAATGGAGAATGTATATTTTTAACGTAATGGCATTAATTGGAATAAAAAAGAAAATAAAAATTGATTGAATAATTTGAATAGTAATAGAATATATTAATCAGAGCACACGAGTTAATTAACATGCTCACCGTACCAGTGCTCTGTGAAGTATCATAGTAATTTATGCAATGTTGATGTGTCATTAGATGTAAAGTTTTCAGTCGAGGCAAGGTTAAAATACACAATTCGCAACTTGTCGCAACGACTTGGCAAAAGTGAAATTGTGAACTAGTGATAAAAAGCAGTTTTTTTTGTCATTAGAGGTGAATAGTAGTTTTCTTGATTTCTTGATTGAGTTCCGATATAATTACGATGAATGCTTTGACAAACAATTGCCAGTTACTGAGTAAGAATGTCTAAAGCTGAATGTCATCGTAAAACATCGCATTCCAAAATAGTATACGATGTTCTTTCAAAACATCTTCAGACTTTCCTACTCATGCGTTTCGAACTCTAATTCAACTTTTATTTGTCTATTACAATGATATATAACAGAGTTTGGGCAAAGCCATTTATAGCCAAATTAATAACATATTATGCATATTAGCTATTTGTTTTGAGTTGTATGTTTACGTTATAAGTTACAACTTAAGTTAACATTATAAGTTTATAGCCCAGATCAGTATTGTAACTGATCCAGACCGATTTGGATTAATAGTTTTGATTTTTGAAACTGATCCTTCAGTTTTGAAACTGATCAATACTGATCCGTATCAGTTTTAAAACTGATCATTACTTATCCGGATCAGTTTTAAAACTGATCAGTATTAATCCATATCCTAGATAATAAACTCCAATGGACTCCAAGTCTTGAACATCGCCTGAACAAAGCTACTGTAGCACTATGGCAATGCCCCAAAGCCTACGGAACCAAATAGGGCCTATCACCTAAAGTCCTACACTGGATCTACACGTCAATTATAAGACCCATCCTGTTGTATGGATCCTTCCCTTTGGAATCACATCTGCACACTAAAGAATGTCCAAAGTAAATTGAGAAAATTACAAAGATTAGCCTGCAAAGCAATTACGGGGGCGTAGAAGAGCACTCCGACAAACGCATTAGAAGTAATGTTAAACCTTCCACCACTCCACATTGTTATTGAAACAGAAGCCATTAAAGTACTAGACAGACTAGCCAAGCAGCAAGAAGGAAAGATCTTTAGAAAAACTAATCACACAAAAATCTGGCATGATACACTCATCAAAAATACAAACACGATAGAAGAATACGCTGCCATATGCACGGACAGTATGGCCGCCCTAAAAGCTATAAACTCAAATTACATGCAATCAGCATTAACTATAGAATGCTGGGAAAACTTAAATGAAATCAGTGCCACTAATAAAGTAGAGCTAATCTGGGTTCCATCTCACTCTAACATTGAGGGTAATGAAAGAGCAGACAAGCTTGTCAAAGCTACTGCCCTAAGCAATATAATCGGTTCTGAACCAAATATAAAGATCCCACAAAGCTATAACAATAAATTACATCTCGTAAGTACGACAAATTTACAGCGTGCTGGCATTCTACAGCCAACTGTAGACAATCAAAACAATGCCTTACCATAGATAAATACAAAACTATGTTCTTATTAAAAATTAGTAGAACAAGACTGAAAACTTATAAAGGCGTTGTAACGGGACACTTCGGCTTTAACAAACACCTGACTACCATCGGCAAACGCAGAGACCCCAGCTGTGACCAGTGTGGTGAACTCACTGACACAGCGGAATACTATCTATGTCACTGCCCAGCTTATATTGCAACACGTCGTAAGCACTTAGCGGGGTACGTAATAAGTTATAATCTTATCAAAAGCTTAGAACCGAAACATATCCTGAACTACATCACAAGTACGAGCAGTACGAGAATGATCACTAAATAAAAAAGATGACATAGCAAGCACAATGGGCCCAACGGAGGCCCCCGTGCGTGTTTCTACTATGTAGAAACAGCTACTCCTCAATAAAAAAAAATCCATATCAGCTTTCAGACTGATATGTACTGATCCGGATCAGTTTTAAAAGTGATCAGTCATGATACATATCAATTCTGATCCTGATCAGTATTGATCAGGATCAGTTTTGAAACTGATCAGTACTGATCCGGATCAGTTTCGAAACTGTTATAATACTGATCTGGGCTGTAAACTTATAACTTGTACCGTATTTGTAACTTAATACAGCAGTACAAATCAGCATGAATTGTGTATGTGTTAGTGTACGACGTTTGTAATACACACAAATTACGTATTTTCATATTCGCTTCAGCTGACGGATATATTATTACGTCATTGGTTTTATCACAAGATGCTGCGTGGCCAAGACATCGCTTCCTCTATAGCTCACACTTTTTTGACCTGTTCTTAGAGCAAGTCGCAAAAATGTGTGATTTTGAATTTGCGATGTTTTTTTAAGACAGAACCCAGCGTAAATAAAAAATTATTCAAAATTATAGCTCATGTACTGTGAGAGGATGACTCTTATACAAATAATAGATGAATCAGAATCAAAAATTTTATTATAAAGGTACGATTTTGCTTTGAAATAACATCGCAAATTAACTTGGAATGCGATGATTTTTCAGAGCAACTTTCGACTTTCATACTCAAACTTTTTGAGTTCTGATTCATCTAAGTAGATGTAAAAGTCATCTTCTCACGCTATAGCGTGAGTGCACCGGTTACGAGCCCCGTGATAGTTACGAGCCTTTTTTGAGAACAAAGTAAAAGACAATAGGGGCTCGCAGTTAAAGCAATTTCTAAACAAATCCTTTCAAATGGCGCACACAATTTAGCATAAGGGCCATTCATAAATTACGTAACGGAAGAGAGGCAAGCGTTACGGTTAGAACAAAAATGGGTCAAATATGACTCTTTTAGCGTTAGGGGGGAAGGGGGGGGTCTGAAAAATGTCGATTTTTGCGTTACATAATTTATGAACGGCCCATAACACCAAACAAAATCCACTACATCTTAACATCCATCATCCTGGATGAAAACGACGGATGTTTGTTTTGCTGACTTGACAGTTGGTTCATGAAAAGTGTACAGTTTCTCCCCTAGGACTCACATAAAACATATAAATTGTTTGGATTTAAAAGGAATGCACTTTTATGGGCTCTTGATGGACAGGGTATGGAAATTTCTAATAAATGAGAGTTATTCCCAGAGTACCCAGAATCTGTCCTTTAACAGGCATATCGGAGCGATTGTTGCGAAGGCGTACTCGATGCTTGGTTTTGTTAAGAGAGTTTGTCGAAATTTTCGTAATCTTGAGGCTCTTAAGAGCGTTTTCTTCGCACATGCCAGATCACACCTGGAATATGCGTCGGTTGTTTGGTCGCCTTTTTACCAGTGTCATGTCGACGACATTGAGTCCATACAGAAAAACTTCCTAATCTACGCGCTAAGAAGATCTGTCAAGAGAAACTCATAGTATCGCCTACCGTCGTATGTTAGCAGGTGCCAGTCTATTGGTATCGAAAGTTTATTGCGTAGGCGCATCAACTTATCGACAATGTTTGTTTTCGATCTTCTCAGGAATGTGTCTGTGAATGCTCCAGTTAGATCACTGAGGAGTAACAGATTGTTAAGTCTCGCGAGTCACCGGGTGAATTATGGTCTGTTCGAACCTTTGAACAGTATGTCTAGGACGTTTAATATGTTCGCTCATCTTTGCTCACCATCGACGGGTCGGTACACCTTTAGGTTGGTAGTGAAATCGTTTACACTCACTAACGAGATTCTCCAGAGACACGGGTTTTTGTTTAAATTGCCGATCGAATGATCTTACTTGTATCGTCAGTTGTATCGTTTTGTGATATAATTTAATTTAGTTTGACATAACACTAACCCCGTCATCATTATTTCCTTTATTTCACATGTTTCACCGTCGATACTGACAACGCGACAAAATTGGCATCGCTGGTCGAACCCAAACAATGACGCACAACATCGATCGAAGCAGAAGGCGTATGTAAGTTCCGACGGGTCGACTGGGCTGACATATCGCCTCCGGTTCCTGCTTTTTGACGTACAATTCCTAAATTTCCAATACTTTATTTTGTCACAGATGTAAAGTAATGACGTCAGCCAGTAAGCATTTTTGCCATTGGCCGAGAATAAATAAATAAATAAAATTTTGACAGTTTATCAATTCCGAGAGTTATTCAATAGGCACCTACACAACGGAGCTTGTTGTTTATGCAAAAAAATATATAAAATTGATACAAAAACTTACGTAACATTCAAAATACATCAATTTTACTTCAAATAGGTACATCAATTGTAAATAATTCGACATAATTTTAACGTTAATTGTACAAGACAAATTCGTCATCGAATTTTAATCAAATTAACTTTTGAAAGGCATGAACATTATTGACACGCAAACAAAAATTCGGTGTTTTTTATGTAAGAAATAAAAGCGGTCACGAAATTGATCAAAATTCAAAATCGATGCGATATCGGGCCTACACAGAAGGCTGTTTATCTGTACAGGTGGGACAAGACATCAGTGTGAAATGTGGCCCAGGTATACAAGTGATACTCTAAATAAAGCGATTTATATAATAAGTAGAGTGTGGAAGGATTACAGAGAGACTTTTACACATTTCGTTAGTAGCGACCACCATAGCAGCTGACTTTAGTTTTTTCAACATGTAAAATACCACAACGGCAGCGCCCAGTTAGCAAAACTAATTAATATCTTGATGGCGGCGGAGGTTCATTTAGCCCACTCATGATGCTTAATATTAGTTTGAATAGAATGCCAAATAACTCACACGCTTCTGTGGTCTATTTACGGAATTTTTTTTTGTATTCTGTAGCCCACATATTGTTATAATATGTTTGTAAATTTCTGTTTTGTTCTGGGTGAATTTTATTGTGCTTCTGGCAGTGAAAGTCGTTTAGTGTAAGTTCATAAAAAGTTCAGAGAGTGTAAACATTTTTTAATTGGAGGCCACCGCATCGTTGGAAAACTTCCCGAGCTGTTTCGAGTGATTGAATCTCTCCCATTCGAAACCAGTTAGCACAATTTTTCAGGATTTTCAGAAAAATTACCCATTTTTGCATTAGCATGGGGTTCAAAGGGAAAGTAAGCGCAATACACAGCCGTCTTAGTGCTCCATAGTCTTTGCTAAGAAGCAGAGGGGACATTCCAGCGTTCCTTACTTTACATTAAACTTTCTTTCTCAGATATCTTGAAAATTATGTAAAAGTACAAGAGACCTGCTTAGTCTTCACCAACAATATTGTGGAACATAAAAACTTTGTAGCTGCCTTAGTTTATGAAATACGGCTAGAGTGTAATGTAGAGGAAACGCTGGAATGGCCTAGAGATAGATTAAGGTGTAATTCATATATTGAATTGATGGTAGAGAGGAGTAACTCAGCTGGTTGAAAGGCTTAGACTGATTCCAGCAGAACCGCTGGATGTTTCCAGATTCAGAAAATTAATGCTTGAGATCAGTTTTTCTAGGGCTCGGAACAGAGTATTCTGGACTGATCTGAATCTGAACACTGCCAATCTGATACTTTCAGATTCAGATCAGATTATTCCATGAAGAAATCTGATCTGATCTGAAAGATTCAGATTGTAAATTTACAGATTCAGATCAGATCAGATTTCTTATCAGATCTGATTTAAGATTTGATTCAGGTGAGATTGTTTTCGAAATTTTTCAATCTAAACGAGTTATTTTAGGTGATAACCGTTTTATTAAGTAGCGATAGCTACTTTATGTTTTCGTCCTTCCTGTCCGTCCGTCCGTCTGTGCACCAATTATGTTACGTTACGCCACGTCATGTGACGTCGGGTTACGTCATGTCATGTGACGTCGGGTTACGTCACGTCATGTGACGTCGGGTTACGTCGCGTCATGTGACGTCGGGTTACGTCAAGTTACGTAACGTCACAGTAGGGGTGCACAAACGGACGGGCAGTGACGTAACCGAATTAACTTCTCTGACAACACTCTGTCGCTACTTTCATATATCCATTTCAGTGGTTTATTGTACAGTTTAAATTTATGTACATAGTATGGGAGCTGAGCGTATTTTAAATAAGAAACTGAACACCTTATAAGATTCTCTGAGTCATTCAATGTTAGTGTGAAAGTGACCCGTCACAATTTGTTTGAGTGTTGCAAGTTTTTCAGTTAGAAAATATTCAGATCATTATCAGATCAGATTCACATTTTACAGATCAGATTTTGATCAGAAAATTTTCAGATCAATCTGAAATCTGATCAGATTGATTTGATGTGTTTCGAGCCCTACACTGAGGTCGAGTTGCGACAAATTCATACATGCAAACAAAGTGCATACATGTCGTCGCATGCCACACCTACAAGTGCTGCAGTATAGGCTTTTCAATTTTACTTGTACTTGACCGGACGATGACGCGACGGCAATTCATTTGTGAAGACTAACTTCCTTACGAGAAAGAATTACTTACTTACTTACTTTACCGGCACTACAACCCATTAAGGGTCTTGGCCTTCTCCAACATGCTTCTCCAACCGGGTCTATCTGCAGCTAACGTCTCCCAGCTGGTTACTACCAAAGTTCTTAAGTTGGCAAAAGCAGCGTCGCTCCACCTGGACTTGGGTCGCCCTGCACTCCTTTTGCCTTCAGGTTTGGACTTCAGAATTTTTTTTTGGAATACGATGTTCATTCATTCGTTGTACGTGACCGAGCCAACGTAGTCTATTTATTTTTGTTGTTCTGACTATGTCGGGCTCTCCAAAAAAGCTCTATGAGCTCGTGATTATATCGTCTGCGCCATCGGTTCAGTTTTCGGTCAAATACTGGTCCAAATATTGTACGCAGTACCTTTCGCTCGAACGTATGCAGAGATTGTTCATTTTTCTGTGTCAAGTACCACGACTCCGAACCGTACGTAACTACCGGTCTGATCACAATTTTATAAAGTGCGCATTTTGAATTTCGGCTTACTGACTTGGACTTTAGAATTTTCAGCAGGCGGTAATAACTCCGGTTGCCCAAAGTTACTCGCCTTTTTATTTCGTCCGCAATGTCGTTGTTTATGTTCAGCTCTGATCCAAGGTATACGAACTTATTGACCATTTTGAATGTGTGTGTGTCGATCGTTACGTTATCTTCCCGATATCGATTCGTAGGTGGGATGATCATGTATTCCGTTTTTCCGTCATTGACCTTCAACTCAAGGTCGGTACCTTTCCTCTCCAAGGCCAATAATGTCCAGGTCATCTGCAAAACCAAGCAACTGACTGGACTTGGAGAAAATGGTGCCGCTGGAGTCCATATCCATGGTTTGAACAGCTGCTTCGAGTGTTAAATTGAAAAGCAGCGTTGCAAGAGGATCTCCTTGACGTAGGCCTTCCTCAATGTCGAAAGTCTCTGACATTTGATTGCGGATCCTTACTCGGCTGTTAGCTCCGTTTAGTGTTAGCTTCGTTAGCGAGATCAGTTTGTTGGGAATTCCGAACTCCTCCATGACTCCCCATAGCTTACTTCTTCTAACACTGTCATAGGCTGCCTTGTAGTCAACGAACAAATGGTGTGTTTCAATGTTGTACTCCTTGCACTTCTCCAAGATCTGTCTGATATTAAACAGCTGGTCCGATGTTGAACGACCTACACGCAAACCACTTTGGTATTCACCTATCGTAGATTCCGTGTATGGATGAAGGCGCTGATATAGAATATTTGCAAATATCTTGTAAGCAATATTCAGCAGAGCGATTCCTCGAAAATTGCCACACTCCAATTTGTCACCTTTTTTGTATACGGGACAAAGTATGCTGGTCTTCCACTCATTCCAGATGCGTACGATGAGCTCGTGCATCTCCATACATAGCGCGTTGCCGCCGTTCTTGAAAAGTTCACCGGGTAGGTTGTCAGTCCCCGGGGCTTTGAAATTTTTGAGCTTTAAAATTTCAGCTTCAACTTCTTGCATCGTTGGTTCTTCTATGTATGGTTGCGCAGTCTGAAATGGCAATTCGTCGTTTTCGTCGTCTCGGTTGAGCGGTCTGTTCGGGTTAAGCAGTTCCTTAAAGTACTCAGCCCATCTCGCAATGCACCTTTCCTCATCTGCTAAGACCCATCCATGCTTGTCCTTACACAGCAAAGGTTGTTGACTGTAACCGTTTCTGGATTCGTTCACTTTCCGGTAAAAGTTCCGAGTCTCCTTCCGATTGCCAAACTTCTCAATTTCGATCAAAACTTCCTTATCACGCTGACGCTTTTTCCGTCGGAAGAGTTTTCTCTCGAAATTTCTTTTAGAACGGTACTCTTCCTGGCCAGCTCGAGTGAATCTACTTAGAGTTTTCAGGCGAGCTGCGTTTTTGTCGTACATGGCCTTCTGGCATTCATCGTCAAACCAGATATTTCTTTTATTTCCCGTTCTCGTTCCCACTGCCTCTGCTGCGGCGCTCTCTACATTCCGTCTAATTTGATTCCACGCATCGTCTACGCTTCGTTGTTCGCTGACCATTCCGCCAATAATATTCGTCTCCAGCCTGTCGACATATTGACGTTTAATGTCTTCGTTCTGTAGTTTTTCCACGTCCCACCTTTCCAATGCTGGTTGTCGATTGTGTTGAACCGATATTCGAGACCTAACTGCCGCTCTCACCAGGTAGTGATCGGAATCTACATTCGGTCCTCTACAGCTTCTGACATTCAACATATTTGAACAGTGACGTGCATCTATCAAAATATGGGCAATCTGGTTTTTGGTTCGTTTATCCGGTGATACCCATGTCGCTTTGTGGATGTCTTTATGTTGGAAATAGGTACTGCTGACAGCCATGTTTCTTGATGCTGCAAAATCAACCACCCGCGTTCCATTTTCGTTCGAGTTTTCGTGAAGGCTATGTTTACCGATTGTGGGACGATAAAATACTTCGCGGCCTATTTTAGCATTAAAATCTCCAAGCACAATTTTAATGTCTCGTTTCGGCGCTCCATCATATACATCCACCAGTTTCTCGTAGAATAGCTCCTTCACCTCGTTGTCGCTTTCCTCCGTAGGCGCATAAACGTTTATAAGTGTGTAATTGAAAAATTTTCCTCTTATCCGTAGAGAGCACAATCGCTCGTCAACAGGACTGAAACCAATCACCGCGTTTCTAGCTCTGCCGAGGACCATGAAGCCTGTTCCATACTCTCTTGGACTGTCGTTACTCTTCCCACTATAGTAGAACTTATAGTCGCTACTGGTCATGGTGTCCTTTCCAGGCCATCTCGTTTCTTGCACAGCTGTTATGTCAATTTTTGCCGCTCTTAGCGCACTTGTGAGAGATCTCCATCCTCCTGGCCGCAACAAAGATCTTACATTCCATGTTCCTAATTGTAAATCGTTGTCCTTTTTCCGATGCTTGAGTCGTTGCCGTTTATCCTGTCCGATCCGAGGCTGTGTTGGGGAATTCATAACAAGACTGTTTTTACGGTGTCTGGGAGTTAGCCAAGCGCCAAACCTACTTTCCTTCTCCCGATGACCCGTAGGGAAGTCACCAGGTGGTGATGGTAGCCCATCTGACTAGGGCTGTGTATGCTGCCGTTGTCTCTTGCTGTTGAGATCATCCGCCACCATACTAAGTCGCCATCCCATCTTGATAGCGCCTAGCTGCCTTCGGCCCTCCCTATACGTGCCGTTTAGGTACTACCCGAAGGCAGCCCCCCTCATCCCTATGCTAAGTGACCCACACTACTACACCAGGGTTGGTTACCTGATCGTTCATGCGGGTTGCTCACTATAACAGGTGTCACCACGGGTAGGATAGGATGTAGGAGTAGGTGGACAGAGGCTAAGGTACATAAAGGAGTACTATATTACGCTTAACACACCATTTGACACGAGAAAGAATTGGGGACGATCTAAATTTAAACCAAGAACTGCATTTCAGAAACACTCTAATGTGACCATAAATTTGACAAACAAGTCATTAGTTTCGGTTATGACTTGAACAACATCAAAGACATTTTTCAGCAGAACTTGGACAATCAGAGAAAATAAATAAGTGTTTTAGTAACCCAATCTGATTTGTTCTATTTCGGAATGGGTTAAAGAAACGGTTATTACATCTCAACTTTATTACATCGCCACTAAAATAATAATTCTGACATTTGAAAGTTCTATTAACAAGAAGTGAAAAGTGTTAATTAACTTAATTTCTGTAAACAAACCCAGACCAATTTCCATTAGCAACGGAAAAGTTATCGATTTATTTGGGTCTCGTGTTATCAACGAAAACAATAAACATTTAGATTCAGGTTCAATTACATAACAATAATAGATTTTGATGAAATTTAGAACAAGAAACAAACAAAAACAACAGAAATGCTAACTTTTGTGATTACACATTCCATTACATTGTTTTACTAAATATTATGACTCGCAATTGCGAAATGTTTCCACAACATAGAAATTAAAATTGAATCGTCTTTGCTGCATAGCATAATAAGAAACATGGATTGAGCGAAAATGTTTATAATTAGCTCGGTACTAACTACTTAAAAAAATCATTTTCTTCGTTTATTTTTATCGGGATTTACAACTTGCACTTTCGAAATGCATTGAATCTTTGAATATTCGTATAAAGCTAGAGATATAAGTTTAAGCGCTTTGTTGGTACTGCCAAGTTAGAAAGTTGTACGTATTTTATTAATATTTTAGATGTTTTCATTGTTACTAAGGATGATTCAGAAAATCAGAAGAAATTTTGCAGCTCCATCAAACTTTATACCTTCCGGTGTGAGGACTTTACGCCAGGTGGCCATGAATCACCCATCTCCATACCCTCCTATTCCGTACCAAGGAGATGGCTTGCTCGCCCAGTGAAAGTCCTCTAACTTCTAAATCTGATTTAATTGAGTTTATAAACCTTCTCCTTGGCCTACGCCTAGGCCTCTTTGTCAGCCTGTTACTGTGTTTCTACCCATCCTTTGAATGGGCTCGTACTTACCAAAATTATTTTACGGCTATTTTTACCTAAAAACGTTTACCACGCAACGCTACCAACGCAACGCAACGACGTATTTGAGTGGGAGAATTAATGAAAAACTCGACAGCTACTTCGGACCTCGAAGCACTTCTCGCTGTCCCGCCACTTCACCTCTTTGTAAAATCTGTTTATTTTAACACCTCTACCAATATACGTTGCAATGATGAGTCTTCCGTTTATGATGTTATTATTGATGATGCTTATGCACAGCGATCAAATCGAAACGGAATATATGCTTGATGATGGTCTCCACTGAATAAGTTTCAAAGTAGAAAATTGGCTCAGTGAGAGTAACATCAAATCTAATTTCGTAAGAGTTCTCTGGGTTTCTAGACATAACTACAACCCAAGAGAAATATATGGGTGAATTAGAGGTGAGCGGGCGGCCCGAAAATCCTAAAAAACCCGACCCGAACCCGAAACCGACCCGAATTAAGGATGGGGGCCCCTAAGCTTTTTGTATGGGATTTTATATGGGAAATTAGAAAAATTCGTTCTGGCTGAAAATCACACAGATTGTGCGGAATGATAAATGCATTGAGATGCAACGTTTTTTTCTCCGAAATTTTGGTGGCCAAATATCGGCCCTCATGATCATGATTAACCTACAAAAAATTTTCCGATTTCTAATAATATTTTTGTTATGAGATGGCGCTGATAAAAAGAACACAAACTTCATTAAATTTGGTGAAGTATCCAGCCAAATCGACACAACCACCCGAACGTTGACAGCGACAAATGCGGTGAAGGATTTAACTATTACATGACCTATACGGCTGCACCGATCGCCCCAAACTTTTCCCTAAAAAGTGTATGTATTCCATGACTCGAGTTCAAAGATGAGCAAAATCTGTCCAGTAGTTCCTGAGATATCGTCGAAGAAGGGACCAAAAACGTGGTTTTTTGAAGGTCGGTGAAATTTTTTCGCATTCATCTAGACGAGTATAGGTCATGTAATAGTTAAATCCTACACCGCATTTGTCGCTGTCGACGTTCGGGTATTTGTGTCGATTTGGCTGGAAACTTCACCAAATTTAACGAAGTTTGTATCCTTTTTATCATGAAGTTTGGCATCAGCGCCATCTCATAACAAAAATATTATTAGAAATCGGAAAATTTTCATGACCTATTTCATGGAAATTGTTCTTGTCTGTGTCTAATTAAAGTTTTCGATGTCACGAAACTTTTGAAACCCTTTTTGTGAAAATCTGTTCAGTGGTTCAGGCACTAGCACCGCCCTAGGAGTGGAGGAAATTCAGTCAACTCGTCCACATACGTTAGAAGGTGTTTCATTATCAATATTTAGTCAAGTATAAGATATAGAGAAGTTGTTGAGAATCGAATTTAAAGCTGTTTCCCCGAGAGACGTCCCAATATTGAGATTTAGCCACTTCTGGAATTGGGAAGGATGTCTCACATCTCTACAAGTATGGAAGTTCTTCAAGGCAAAGTTTAGAGAATTACATTTTAGTGAAAGTAGTTTCGGAGTTCACACGAAAAATGTCCTGATCCCATAATTTTTGGCCTCATGAGGACTTAGGTCGTACTTCGGCATGGTTTTCGACATTACCGAGGGTAATTTTTGTAATTAAAGCCTTAGCGTATGTTAATAGTTACTATGTTTCGGGTCGGTTTGGGCTTTCATAAAACAAAAAAATCGGGTTTCGAATTTGACCGGAAATTTTAGATCGAGTTCGGGTCGGGTCGGGCTTCCGTTATATTATTTTTCGGGCTACGAGTCCCGACCCGTTCTTCACTTTTGGGTTCGGGTTTTCAGTATATATTTTTTCGGGCTGCGGGTCCCGACCCGATATTTTCTTTCGGGTTCGGGTCGGTCGGTTTTCAAAAAAAGCTCGACCCGCACACCTATAGGGTAAATCAGAACTAGATAAATCCGATCTTATTCTCAGTCCAATGGTTAGTTAGCAACAATCTTAATGTTTTTCTTCAGAAAACTAGAAGATTTCCCATGCGTTGATAAATCAAATCAAAACATAGATCTCGCTTGAATAAAAATCATTTCTTTCAAAATTTGTTAATTTTATTTCGGTAAATTATAATGTAAATCTACGAAAGGACTGAATCCATAATTGTGTTGCGTCCTCATGGCACCCACAGTGTCAATATTCATTAAAATAATTTTCAACGAACGAATTTCGACACTTTGTGAATTCAACTTAGTTTGTAATTTCGTCACTTCTTTCCTTAAGTCCCAATAACAATTATGATCTTCTAATTTTCACAACTTTGTACCATAACCTTTATCACACACAAACTTTAAATTGGAATTCACCATGCAAACACTTTCATGACTTTTTATGAGTTCCACAACCGTTTTTACTGTAGACACAATAAACTTTCAACTTGTTGTACATTTTCCAAAAGAATTGCGATATTTCAGCCAATTCTGCGATAGGTTTTCCATTGACTGGACACGTAGAAAATAGTGCACTCCATTTAGTTATACAAAATCTACAAAAAGCGTGCTAACAATTAGCGATTGTTAATGGATTTTTCAACTCTTTTTTACAAATAGGACATTCAAATTAGTCAGCAGGAGGAGAAACGAATCGTTCGATTTCAAACCCCGTTGTTCTACCCGAAAGTATGTTGTCGTATTAAGTTTAAATCAAAAATTGAATTCTTAGTCATGTTTTGATATATATCTTGATGAGTAGGAGTAAAAAAATTCAAGGGAATTTTACTTGTAACCTATCATTAAAAATTCTGTAAGAATTAGAATAGTAGTTCAAGTTGTGACGCAAGTACAAAAAATGAGAAAACCTAAAGATTTTGTGGCTCTTAATGTCATAGGTGTCCTAAGGGGTGGTGCACATATGACGTCACACCTGCTATAAAATCCAAAAAGTCCATAGCTGCAAACTGGTCAGAGATTTTCCTTATAATACTTATAATATAAAACACACTCCCTATTTGGGGGAGTAGCCAGAGTTCTATAAACAAAATTTGCTGTCCTGACTGAGTTATGACCTTTTTATGGATACTAATTTTTTATAGCAAGTGTGACGTCGCATGCGCACGACCCCTAAGGCAATCAAATATTTTCAGAATGTCTAAACATAGAAATAATCTAAATTTGTTAATCCCCTACCAAGTTGATTCTTCATTCAACTTGGGTTCTTGAAAACATTTCAAACTCAAAATTTTTTTTTTATTTTTTTGAAAGACCCAACAAAACTAATTTAGAAAATTCACACTCAGAGAAACTTAAAATTACGCAGAATATAAGCCACCTGAACTATTATAGCTGTCCTTCATTCGAATACATAAATTGATGTAAGACTATATGGCTATTGATGCACACGTGTGAGCGGGAAACACGTAAAATTTGGATGTAAGAGTGATATCGCGAAAACTTCGACCAAGTTTGGGCATTTTGTTTGCATCGCATTTTTTATATTGACAAATAATGACTCATTCTTCATTCAATTCTAGGGGACACGTATTTTTTGGCGGGGGCAAAATCCCGCCCAAGACGATAATATCCATGAGACAATAATATCGTCCATGAGACAATAATATCGTCTACTGATACAATAATATCGTCCATGAGACAAATATATCCTCTAGTGATACAATAATATCGTCCATGAGACAATAATATCGTCTACTGATACAATAATATCGTCCACTGATACAATAATATCGTCCATGAGACAATAATATTGTCTAGTGATACAATATTATCGTCCATGAGACAATAATATCGTCTACTGATACAATAATATCGTCTACTGATACAATAATATCGTCCATGAGACAATAATATCCTCTAGTGATACAGTAATATCGTCCATGAGACAATAATATCGTCCATGAGACAATAATATCGTCTAGTGATAAAATAATATCGTCCATGAGACAAGATTATCGTCTACTGATACAATAATATCGTCCATGAGACAATAATATCATCTAGTGATACAATATTATCGTCTCATGGACAATAATACACTGGGGGATTTTGCACATCCCCTTTTTTTATTTTTCAAAAATATCGAGCGATAATATTGATTGTTGGTAGGATTGTAGTACCAAGTGAGACGGTGTTTCTGAATACCTTAAACCGTCGCTATACCCCTCTTCTGTGGGGAGTGATCCGTCAAAAATGGGTCAAAATTCAAGTGGCTTTAGCTCGGTGCAGCAGCCCTGTTCTGAAAAACTGCCGCAATGGGGGATCATCCCTACTCCATTTCCTGCAAAGACTTCCTTGAATATATTTTTTTGCAGGAAGAGAAAACTATTTTTGTGAAAGTAGGGAATTTGTAAAAGTTGTATATGTGAGTTGTTTTTGTTGTTCTTGTTCTTGTTGTTTTGGTGTCGCGTCGTATGTTTGGTGCTCATGATGTATGAATTGCATGTGTGATGTAAAAAATTCTACCACAAAATACACATCACTTATACAACACTAATACATCATCAGCACAACACCAGTACATTACAATACATCACGAGTACAAATTTTTGATGTATCGATGTACCGATGATGTATTAGTGATGCACTGGTGTTGTATTGGTGTTGTATTGTTGATGTATTAGTGTTGTACAAGTTATGTGG
The DNA here is from genome assembly GCA_029228625.1 of Pseudolycoriella hygida. Taxonomy (NCBI): domain Eukaryota; kingdom Metazoa; phylum Arthropoda; class Insecta; order Diptera; family Sciaridae; genus Pseudolycoriella; species Pseudolycoriella hygida. The sequence goes on along the minus strand of CM055403.1, from coordinate 62,773,552 downwards.
ATGTTGCGACACCAAAACACAATAACACATCATTAATACAACCTTTACAACACTCATACATCAAAAATACATCACACATATATCAAAAATACAACAAAAAATACATCGAATATAAATCAAATATACATCAAATTTAGCATCACAACGATTAGAATTTATAAATCAAATTTAGTAAATATTTTGCCCTTTATTATTCTGCGATACACTCACTGGTGTTGTACTGGTGATGTATTAGTGTTCTACAAGTGATGTGTATATGGTGGTAGATATTTTTAAGTCACACATGCAATACATGCATCATGAACACATCAAATATACGACTCAAAACAACAACACCACATCACTAATACAACCTTTAAAACACTCACACATAAAAAATACATTAATAATACATCGAGAATGCATCGAATACACATCAAATATACATCAAATTTACATCTTTTTAACTTCCGGCAGTTTTTTCAACGGATTTGAGTTGCTTACGACCTGAATGAGGTCTAACAAGGTGTACCCCGTGAAACGTTTTTTTTTTGGAAACCCCAATAAATATATTTATTGTGCCAAAATCTCCACTAAAGTAATTACTCAAAAAAAATTAACAAATAAATAATAAAAAGATCGATGCTGGGTCGCCCTATTTCGGCCAATGCACTCTTCATTGAAACGCATCGAAGTGAAGTTATCAGCTGATACTATACTCTTAAATCTTTAATCAAATTGGAAAATTCTTTTTCTAATCAACCGGTTGTATGCATGCATAAAATAACCGCTTAATCATCAGCAAATATACTGTGATTAACCGGCGATAAACATTGATTTACCATTGTTTACGGTGATTCATTATAACTACAGTCATTGAAAAGTTACTGTTATTACCGGTTTATCACGGTAATTCACTAGTATACTTTCTGATGACTAACCGGTTATTCGAAGTAATTTCCAACTCAACTTACAAAGAAGTACAAACTTTACAAAGTTCTTATTTAAACCTCGATCATTGCAAGGATTTGTTGTAACAGCATCTTTGCCAGTAAACGCACCTTGTCAGCTTGTTGCACAAAAAAATGTACAGAATTTGGTTGGCACTATTGGTACAGTTTTCTCTCATTTTACTCATTTCGTACGCTATTTCAAATGGCAAATGAAATAAACACAAAATCCACAAAAAAAAGAAAATCTTGTTGGTTGATCGTATTTTCCAAAGTTGTGGAAAATCGTTCCTCTCGAAAAGACTTAATTTATCGAAATAAAATGCAAGAGATGTACCAGGGTAATTTGAAACATACAGTCGAAGAAATTCCAAAACCAGGCTGTGATGACAATCAAACTTGTCCCACAACCTTCACATGCATAAATTAAGGTTTCCACCACTGTATATTTCGAGGTTTCCACCAGTAACTTTAAAACGGATGCTAAGTCGAAAATATGCAATCGAAATCTTCAAAGCCCCCGCATTGGACTTGAAACTTGAGACTGCCTTCTTCCGACTAAAACAACCGGCAACTAGACAACGTCGGTTTACTCTGCTCTGAAGCTACTTTCTTACGAATGAAAAAAATATTCCATAACTTTTGAACTCATTTAAATTTGTGTTAATATTGCGTTTGATTAACAACGAAAAAATTGGTTTTCAACTGTAATTAAATCATTATTCGTAACATGTGTCCCATTCTGTTCCTTAATCAAAATAAATGGGCCCCAAATATTATTACATTAATAAATATTCACTATGTTTGCTTTAGAAATTGTAATAATTTTTAATGTACATTAAATACAATATTCCGACAATGTGCCTGTAACTGTGTTTCGTGTATGGAAGATCACTGCGGTAAAAGATGAGCAAACTGTGCAGCATATACGTGTCCATGCAACAACAAGTACAAAAAAATTCTATTCTTTTTTAAATGAGAAGAGTCAATATTTGAGGAAAAAAAAATTAATGGAAATGTGGAGCAGTAGTTTAAGAAGGAATAAAATGCTGATTGTTTGGATAAATAGAGTCGTAAAATTACTAATTTATAGTTCTTTTCTTCTTTTGAAAATTTAGTGTTTCATAAATTTTCATTTCGGACGCTAAGTATAGGAATCGCTCGTTTCGGTTCTTAATGGTTACAATTCATAAAACTTATTTATTTACGTTGGAAATCATTAAGAATCTTCAACGCAGTTATATCCAACAACTTAACAACAACTTAATTAATGATAATAAATCAATAATTTATAATTAAATTATTACACACGCCTGTTACCTTAAAGCCCTGCTAACATAAATAAATCTCAATTATATTAATGGCCATAACATAAGGTTCGATACGGTGCATTGGTGTAACAAACATTTTGAATAGCTTAACCTGTCATAGGTGGAGAAAAAACGAGGTATTCTAATCAATATTTCAACGCAGCCCCATTATTAATTTGGATTATGTGAACCATCTGAATAATTTGATGATTTGGAATGGAGCTAAAACAGAACCGCATGTTATGTTTATGCATAGAAATTTGTACAAAGGTTTCCACTGTTGAATTTGTAGATTCTAGTGGAGCCGCGGGAATCAGTGAAGTGCTGAAAAACTGTCGATAATTGACGGTGTCCTTAACAATAGAGTAAATCATGTCGTGTCGATTCGGCAATACAAGAGAAGAATCATAAGACTGTGCTCGTTCCACCGAAAAACCGAGCACATGCAAAAAGAGAAATACAAAAGTTACACAAGTTTATGATTCTTTCTCTGTAATAAAAATAAGACAAAAAGTCGACAAAATTTGAAAAGAAAATTGACAAAAAAAATATGGAAATTACGAAAAAATCTCTAAATCGCTTTGTATTGCTTGGATTTAGACCAAAAGAAACGTTTTGTTTCGATTTACCAATCTACTAGCATATCTAGCATATTTGCTGATTTCGTCTTATGAAGTACTCATCAGTACACCTATGCAGGCAATGCTATGTGTATATCAGCTAGACACATATTGGAATGAGCAATCATATCCACTGTCTTTTTACTTTTATAGACACCTCGTTTACTCGATCAACTAGATTTTGATAGATTTGCCACTTCCAGCGTAATTTAAATTTCAAATTGTAGAGTTGAAATGCTAGATTTGCGAACTTCTGGCGATTTCGACTCTATTTTGTAAGATCTGTCTAAATCTAAACCAAGCAATACAAAGCGATTTAGAAATTCAGTTTTCAAAGACCAAGCAATATAACAAATTAATAGAATTTGAACTGATGCTAGTGGAGTAAAGCACCGTTGTTGGTACTTCAAACATTAACAACCGAAAATTATTCTGTAACATGAAAGAAAAAATTTTCATGATACAAAGTGAAGTTGTACTTCACAAAATTGTAAGAGGTGGCAGATCTTACAAAATAGAGTCGAAATCGCCAGAAGTTGGCAAATCTAGCATTTCAACTCTACAATTTAAAATTTAAATAACGCTGGAAGTGGCAAACCTAGCAAAATCTAGTTGATCGAGCAAACGAGGTGTCTATAAAAGCAAAAAGACAGTGTATATGATTACACATTCCACTATGTGTCGTGCTGGTATACACATAGCCTTGCCAGCATAGGTGTACTGATGAGTACTTGATAAGACGAAATCAGCAAATAATATGCTAGTAGATTGTTGAATCGAGACAAAACGTTTCTTTTTGTTTCGTTTGGTCTAAATCCAAGCAATACAAAGCGATTTAGAAATTCAGTTTTCAAAGACCAATACGAAATAATCGTGTTGCGGATTCCTAGATTTCGACATGCAAACGGTGTTTCGGACATAGTTCTTCTTGAATTTCGCTAGGGCCTCTGCTAGGGGTTGTTCTTGCCTTGAGCTTTCCCTCTAAACAGCTTCGTATCAACAAACTATTTTTGAGAAAATATTTGTCCAAATTTTGTCCTTAAAATTATTTTGGAAAAAATTTTAAAAATCTTTCCTCAGAAATAGGTCCCTGTATTTTTGACATTTTTATTACGAAAATCTACCGTTGCGTCGTTGTCCTTGAAAAGTAAAAATCGTTCGTAAATTCATTTGCATTGAAAAATTTCGTTTCTTTAGAAAATACCGTCTTTGGTGACTGTCCGACACAAAAAATAGGTTAGCGCATTCTGCCTACACTTACGGAAATATATTTTTGCATCAAATAGAATTTTGTACTTCTGCGCAGCTTTTTAACACTGCAAAAACTTGCGCAGAAGTACAAAATTCTATTTAATGCAAAAATATATTTCCGTAAGTGTACGTGTTGACAAATCTAGAAATTTTAAAAGATTCACCGTCCATGGCTAATTTGGCTCACAACAACCTGTACAATCGAGTTTTCACTATTATATCGCTCAATTTTAGCAGGCGTTTCCCGCAGTGATCATTTCAACTAAAAGTTGCATCATTCCCTTTTGGGTTATGATATTGTGTGTAATGAGACTGGTTTATGAATCAATCATCGCCACACATAAGTTTGGCTTCCAATTCAGCTTAACCGAACCTAAAATTATATTAAGATCTCATTCCAAATTTAATTTTTTGTTTAGTTGGAGCATAAAACTTAATTAAAATGAATGACCAGACACTAGGGTGGTCCAAAAAACTAAGTTATTAAAAAGTCTGGTGCCCCACCCCTAAAAAGTTTCTAAATGTGTCCCTGATAAAAAGTGTTTATGGAGCCATCTGAATCCAAAGCCGTCCTGAGGGTTCCCCGAAGCAAAATAGTCAAAAAAGCGTGGAAACCGTGTAAAACGTGGGTTTTAGGAAAAGTGCATGAAACTTGTCAAAGATGAGGAGCGGTGTTAGGCCAACTTTGGTTTTTTCCGTTCAAAATAGTCCCGAGAAAATACTTTTTCATGTGGTGGGCGCATCCGAAGTGTTTCGATGTCAAGAGAGTCCGTCAAGTGGCTTTCTTAGTTCACAACTTCTTTGCTCTAGGCCTCGGTGAGTTTCACAGTTTTTGGAAAACGGTTTTCTATGAAATTTTGAGTCTAGATAGGACTTCAAAATAACGCCTAAACAGTTTGTCTTGGAAGCATAAAATTCATTAAGTCTGAACAAAAATTTATTTTTCGAGAACCTCCGTGAAATTTCATGAACTTCCATGAGCCTGCCTAAGTGGCCGTCCATGTGTTTCGTCATTATTTGGCTATTTTAGGAAGGACTGAGACTATAAGAGTAGAAAAATGCCGAAAGTCACTTTGAATGACAGGTAAATGCTTGCTGGTGATGCCTAACACGTAGGTATGTCACTCTACTCGAACTCCTACGGAGATTATTAAAATTTTGAACGAGTTTTAATTATTTCTTGATTTTTGCCTATTATTGTGCGGTAGACACAAAAAATTGTTAGAAAAATACTTTTATTGAAATTTTGCGTACATCTGTGAAAATTCATATGAAGTTCGAGTAGAGAGACATGCCTACGTGTTAGGTATCACCAGCAAGCATTTACCTGTCATTCAAAGTTGACTTTTGGCATTTTTCTACTCTTATAGTCTCAGTCCTTCCTAAAATAGCCAAATAATGACGAAACACACGGACGGCCACTTAGGCAGGCTCATGGAATTTCATGAAATTTCACGGAGGTTCTCGTATTTTTCTCGTAATTTTTGTTCAGACTTAATGAATTTTATGCTTCCAAGACAAACTGTTTAGGCGTTATTTTGAAGTCCTATCTAGACTCAAAATTTCATAGAAAACCGTTTTCCAAAAACTGTGAAACTCACCGAGGCCTAGAGCAAAGAAGTTGTGAACTAAGAAAGCCACTTGACGGACTCTCTTGACATCGAAACACTTCGGATGCGCCCACCACATGAAAAAGTATTTTCTCGGGACTATTTTGAACGGAATAAACCAAAGTTGCCCTAACACCGCTCCTCATCTTTGACAAGTTTCATGCACTTTTCCTAAAACCCACATTTTACACGGTTTCCACGCTTTTTTGACTATTTTGCTTCGGGGAACCCTCAGGACGGCTTTGGATTCAGATGGCTCCATATACACTTTTTATCAGGGACACATTTAGAAACTTTTTAGGGGTGGGGCCCCGAACTTTTCGACAAGTTAATTATCCCATACATTTTTGGACCACCCTACCAGACACGTTGTACTTTCAAAATTTACATTTTGTGAATGATGTGTTATATGGTTTATGTTAATGATTGAATGAAAATTGTTTTGCATCTATTCTGATGCTGTGGTTTATGTCTTTCGGATTTTACGATTTAAAAATTGTGATCAATGTTAAAAAAATGTGGTTTTATACCTTTTACCCGTGGTAATTATCGCGGTTGGTTATGAGATCATTTTTTATAATTTTATACGTTTTGCATAAAAATTAAATTGATGATGTATGCAAATGGGTTTATTTATGCGTTGCAGCATAGCTTTATTGGTGAACTTTCGCATTTAATCAAGTTGGAATATTTTAAAACTTACATTGTCAGCAAATAAACAAGTTAATCGAAATAATAATAAATGTATAAAAATACTAGACACTTCAGATAAACTCTGTGAATGGATGTCTTTGTTTCAGTTACATTAATAGAACCAATAACAACAGTTTGTGCAACAAGTGCATGAAAGTTGGAAATTGTATTTTGAGGTGAAGTGGTTGCCCGCTCAATGCCAAAGTTCGTCGATAGTCGCAAGAGAACAAATATAACGGCATACAACGGTACAACTCTTGAATATGTAATTGATGAGCTTTCTTACAGCTTACAGGTAGAATTTGATGGAAGTATTGATACTCTCCTACTAGTTGCTCCTGCGGCTCTGCTATTGACACCCAGTTCATCATTAGTACAATAAAAACATTTCGTTAATGAAACTAGTAACTAAATAATGATGTAGCACCGAACGCTTCATGGGTTCTTTTCACTTATTGGTTATAAATACAATATTTCAACATCAACATACATCAACAACATGTGTATTGTTCACGACATGTGTACGTACGCGCGGGTGAAGCCCAAGCGAAAACTACACATCGAGTGTGTATTTTGGTATTTTGAAAGATATTCTTCTGTAATAGTGACATGAGAGTGTGTTGGTGCATATACCGCGGAAAGCAACTTTTCGGCCCAAGTGATGGGAAAATGTTTTCCGTCACAACCAATACATTCTCACGTATACAGAAAATTCCTTTCCTGTTACGCGTTGTAAAAAGTATTATGTCCTTATACGAACAATTGATCTTTTCAATTTTGATTTAAGTCAAGTAGAGAAAGAAACTAACATAAAGCCCATCGGTCCCCCATAAACTCCCAAGTCTGGAACAATGAAACTTCATCAGTAGTCTTATTTGTATTGTTTGTTATGCAACTTTAGAAACTTTTTCCCGTTTTCTTTCGGTTAAATTCTACAGTCAGCTAGGTTTCAAGTCATGTCAATTTGTCGATCGTAATAGAAATGTTTCATAGTCATAATACAAGGGATGTAAATTGATATCTCATGTATGCGAATAGCAATTAATCTCTCCTGTTCGTATGTACACATATTTGGTTCATAAGCGTGTGATAAGATTGAGTAATTGCAAATGTGTACGAATATCAAATAAGCAAAATATTCTTACAGGTAGCAAAATGTGTGTTCGAATAGTTCAAACAGCTAAAGTATCTTCCGAGGTGAAGTTCCACATATTGATGGCGCACTTTCTTACAGTTTTACTGAGAATCTCCAATACATTCAGTAATTATAGTTCTTTTATGAACTAGAATGATCCTTCCTCTAGTGCATGAAACTACTGGATCTTGAATCCGAAGTACGCAGCCTTCAAAAAGTTGCAACAAGTGGCAGACTTCATTTTCGGCTAGGAAGCCTGGGATTGTTAACTTATCAATTCGATATGATCATAGTCACCGACTATTGCTTATCAATTATAATCTAATCTAGTGATCAAGTTTTGTAAGAAATCATTTTAAATTAAATTGTTATTTCATAAAGACGTGTTTGTCTTCTAAATTATTTCTTTTGGCTATGATGGAAGTCTTCCGAATCCTGGTAATCTGACAGGTTATGGGCCTAGGACACGGAAATTGCGCAATTATCGAAAGTTTTGGTGAATAAAAAAAAAGTATAAATCTTGTTAAAATTGGTGAAAACAGAATTGTGTGCAAATCGGCAGCAGTTGGGCTGTCGAATTGGAACTCGAAGTCGATAACAGCTTGGTTATTGCCGATAGCAGCTGGGCTATCGTTATATGAAAGAAAAGTCAATAACAGTTGGGTTATTGCCGGCAGCAGTTGGGCTGTCGGATACAGAACCAAAAGTCGATAACGGAGGGCTATCGCCGATGGCAGTGGGTCATCGCAAACGGACCAAAATTCGATAGCGGAGGGCTATCGCCGATGGTAGCGGGCCATCGCAAACCGAACCAAAAGTCGATAGGGGAGGGCTATCGCCGATGGCAGTGAGCCATCGTGAACCGAAACAAAAGCAAAAGTAGCAGTGGGCTACTATAATCGTATAGAAAGTCGATAGCAGTTGGGCTGTCACAAATTATGAAAGCCGATGGTAGAGCGCCATCGCCGATGGCAGTGGGCCATCGCGAACCGACCGAAAGTCGATAGTGGAGGGCTATCGCCGATGGCAGTGGGCCATCGCCATCCGAACAAAAAGTCGATGTCAGTGGGTCATCGCCGGCAGCAGTGGGCTGTCGCCATCCGTCGTTATGAAAAGTCAATAACGGAGGGTTATTGCCGATAGCAGAGGGCTATCGTTATCCGCAAACAAAAAGACAATGGCAGTGGGCTGTTGTTATCAAATATCCGACGCATTAAGCTGAGAAGAATTAATCGTGTCAGTGGTGCATTTGTATGAAGTTACTTTGAGGGGGTGTATGATATATCGAATTGAGGGGGTATGTTAACTTATCAATTCGATATGATCATAGTCACCGACTATTGCTTATCAATTATGATCTAATCTAGTGATCAAGTTTTGTAAGAAATCATTCTAAATTAAATTGTTATTTCATAAAGACGTGTTTGTCTTCTAAATTATTTCTTTTGGCTATGATGGAAGTCTTCCGAATCCTGGTAATCTGACAGGGATCAAAAAATTATTTTAGGCAATGTTGAAGCCAATAGCAATTACTCCTTGGAAAAATAATTTTCAATATGTCACCAGACTGCGTACTTTATCATGGTTCGACGGCACAGAGTCGGGGAAGGCAGGCTGGTACCAAAAAATTATGTTAGGGAAGTTTGAATCTAGTATCCAGTACATTACGGCGCAAAACTTTTTGATTTGGCATCAGGCTGTCCTCTATGTGACCTTGAACAAAGAAAAAGAAGGCAGCCTGGTGCACAACGCATTTTTATCTTTGCACCAGGCTGCCTTCTTTTGCATTGTTCAAGGTCACATAGAGGGCAGCCTGGTGCTAAATCAAAAAGTTTTGCGCTGTTATGTACTGCATACTGGATTCAAACTTTCCTAATATATTTTTTTGGCACACTAGGCTACTGCAACATCACCTTAACCATTTACGGTACTTATTGGTGATACTTATATAATAATAATAGTAATAATAATCCACCGTCACAACCCGCCCGGGTCAGAAGCTAGATCATTTTATTTACTAGTTCCGCAATTTTTTGTCACCTTTTTTTGCTCATATGGATTCTTCTTAGAGATCCTTTCGTTACCGAAGTTTTTACTGTATCAGTGCACACAAACGTAGTGCCATCTATGATACACTGGTGCTAATTATATCTCCGCCTAAAGTTAGACCCAAATATTTGTACACCTAATTCATCGAATATGAATGACGTCATATTTGTCATTCTTCTCCGTACGATTCGTTGCGGCACCAAATCCACAACTACCCGAATTTGTTAGCCTGTGTGTGTCTATAAATGTTATTTCATGCTATACATTGAAGAAAAATCCTGTACTGAGGAAAATATCTACAAGTGACGTAGGAATTGAGTTTATGATATACGCCGCCGATGGATGTATTATATACGCGGTGAATGTATTATCAACCTTATTCAGGTATTGTGTAGCGGGCTATTCCACTCAGAAGTTGAAAACCATTTTCCGGTTAAAATGTTCGTCTGACAATGTTTTCTTGTATGAGGGACTCGTAGATACGGTTTTTCCTAAAAAATGTTTCATACATCACACCCCTCGCAACTTTGTACACTTCAGGAGATTTACACGGTTCCCAGGTCATATACAAAATTCATTGCACGGAATTGCCCAGTATGCCATTCATAACGAACGTAGTATGAGCTCACATAATACGTGCACGGGGTTCGTAATATGTGCAATGTGCACGGCGTTCGAATTACGTGCACGGTGGATAAAATACATCAGCGGCGTATATAATAAACACACTTCCTACTTCGTTTGTAGATATTTTCCTCAGTGTATACAGAATTTGTCCCCACCAGGATTGACCCCGGATTTCCTTGGTGGAAAGCCTATACGTTACCACTGACCTAACCCGTCACTTACTTATTGGTGATATAATTAGCCTTTTATAGTTTGAAATATGAAATCATATTATACCACGGGTGAAAAATTGAGGATATTCACATAAGTCTTTGAGGGCTCTGTCCGACAGGTTTTACATACGTACCATTTAGTTAGTCTCCGGCCAAACCATAGTTTCACTAGTTACTGGCCACATTTCGCATTGAAATATGGCCAATTACTGGTGCTGACCGGAGACTACTACATGGCCGATAACTGGTTCATTTACCCTACCATTCTTAGTTTAAGAGTGAAAAATGGCGGACTTCTATTATGTGTACTGTCAAGTAACGAATATTTTATTATTATGAATGATGAATTTCTTGTAAACTTATGAAGATTAGATTATGAGAGTCGAGGCCATGAAACTGTGTATTACTGTGGACTAAATACTCAGGGCAATCAGCGACAAAATTCATTTGATCCCAACTATGTAACGATACTTTCAATCTCATTCGTCCCAATGGAGAAAGCTCTTTCAATAAATCATCTCCACTACCATCTCTTCCTTCAGTTTTCGTCAAAAATTGAATCTGTCCATTTTTATATGTTGACTTGTGACTTGTGAATACTACTATAATTGTTTTGATTATAGTCGAGTCTACCATAAACACACTATTATCGTACTATGTCGATGTGTCGAAAAATCTATTTTGAGTGATTTTAAGTGCTATAATTAGCCGATTGTGGGCACCAATGAAATAAAAATAAATTATTATATTGAGACTTTTATAATTTAGTTCGAATGGTACTGAATGGCTTCATTATCATAAACATTCTTCACACTTTGTTTGCAACAATCAAATAGGGAAAGGGCAATAAGCAACGCAAATAATTGCGAAATGTTACAGTCTATTACGAGGTGTATTGTACCCCAAGTGCTTCGATATCGATTTCATCGAAACCAAAAATATTTTCTTAGCTTTGAGAAACTGTCGAGCTCCCATTTGAATAATTGTCAATATTTACACTCCAAGGTCATGTTGAACCGATAAAACATGTAGTAATTGTGCAATTATCTACCTTATAAATTATCTCGAGTCTTGAGAATGTGTTCACGGAATTCTATGTAAATTAGTTGATTTTTAAAGTACTTGTCAATGTAGGAAAATCATTTGTATATTTTCCCGTAATATCAAGAATCATTCGGGCCTTATTACGTTGTTGTTTTCGTTGGTGATTTAATTTTTATGTATTTTTTTATTTTTCCGTTTGGAACGAGATTTCAAAAGTATTAAAATAAAATTCTACCAGGCAATAAAATCACTAAAACGTGAATGTAACTGTACAATAAAGCAGCAGGTAAAAAAATCCAAAATTAAATAAACTATGCTTTCGGCACGACAGAGACTTAGAGGAATGTTCTTGTTGTCCAACCTTTAAAAATTTAGCGCATTCATGACTTTATAAAAATATTTGTTATTTGATTATAACAACGCCTCCCTTAGACGTACAGCTGTGGAAAGATATTTTTTAATGAATCATTACTGATTTGATTTGTTGGAGCTACGAGACATCAGCCTTTTTTTAAATTTCTAAGACTACCCTTTTTTGCTATACAGAATTTTTTAGTCTTCAAGTTCGTAAGTTAGATTTTGAATTTTCGTATGAATTGATAATTTCGCGAAAGATGACAGCACAAAATATTTGTTTGTTTATGCAAAATTCAAAAATGGCACTACAAGCCAAGAAGGAAACGACTCTTAAAAATCATTAGGGTTTAAATCATTTAAACTCTCAAATTTTACGTAAAATTTAGCATATTCGCTTAAAAATTGACGAAAATTACAATTTTTAAGCGAATATGCTAAATTTTACGTAAAATTTGAGAGTTTACACTACGTACTGAAGAGCCATCTGGCGGAAATTTTTCAACTAATGAAAATTTGTATGGGAAAAGTGACACTTTTGTGTAACATTTTACTCTTAAAGTCTTGAATAAAAACCAATGTGTTTGCTCACTTAATTTTTCACTGAGTATCCGGTGATCCGGTATCCATTTAAATCACAGAAAACATTTTCTACGATTTAGAAATAGATAATAACTTTTTGAGTTGATGATTCCAAATAAAAATGGCCGCCATCTTTATTGTGATTTGACGTTTATAAATATTTGCAAATGTAAGAGCACGAAGACAAAATTCAGTCTGTCAAATTTGCGATGTTTTTTTAAGAGCAGAATCCTGATTAAGTAACAAATTATTCAAAAATATAGATCATGTACCGTGAGAGGATGACTCTTACGCAAATAATAGATGAATGAGAATTCAAAAAGGCTAAGTATGTAGGTACAAATTTACTCTGAAACAACATCGCAAATTAACTAAGAATGCTATGATTTTTCAGAGCAGCTTTCGACCTTCATACTGAAGATTTTTGAATTCTGATTCATCTATTATTCGTGTAAACGTCATCCTCTCACAGTACATGAGCTATAATTTTAAATAATTTGTTATTTACGTAGGACTCTGTTCCAAAAAAGACATCGCAAATTTGACAGTTCACATTTTTGCAACGTGCTCCTAATCAACTCAAAAAACTTTTATCTATTTCTAAATCGTAGAAAATGTTTTCTGTGATTTAAATGGATTACTCAGTTAAAAATTAAGTGAGCAAACACATTGGTCGAAAAAATTACGCATTTCGAAGAGAAATATTGGAATTCACATTTCTAGCAAATGAGAATGTTTTTTTCGAAAGTGTTTCCACAATTTCCTTTAGAAATAGGTAAAGTATGTAATGATCACATACGCATTGGTTTGCTTTGAAGACTTTAAGAGCCTGTCAGATATTTTGACAGTTCTATGTTTTGCGATGTTTTTTCATTGATCATTAATTTTAAATTCCAAAACATCTACTGTTTGCATAACAATGTTTTTTCAGATCAAATTTTGACACTGAGACTCAATAATTATATATTCTGATTCAAAGAATCTATAAAGGGATGTGTTATGCAAACAGTAGATATTTCGGAATTTAAAATTGATAATCACTGCCTTAGAAATATGCAATGAAAAAACATCGCAAAACATAGAACTGTCAAAATATCTGACACGCTCGAGAAAAACCATAGTTGAAAAATTTCCGCCCGATGGCTCTTTAGTACGTAGTGTAAATTCTTAATGAAAATCACAAAAAATATCGTTTAAAAATCCGTAAAAATCTTAAATCTTGTCACATAATGTTATTTAATCGCTTACCCCTTACTAAAAGCGTCTGTTTGCACTGTGACAAGTCTATTTATAGACGAAGGCTAACTTTTGCTGTGAATGAACTTTCAACAAACTGTCGTCAATAAAAATCACTTGTTGCAGTTCATAAAAAAGCTGTACAAACGAATTGCAACTACAAAATTTGTTTTTCTAAAATAGTAGATTACAGTGGGGGCTGCGGAAAAAAGTCATTACATGAGGGATTAATTTTGTGAAATGAACCAAACTCAAGAGGGTGTTTTTAAACAAAAAGCTTTAAAAACTGTTTTTCGACGAGTATAGAGTTTGTATTCCGAGCCGAAGGCGAGTCAACAAGAGTCAAAAAACAGTTTTTAAAGCGAGTTGCTTAAAAATACACGAATGAGTTTGCGAGTGTCACGAAATTATCTAGAATGGATGACTAAGTAAGCAACCCCCACTGTATGCTGTTTTAATCGGTGTGTCATCCGAAAACGCGTCATTACGTGAAGATATACATGTAATGAGAAGCTTTCGGTGGGGGCTAAATGTAATGAATGACATGTAATGAACATTTTCCGTGGGGTGCACATATACATGTAATGACAAATTTTCGGTGGGACAACGAGTAAATGTTGTTCGTTGATAAGAGAGAAAGAGAGGGAAGTGGATGTGACACAGCATAGTATATATGGGTAGAATCTTTGAATGCACTTTTCGAAGACTCGTCTGTGTTATCCAACTTAGATCTTAAATACCATTAAAACAATGAAAGACTTACCTTTAATAATGAATCTCGCTCATGATTCTTCTCATGAATATCTCCATCCTCCTCATCTTCATAATAATCATCTTCGTCGTCGTATTCATCTTGCAGTTTCTTTCCTTTCCTATGCGACTTCAGTTTTAAATGCCTTTTCTTCTGCGACCAATCAGCCACATCATCATCATCATCACCGTAATCATCATCATCAAATCGACTATCATCCCATAAATCATTGTGATCGAAAGACTTCCGTACTGGTTTGATGCGAACTCGTTCCTTATATGGAACTTTTAAAACATCGTATGGATGTCGAATTTTGGGAGGACGAGTTGAATAATACGCAACATCCCGATCAAACAAACGATTTTGCATTAATTGAGAAACATTGTAGAAATTCTTTGCATTCTGTGATGGCTTTGAATATTGTCTACTGACCAGTTTCCTCCATGGATTACTCGGTGTACTTATTGGATAGCTGGATTGGTTGATGTACCGTCGTACATTATTCTTTTCATGATTGTAATCATGATTTAGATTGAAAGCTTGATAAAATTTATTGCTGTGCCTTAAGCGATGCTCTTCTGGTGTTTGAATGCTTTTTGTTGTTGTTGTAAGTGGTGGTTGTGTAGTCGTTGTGGTTGATACTTCAGTTATCGTTGGTATGGTAGTTGTCGTTGTTGTGGTATGATGGTAATTCTGATGGTGGTGACTACGATGTCTTAAATTCGTTTTGAGCTTACTATATACTTCGGTAATGTCTTCATTGTGTTTTTGTTTATTCTTGTGATGCTTGTAATGTCGAAGAGTTGGTTCAGCATTGATTTCAGCTTCATTTTGCCAGAGGAGACGTTCACCCAATACACACCAATCAGATAACAGAAAGAATATTAAAATCACTTTGAAAAATCCAGTGATGCTGATAACACTGTTCATTGTTCGCTGAATAGTACACATTTTTACATTTGCAAAAATGAAATTTCCTTTATGGTGAAAATCAAAATTCACATTTTTTTTTGTATATCCAGAAAATCACGGAAATTTTTCCGCGTTTATCACTTTTCTCTCGTCACATTTTTTGCCATGAATTTTCTTTTTGCAATAAAGTGGAAAATTTCCATTGTCACGTTATGCTTTTTATTAAGTATTATATTTCTGATATATTTCCCACTTTCACTTTGGAAATTCCTTTTATTACTGTTTGAAAATTTATGTCTTATAAGCGAAAGTATTAACTATAAATCAATCACAATTTTGACTCAAATATATTTTTTTTCTAAATTGAGCTCCTACTTTGTGAACTAATTTTTATAATTTTAATGACCGCACTGACCACAATTTTTCTTTTCCTTAAAAAAAACAGGCGCCAGTCAGATGTTACATATCACTCTGCACCGATTGTGTGTATAGTGGCAACATCAACAATCAACAATACACGAATCGTTATTTTTTTCTTTTTTCAAATAAATAAGCCACTGCCTCTGATCACACTACTTATCTATTCAAATCATAGTTGAAAAAAGTGACCTAAAATTATATTTTCCCTTTACTTGCTGGTACAATAATTGTAACAGAAAACTATTTTTAAACCTGAACTTTATAAACACACGCGATATTTGAAAATAAAAACAAAATTACGAGATTTTTGTATTTTGATTAACAATTTTTTAAACAAAATATTCTCAAAACGGTAATTTTGAATCTCTTCTACTTATCAAATTATGTCGATTAAAGGTTTTTCTGCTATTAACGATAATAAACAAATCGTAAAACTCTTATGCTTTCAACGTTAACAATATGCGGAAAATTTGAAAATTATCATCAGTGTCCACGCTCTCTGTTATATCAACTGTTAAAATGTTCAAAAATGATGTTTGCGTTCAGCTTATTTACCAAACCATTCTGGTCCGCGGCGAGATAACAACTGATACACAAAATGTTTGAATGGGCTCTGTGCAACATCACTTTCAGCAATGTTCCCAGTCATTTATCGCTCTGTGCAGTGTAAAGTGTATAGCAATCTCGGTGAGTATATTTTCAGTGGATGGACCTATACGAAGTTATCGGGTTAATTGTTTTGGTGTTACCATTGTCGTTTTTTTATTACAGATAACGATTTCTATAGAAAAACACGGTTAACCACCACAGCGCTGCCATCAAATCTAGTATAATCATCATGTCTGCACTATCTCGGTTCGTAACAACTTCACTCTAGTTACTGTTATAGTAACCTTATTATAACGAAGTTGGTTGCAGTTGAGATAAGAGCAACGAAGTGAAAATATGTCCAAGATTTTCAATGAATTTGTACTGAACGTACTAGTTTCTCAAATTTAGTTTCCGAACCATGTTTACCTATACGATTTAATTACTCAAAAATGAACAGAAGTGAAGTTAGTTGCTTGTTTTAGCTAATTCAGATATGAAAGTGTCGAGAAAGGGGAGGATTAAATAGAAAATCCTCTTTCAACTGAAAAAGTAATCTTTTGAAAATTTTTGGAAAATAGAAAATCCTTAAAAAACTGAAACAATCTTTACGAGTCCAAGAAAATTCTTTAAATTTAAGTTTTTAAAAATTGAAAATCCAGTAAAAAGGTGGAGGCCTCAGAGCTCGGACACTTAGTTCCATGGATTAAAAAGTTCCCCTCCATTTTCTTTACAACACACAGTGGGGAATACGGCTATCTCCGTGTTCATAAATCTAGTACCGTTGAAATATTTTTGACGTAAGTTCTGAAATTTCGCTGTAATTACACTAAAATAATGACAGATTAGAGGAAAAGTGTAAAAAAAATTGACATTTTGAAAATTGAAGAATCCCGCTCCAGTTTTGACGAATTTTTCTATATATTGGATGCAAAAACTGATATATGAAATTACCATGAAATTGTACTAAATCCCCTTCACTTCCTATTTCTAAAGTCATTGTCACCTTGATTGTGTAGATAATAATGCATCTTCATGAGCTAAAGAACAGAAGAAAGTTAGGAATAGTTGAGATTATGATTTAGTGCATTTTCGAATTCTTACATTTTGACGTTCAATATATAGAGAAATTCGTCAAAACTGAAGTGGGATTCTCAGGGGCGTGACAGTCTTTTGGTTTGATATTTGCAAGTAATATTCGACGTGAAGTTAGCTTAGCTGCAGTTGCGACCGAAGCTAACTTCATCGGAAAAAATCAGCTGATTTCATTCATAAATTTACCAAAATCAGCTGACTTCATTGAAAAGTTAAAAAATCAGCTGATTTTTTTGCAACTGCAGCTAACTTCGCGTTGAATATTACTTGCAAAGATCAAAACAAAAGACTGTCACGCCCCTGGGGATTCTTCAAATTCCAAAAATTGGGAAATTGCAGAACTTGTCAAAAATGTTTCAACTGTACTAGATTTATGAACACGGAGATAGACGTTTTTCCCACTGTGAACATTACACAAAAAAATTATCAATAAAAAACCACCAACCGCTTGGATCACGTAGCCCACTACCGATTTTAACCAAATTTTTGTTGTGGTTTCCTGAGGTTCAAGTTCGACCGTTTTTTTTTTTAGATTTCATCAGTTAGGACCGACCATTTCTGATCGATGCTTCTTACGTTTGTACTACCCAGTAATTATTAAAATCTTTCAGGAAGCGCTTTCTAGGACCTCCTCTCCACATAAACACCGGCTGGACATATGTGCGCCTGGCGCCGACTTTGATTTGACTCGTGGGGGGCGAACAAAATTTTAAACAAAATCTAGTGTGGGACAATCAAAATGTATCCTAAGTAATATGCATGTTGAATATTGTAGAGGAATGTTATCTGAGCCTTACGAAGCCTCGTCACCCACTAACATTTGTTCAGGCAGTCAGACCACGATTAGAACTATAGGGGGATACAGATTCTCATCTTCGATAGTCTTAGATTGCAAAGATACATAACAAAAGTTATCCGAAAGTCCTCGCGAAAGTCGGAGGACATCTTTAGTCAGGTTTTCCGGACACTCAGACATCCACGGGAATGAGATAGCAGATGAACTAGCTAGACTACCTTCCTCCAACCGCTTCAATGGCCCGAGCCCGCCCTAGCGGTATCCAATACCACACTTCAGCGAATGATAAAGTGCTGGAAAGATAAGCGTTTGAAAGACCACTGGAACTCGATGCACAACAATCCAAAAACTGATTTAGCATAAACAGCCGGAATTCTAAGTACTTCATCTTGTTAAGCCGGTCAAACCTTAAAAGAATGGCGACTGTTCTAAACAGACACAATTGTCTGAACAAGCACCTCCGTACATATCGTATCGTATTTCTGATGACCCAGACTGTGGATATAGAGAGTAGACAACATTTCCTATGCCACTGCCCGACTTATGTTAAAGTGAGGATGTAGCATTTAGGCTCCTAAGCATTGAATTACTCATCGATCTGGGGCATAGCTCCTATAGATATTTTGAAATTTCTTAAGTGAACAAAAAAAATCTCAATCATTGTGGGTAAGCACAACAGGCTAATCCGAGCCGTAGGTGCAGGAAATCATATATTGCACCCACTTATTCTTTTGTATTCTAACATGTGCCGCAAGCGAAATTCTTTTTTTTTTCACTATGATTTCATAGGAACAGAGCAAATCAAAATGTTGTCTCATTAAAATGCGTCACACACGAAATTTTCAGTTTTTTTTCAAGAAATTTGCTATGATTTCATAGGAATAAGTGTGACAACAGAGGCAGGTGAAATGTACTGTCATTAAGTGGCGCCGCAGGCGAAATTTTCAATGTTTTTTTTTAAGAAATTCACTATGGCTTGATAGGAAATTATTTTTTTGTCTATTTCTCGTGGGGGACACAGCCCCCCACGAAATCGTCCGTGGGGGGCATTGACCCCAGCTAACCGTGGAAGTCGGCCTGCACTAGGGACATGATCTAAGCTCCTACCTTTCATTCATGCACGGTGCTAAGTTCGACTGTAAATGGACGGATCTAAAAATCAGATTCAAATGACTATAAGTAGTGAGGATTAGCGCCCGATGTGTGCTTACTAATTTCTTTTCCATCCATTTCTCGACGGACGCCTATATTTTACCTCTAACTTCATTCTATTAAACCTTATTACAAATCGCGCGGGACTGTGTAGCATGCGATTATTTCTTATTTCTCTCTGCTGTATTCACATGCTTCTTTATGATTACATGCTATATGGTATAAAAACATAAATTATACCGTTTCGCCCTATACCTACCGCTGGAAGAAAACATTCATTTCATTATGTTATAAATTCACTGCATATTGATAAGAAATTCAATCGGGAGAGACGAAAAAATTGAGGAGGTAGAGAGTTTAGCGTCTGAGAGAAATGCATTCTGTTTTTATTATTCATGAAGGGAACTACATGGTACAATACACGTTACGCTTTTGGAATGAGTGTACAGGGAGCTGTAGATTTTGCGAGTATGAAATATTAATATTTGATGTACATTTGTGATAAAAATAAATCTGAAAAATGGAAAACTGTTCCATGAAGTCGCATATGAAATTCCTTATTTCTACCTTGTGATTTTATAGATCTTTTAATGTTTATCAATAAATTACATAGGCTGTTAGAGATCATCACATCGTTATGAGCAAGTGGGGGTGAGAATGAGGAATCAAGAAATGAAAAATTAAAAGCAATATTTCCTTCCCGAATATCATTTCCGTCATAATGATCCGTTCTGTAGCAACTCAGTGCTGTAGATTCCATATAAAACAGTTGCGATGATTTCCTGACAAATGTCACGTTCCATTTTCCTCACTTTAATTACTTGATACAAATGGAATACACTAATTGAACAAACTATGACAATTTCGTTATTTCACTTTTCAAATTAAACTTAACCTAAAAGTGCGCATCCCCTTACAACTAAAAATACCTGGGTAGTTAGTGCGACTTGACAAAACTTCCTTTAATCATGACACTTTTATTAGCGGGCCAAATTAACCACTTGGTTGCCACTTAATGTCTGCTATAGGTCTGAGTTAATCACCCGACTACAATGTTCTGGATCACTTCCAATAATTATACACGTACCTAAAAGCTTTACGACTTCGTTAATATTGTGTGGCAAATTCGATCCTCTTCCTCTCCTTTGTCCACCATAAAAATTGTCTTGCTGACTGCAAGCTTAATATATAAATTTCCCTTATGATTAGAGGTCAGCTTCTACTGGTGAACTGCTCTCATTTAACGTTGTTAACTCTGCGAAGTATTCGGTCGAACTCTACTCAAACGCTTTGCAACAATAGAATCAAGCGTCGACTAGTTGGTAATTGTCACTGTTCAAGCGGTTAATCAAACCGTGCGTGCCATTTATCTATCACCACCGGCGCACTCCGAATATATCCACCGGGTTAATTCAAAAAACTCTCTTAACAACTAAGGTTAATGCTTATCACAAAATTCATAACAACTAAAAACCGAGTTACACAAAGTTTCTTTTTCTAGCCAGCACTTTGAACTCCAAAGACGACTCTCTGATCGGAAAAATTTGGATTTCTTTCTGAAAGCACGTTCGTGCTTCCTTAATACAAATTCCCGATTCACACTTCGTTTCATCACTCTTCCGCTAGTGATTGAGGCATAAGCTTTGGGGCTTTCACCATTGCTTTGCTGGAGAAAAAGAAC
Source organism: Pseudolycoriella hygida (assembly GCA_029228625.1). Lineage (NCBI taxonomy): Eukaryota > Metazoa > Arthropoda > Insecta > Diptera > Sciaridae > Pseudolycoriella > Pseudolycoriella hygida. The sequence goes on along the minus strand of CM055403.1, from coordinate 62,752,505 downwards.
ATTTTTTACTTTACGTTCTGAGTTCGGCTGTTTCTGTTATGGTTTTTAAGTCATCTGCAAATCTTACTAGGTTATCCCTTTAAGTGGCTAGTTCACACTAGGAATCTGTTTAAAGGAACGAGTCCTAGTTTTTGGATCTCTGAAGGTGAAACCTCGTGTGAGCACCCAGTATTCTGCTTCTCTGAGTATAGTACTTCGGACATTCACTGATTAGGTGTACACTCGTTTCCTCCTCTAAGCCACAACTGCAATTTGGATCGTTTCCGATCTTCATCCTCGCCAAGTGCTTGTTCAAGCCACAGTGCCCCGTAATAGCTCCTACTATCCTCCTTATGCTATTGCGGTTCATACCAACTAGCTCCTTGGCCCACCTTTCGTCAGACACCGGAAAGAAGAGTTTCGTATGTGCTCCTCCGTCCGTCGTATGCGCTCCAACGTTTCGCGGATTCCGTTCGTACCCAGGCTTTTATCTCTCTAACACATTAAGAATGTATTGCGATGAAGGGCTCTAGGCCGACGGTAAGGGTTGCCTTGTCTGGCCAGCTCATCTGCCTTTTCATTGCCGTCTATGCCGGTGTGTCCTGGAACCCAAGCCACTGTGATCTGATTACCTATTCCCAGTCGATTTAGAGTCGCCTCTAGCTCACCAACCAATCTAGACGTCGTGACAGGTAACGCGGGCGCTTTGATCACCGACTCGCTATCCGAGCGTATTAGTGCTCTATTTGCTGTTGTTCCTTCCGGAACAAACTTAATCGCCCCCATAAGCGCAGCAAACGTCTCTGCTTTGAAGACACTAGCTATTTTTTCCATGTGGAACTATAACCGTTCTCTGGGTCTTGCGTATAGACTCCGGCTCCCGTATCCTGCTCAGTCTTCGATCCATCAGTGAAGGCTACATGTGCCCCATGGGTTCCAGCATAGCCTGGTCCAGATGCCGTCTGACGTAGACTGGCCTTTATCATTAGATGCACGGACTATAGAGATATCAGAACCTCCATGGTTGCCGTTTCTTTTTTCTATCGCTCCAGCGAAGCAAATCAATCAATCGTTCAATCTATTAGTGGTACGTGTACAGTGAACGGATTTCAAGTATATGCAGATCCTCGGTTCGAACAAATGATCTCACTTTTGTATTTTAGTTTCCTCTAGCAGGTCGAAATCTATTGCATCGGCTAGAACATTGAACTGTTCTAGATAGTTCTAGAGAAGGTCAACCAGGTTGTTAGGATAGGATAGGGTAAAGTGGGCAGGACATCATACTGATTATACTTAGCACCTAAGCCGCCAATGGGCCTGTTGTGCATACCCACAAGCTTGGAGGATATTCCTTTTGATGTTGGTTTTGTACTTGTTTTGATTCGATTTAAGTAATTTAGTATTATCTTAGGGGAGTGGTTCTTTATGGATTTCGGATTTACAATATAAGAACCAAAGTATTTTGTTCTAGCCATGATGTAGGCTGGGCAGTGACAAAGTAGGTGATCGGCGGTTTCAATATCACCACAGTGGTTGCATAGAGGACTATTGGCAAGACCGATGGTGAACATATGTTTGTTAAGGTTGCAGTGACCGGTCAGAATGTCAGTGACCCTTTTTACGTCTCTCTTGGAGAGTGAAAGGAGTTCCTTGTAGAATTTTTTATTTATGCGGATGCAGTTTTTAGCATGGCTTACATGGCGTAGAGTTTTCCAATGATTAGAGAAGGTGTTAGCCTTCCATCGAGTGATAATATTAAATAGAGTAGATACTGCTACGGGTATACTCGGTTCTGGACCAGTAAGAGGAGAATATGAAGCTATTCTTGCGAGAACGTCGGATTGATCGTTTCCAGCGATACCACTATGACCTGGTACCCAAACTAGTTTTACCTGACGATGCGTAGAGAGTAGTTGAATTAAGTCTCTGCATTCTAAGACAAGCGGTGAAGTGAATTTGTATCCCCCTACCAACTTGAGCGCTGACTGGCTGTCAGTACAAATGAATATGCCTTGGTCTATTGGTAAGTTATCTAGAACGGATAACATCATTGACACAAGACGTAATTCCTATGATTTCGGATTGAATACCGTGACAAAGCCTAAAGGTAGGGATTTATCAAAGTTAAGTTCTGGGGAGTGGAATCCTGCTCCCCCGATTCCATGAGATAGCGAGCCGTCCGTAAAACAAGATATACGGTCAGATAATGGTATGGCTGACTTATTGATCCAATCGATGCGATTAGGGAGGCTAATGGAAAACGACTTTTCGAATCTGAATTCGGGAAAAATGGAGTCACAAGGCATTTCGAATTCAGGAGAATCCAGTAACATTCTTTTCCAAATCCTTGATTGGTTGTTGCGGTTTATTATAAGTGAGTTGGTGAGTTTAAGTCTGAGAGCAGCGAATCGAGCTTCCCCTTCAATGAAGAGATGCAACCAGGTTGTTACTTCATCCCCTACTCCTTATACTATCCTTCATTGAACTGTTCTTCTCTATTACTAAGATTTGAGGGGTGAGTGTTAAAAAATGAAATTATAAAACTAAACATTTTGGAAATTAATTTGCTGAATGGGGTTAATATTGCCTAATTGTTTTTTGAAGTATTTTGAAGCTCGATTCAAATTTATCGCTACAAAATCAACAGATTGTATTGGTAACTTTTCGTTACATTTGAGAACTTATTTTACAACAAAGCAAAACGTGCCGAAGTCCATGTGCAATAAATCATCTGAAATATAATTTATAACATTATCTTTGCACCACAATCACCAGCAGGAACGTGATTTTCATATTAAATAATTGTAAATTTTTTTTTTATTTACCGAGACGTTTTTATAACTAAATAAATACACACCTAAGTAAACACCTTCCGTAATAAATTTTAGATCTTCAATAAAACATAAAAGTATTTTTGGGATGATGCCCTGTGACCTACGGCATAAAGTAAACATAAATTGTTATTTCGGACGATGTAAAAGTGGATGAAAATGTGTAAGTGATGAAAGATTTATAAATTGAATTAACAGGAAATGACATCAAAAAAACAAACTTTCGGAAACGTACACATAAGTTTGTATGACAAAATCGTGACACAATGTCATAAAAAAATGGTTTTTCATTCCTTCCACAGAAGTTAGAGCAATGGATATCGGAACAGGTCAACTCAGAAAAAACTTATCGAGTCATCCAAGCATTAGATATTGATGAAAACAACAGAGAGAAGTAGAGGGAAAAGTTTTTCTTGAGACTTGAGACAAAATAACTCACGGTTCTGTCACATAAATCTCAACTGTTTTGCCTGAAAATGTCTATACTATCTATACAAAGCACGTTCTCTGTTGTCATTCATACTTTTATGCTTAAGCACACAAGATACACTAAGAAAAACAAAGCGTCTTAGAGATTAATCTTTTAGTTCTGTGTAATAAAAAAAGCGTTGAAACCGAGGGGCAGGTAAACGTAAATTTAGGTACAAAATTCTTTATCATGATTTCCCTTGAATTTCTTTGATTTACCAAAATTTGAGATTTTGATGATTTTCTTGATTTTCAAATGATTTTCGTGTTTTCTTGGTTTTCTTGAATTTTGAAGGATTTTGATTAATTAAAATGAATTTTCCCGGATTTTATTTTAGTTTGATTTCCCCGGATTTCCCAAATGATCTTCTTTCGAGTGCAAAAGGATTTCCCACTTTTATCTGCCCCTCGGCTGAAACAACGAAAAATTAATTTCATTGCTAACGCTAGAGTAGTTCGTAATTTGATTCTATAAACGAAAGTATCACCCCATACAGCAAAACTACTAAATAGAGAAAAAAACACTCAAAGGGTAAGTGTGACGCATGTCTTTGTAGCTGGCTTCAAAAGTTCTGATATCAGTGGAGGTGACAAGGATGACACTGATAGATTCGGTTTGCAAAAATTTTTTTAAAATAAAGTTATCTCATGTTGCAACCGGGCTGTCGCTTGGTTGTTGGGAAGTGCCAAATTTGGGTGCAATTCAGGGGCGTGACAGTCTTTTGTTTTGATCTATGCAAGTAATATTCAACGTGAAGTTAGCTGCAGTTGCAACCGAAATCAGCTGTTCTTTGAACTTTTTAATGAAGTCAGCTGATTTAGGTAAATTTATGAATGAAATCAACTGTTTTTTTTTGCAATGAAGTTAGCTTCGATTGCAACTGCGGCTAACTTCACGTCGAGTATTACTTGCAAAGGTTAAAACAAAAGACGGTCACACCCCTGGTGCAATTTCAATTTTCCAGAGACTTGATATAGAGGCTGGATTACTCAGATGGACTGAGAATGTGAGCAAATTATGTGGCATTTCGTCACCATATCAAATGAAATGCAAAATTTCTCCATATGATAGTTTGTTTCATCCGATTTATAGTCTATACGTTCCTCGCCATATCATGTCTCTGCAATTTTCATTGATGAATAAACCATTGAAATGGTTATAGGAAAGTAGCGATAAGTTGTTGACAAAACATCAAGTCATAACTATATGGACGTTTCGCTTGAGGCACATCCGAGAGGTCTCGCTGGAGAAACTTCCCAATAATCTCGCTGAGAAGATCACCAAGAGATTTCGCTGGATAGACCGCCAGGAAACGACCGAGGAGGGGTGCACAGACGGACGGACAGAAAGGGTGAAAACATCGCTACTAACAAATTTAATTGAATTGAATTTGTGAAATTCTTTACGTTTTCAAGTTAAATTTCATACATGGAAGCAAACGCAAAAATTTATAAATGAAAATTGAACCTAAAACCAACTTCACTCTGGGTGTGACAAGACCGTAGCTTCTAGGCTCATTCCACATATATGTTACGGAAATTTACGAAAGTCATATACCACTTTCTACAAGTTATGGTCGAAACACATTAGCAATTTGAATTGTCGATCTCAGCAATTATTATACCAGAATTCGTTTCGGCATTCACTATTTTCACAATAGAGCGAAAAATCATTGTAGGGAAATAAACATTTTAGTACTGAAAACTAGTATGGAAATTGCTGGGTGGCCGTCAAAAATCTCCAAAAATTAAAATCCCGAATGCACAAATCCCGAATGCAAAAATCCCGAATAACAAAAATTCCGAAAATCAATAATCCCGTATGTACAAAAATCCCGAATAACAAAAATCCAGAAAATTTTTACCGAAATGTATTAGCAAGATCTGAACCGATATGCGTGACAATCAAAACTCGAGTGTGGTTGTAGTCACATGAATACAATGAAATAGTCTAGCGACTTTTTCATTTACAATTACTTAATGGCGTGCATGTAGTCCAGTTATTGTTGACTGGGTTTAAGGAGAAAGCAGTTTTTTGTGCTGCGTCTCTGCGATGGTTAACTTAAAAAGAAAAAAAAGCCGGGTCGAAGGGCGGAAGCCCCCCTTGCGGGGTCTAAGAGGCAGATTTCCTAGCGGGGTTTGGGGCAGAGCCCCATGCACGTTAGTCCGCCTGCAAGACGTAAAAAAAGCCAGCCGCAGGCGTAAAAAATAAGCCCGCCGCAAGCGTGGAGGTGAGGGGGCAGAGCCCCTCAAACTCAAATTCACTCGTATCAATCAGGATTTTTAATATTTCACAATAATCGAATAAAGTAAATCAGCAGAGCATGAAGAAGATTATAATCCCCAAGGGAGACCTTTGTTTTCTTTCAAGTTTATCCATCATGCTCTTATTTGCTGAATTCCACGTACCTACACAACAGACGTGATAGCCGCAAATTTTCAGCCGCCGAAAAACGGCGGCTAGGGTGTAAAAGTCATGTCTGCTATACAATACGATAGACTTGAATGAACAAGTGAATAATTGATATGGGGTCTTCAGGATCTTAGAAGGCAAAACGAAACGCAACCTTTGCAACGCACCAATTTGTTCAGATATTTTAGAACTCAATTTAGCGATGTGAAAGTTCCAACTCAGATACTGCTTTCCAAAAGTACGCCAAGATATTTAACAGAGTTTACGGGCTTGATTTCAATGTCATTCAGTTCAATATTCAAAGAATAGTCACCGTAAGTCTGTTGACATCAAATTATTCCGATAGTAACCTCGGCAAAGCAAATGAAAGAAGAAAATATGCTGCAAACAAATATGGCTTTCAGTCATTGATAAATACAGAAAATAGGAGAGGCCCAATAATACTTCCTTGAGTAACCCCTAAGGGTACTCCCACGCAATGACTTTCATAACCTTGTCACAACAACCGTATAAAATTTTGAAATAAATCGTACGTTGTGAATGTCTACAAGTGGAACGCAAATACCGACATCAATTTAGTCATAACAAATTCTTTTTTGAAACTTAATTTGCATCTATTTTTCATTTTACGTCTACTAAATAATACGAGGCTGATGACATTATTGTTCAGAAAACGAAATGCTCGCAGTACTGATTGTAGAATACACTTAGGAATTCTGGTCCCCAAAAAATTACTTTTGTAAAATCGTTCCGAAAAGAAACCGAAAAGTTTAATCCGAACAGTTTCCCATAATGGCCATGAACCTTAAATTACAAGAAACACATAGAAAAATGTACGCTGTTACAAAATTGAATAATGGAGATATGATGAGACCATTTTAGAACAATCACAAAATAAAGCTTATAACAATACGATTATAAATTGCAATTATTCACGAAAAACTTTGGCATTAATATTTAAGAAAATGAATTTTCTTTCATCTTCTTTTCACCATTCATCACTTTCGGGAATATTTTTCATAATACATTGCGATTTTTTGTACTTGTACGTGTCAGGCGTATCGTTCAATACTCCAGCCTTGAAGGCAAGATAAAGAGATAGAAATAAAGCGTCTCCATTTCACCTAAAGAAAGAAAATTTTCCTCTCCAATAATGTCTGTCATAAGATCCGCCAATTGATTTCAGCATTCCCCACGGGTGTAACAAAACGAATTAGGTTCGTGTAAAGTTCATTATCGTTGAATAATATAACAATCGCTTTGTTTGAAAGTCAGATCTGGAAAATTCCTTACAATTAAAAGAATCTTTAAAAAAAAGTTCCGATAAAATACTTTAGTAGAAATGTTGAGTGGAAAAATGGCTTAAATGACTGTCGTCTAGGACCTCTTTCGTTGCAGGAACGATAACCACGTCTGCGGTTGCAATAGTTTTTTTTTTAAACTTTGAAGGAAGCTATTGCCCCTTTTTAACATTTTGTAGTAAGAATCAATTGCCTCGTTTTTAACATGACATTAAACGTCAATAGTGTTTATTGACTATTGGCACTCTAACAGCACCACAAATGTCTAATGTAGGGTAAATGCACCAATTATCGCCCATGTAGCAGCCTCCGGCCAACACCAGTAATTGGCCATATTTCAATGCGGAATGTGGGCGGTAACTAGTGAAACTATGGTTTGGCCGGAGACTACTACATGGCCGATAACTGGTGCATTTACCCCATAAGAAAAAATAAAACTCGTTTGTCAGCAGGCTACGCTATTTGCAGACTTCGGTTTTAGTTATATTTACTCATACATCAATAAATCCTCTAAAAAAGAACGTTCAATTGCAGTTTAAGCTGAAAAACTTAACCATAAACGTTATATGATTTTTCTTAAAAGAAAATCTTTCAAAAACTTCTATTGCTGGGCTATTCCACTCAAAACTGGAAAATAAAAAAGTGGATGTCCTGGGAACCACGTTTTCCGGTTAAGCCATTCGTCTGACATTGTTTTTTTTGCATGAGAGACTTATAGGTTAACGTTTTTTTCTAAAAAAAATGTTTCATACATCACAAGTCTCGCACCTTTGTACGCTTCAGGAGATTGACACGGTTCCCAGGTCATATACAAAATTCATTGCATGGAAACTTTAGTTTGAATGGGGCCAGAAAAGAATAAATTTATAGAAACTTTTGGTTCATTTCTGAGGAGATTTACAGGAGAATTACGCTCGACAGATTTTTTATTACAGAAGATTTCAATTGATGTTCAAAGAGGCAATGTACTATGATTTCTGGTAAAATTGAGAAAAAGTGGAGTAAATGAATTTTATTTATTGCAAGCAATTGTGAGGAGTCTTTTTCTTCGTATCGCTTGATGAATAAATCACAGCAAAAACTTCTTTAAAGGTAGAGTGTGACGCAGTCTGTAAGTCTGCTTCCAAAATTAATGATATCGCTTAAGGTGACGCTATCGCTGATAATACGCAGAAGTTTGTTTGAATGGAACCTTGTGTTCAAAGTTTTGATTTCCTGAAAAATTACAGCGCTTTCTTTAAAACAAAATTACGTTGTCTCAAAAAAATTGAGTCACAAATGCCGGACCCAACGACGAAATAATTTTTCTGTACTTTCAGTTTCAGTTGTTGAAAAAATTTCTATTTTTTGAAAAAAATTTTCTCAGAAAAGAAAATTTTCTTCGAAAAAAAGTTTCTCCGAAAAAAATTGTCTTCGAAAAAAACGACTCTGAAAAAAAAAAAATTTTTCTTCAAAAAAATTTTCTTCGAAAAACATTTTGTCAAAAAAAATTTTCCACGAAATATTTTCTCCAAAAAAATTTTTCTTCAAAAAACTTCTCCGAAAAAAATTTTTCTCCGAAAAAAACCTTTCTCCAAAAAAATTTTCTCCAAAAAAATTTTCTTTCCGAATAAAATTGTTCCTCAGCATATTTCCCACATCATCCCATACACTTCCTACATCATCCGACACACTTCCCACATTATCCGACACACTTCCCACGTCATCCGACACACTTCCCACATCATCCGACACACTTCCCATATCATCTGACACACTTCCCACATCATCCGACACACTTCCCACACATTTCCCACATCATCCCACACATTTCCCACATCATCCCACACACTTCGCACATCATCCCACATACTTCCCACATCATCCCACACACTTCCCACATCATTCCACACACTTTCCACATCATCCCCACCATCCCCCACACTTCCCACATCATCCCACACACTTCCCACATCATCCCACACACTTCCCACATCATCTCACACACTTCCTACATCATTCCACACGCTTCCAACATCATCCCACACACTTCCCACATCATCCCACACACTTCCCACATCATCCCACACACTTCCCACATCATCCCACACACTTCATCCCACATCATCCCACACACTTCCCACATCATCATCCCACACACTTCCCACATCATCCCACACACTTCCCACATCATCCCACACACTTCCCACATCATCCCACACACTTCCCACATCATCCCACACACTTCCTACTTCATTCTACACATTTTCCGCTTCATTCCAAATAAATAAATAAAAAAAAATTCCACACACATCCCACTTCATTCCTCTACACTTCCCACATCATCCTACGCACTTTCCTACACATAATTTTCGGTCACTTCAAAAAAAAATTTCTCATAGTCGCTCTACGGCAGCTTAGCTAATTTCGGACCATTTTAACCGACTCCTGGGAACGAACCCACCAACCGATTTCCACAAGACCGGTTCCGTTGGCTTCGTGAGATTGATACCTTTCATTTGATACCGCGATCTCACCCCTACCGGCCGAGATATAGCCGAAGAAGTGCTCCCGTTGGTGGATTTTCATATATGTGAGTTGTATGAAAACTTTGAAGGCCAATAACTCAGTTCCAAGATTTTTTTGCTGGTTTTTATATTTTTGGAACCGAATCTGAACTCCCCTAAAAATTGTAAGGAAATCGCCCGGGCGGTTCTCGAGAAAAAAAAGTAGATAGATGCATAGAGACATAGATCGTGGACACACAACACAGGAATAAAATTTTGATTATTTTCAAACATATTTTTACCATCTTTATATGGAAATTCATCTTTGATTGGCGATATCTCGGCTCGCTTTCAACCGATTTTGATGAGTCTGATCTCGTTGGAAAGCTGCCGCGACGTAGTTTTTTAAAAAGAATTTGGAGGAGGAGGGGGGCGAGGGGAAAAAACTCAAAAGTTCGCCTTTACATCGTGTCTTGTCCCAAAGGTTTTTGTATGGAGTTTTTTGGGTTTGTGGACGTTTTTTTTGGGTTTGGGGACTGCGTCACGCTCTCCGCTACCGCTCCGAGCATGATATCACCAAAAATTATTACAAATATTTCCAAATTATCACATTTAAAGAAGGGAACTGATGCGAATTATCATTCTGCTCGGACAGTAACTTGGGAATTTGTTTTTAACATCGCCAAAAATAAAGTCCTTTGTCCAGAAAGAAAACTTCAGTTTTGGAAATGAAATTTACTAATTCAAAAGTTCATTTTCAAAACATTACAGGCTGTCGCTCATGCTCAGAATAAAGTTCATCTGACTCCTTTCATTTCTAACTCAAATCAGACGACAAAATTCAGGTAATGAAATGATTCGGTACTTTGTTATCATGTAATGATAATACACGACAAGATGCTGCTATAGCGTCATTCATTCATGATTTTGTTGGGGAAAATTCTTTGCAAACTTTTCTTTGAATTTGTTCTGTTACATTGAGTAGTAAAAGGGATATTAGTTAATATTTATGATATACGACAATGCCTTCAATGCCAAGCGATGCCGTTGGTTGTGAAGGGAACGAAATAAAGAACTGAGGATAAGTTATAAAATCTCAAAATGTTAGCATTCACGAAAAAATTATTGAATATTAAAATTGACTTCATTTTTGAGCCGAATGTACGGAACATAAATATTTAAAATTTAATCTTAAATTCGAATTAGAAATATGGTTCAAGCTGCTACTGAATTGCGATTTTACCATTCTTTTTTACTACATGTTTGGCAAAGTTGGCATGTATGTACATGTACTTAACCCCAACAAAATTCAGTGCAGAGTGTAGACGGTGCACAACAAAAATAATTATATGGTGGTAATATTTCATTGTTTATCAGTGTTCGGTAAGTACTCTTACCATGGTCTGCTTAACACACAACTTTGTCGTATTTGAAAATCAGATTTGTTTGCTGAACAGCGTCAGGATTTGTTCAAAGTTTGTTTGCTCTTACGATTGTTCAATCGTTTCATTTGATTCAGAGATTTTGTTGAGCAAGTCGACGTGTTTTTGAGGATTCTACTTGATCAAAAATATGCTTTTTGGAGTTAACTTCGATGACAATATTCTAAGGATTCCTCTAAATTAAAAACGTCAACAATTTGTTCTTACAGCAACCTAGTTAGTTGATCAGGGTCGTAGCTAGAACATATGGGCGTCAGGATACAAATAATGACTGTTTACGATGATGCATTTGCGCCTAAGTCAATTTGGAAAAAAAAAGCGACAAACGAGCATATAAGGGGCCATTCAAATAGTGAGCACGCTAAAAGATACGGATTTGAGACCCATTTCCCCCTCCCTGCACGCGAAAGTACATAGAAAAAAATTCACATTGTGTGGAACGCACGCTTTTCTCCAACTCTCCCCCCGAAAAAGCGTGTGCAATATTTGAATGACCATTAACACACATATTTTGTGCTGCCTTCAATCTTTAACTTCGATTTGAGCCTAATTCTCACACAGCCCTGTCAACTATTCGACAAAAACACCTCTGGATTTCCAAGAAACCAGGTACAAAATCTCGAGTACTAGGATTAAAAACTTTGATTCAACCGACACATTTTGGAAGTGCATTTGTTGGAAACATCGTTTCAAAAGTGCTGAAGAACACATGGAAAGGATGGAAATTCCATCGTACACTTGCTTATACAGCGTCATTTCTCGCAACAGTTGGTAGGATATCAGGAAATTTTGTAGAATTTTCTGGAAATTTCTGGAAACTTCGAGAAATTTCTGGAAAATTCGAGAAATTTCTAGACTGCAAATTTCGAGACAAAAAAACTGTCGAATGGCGCAAGTCTTATAATTATCCTCCGCGCGTTTAATATTGTTCGTGAAATAACGTCCCGGACGATATTCAACTGGGCGATTTTTCCCCTCGCCATACGGACCCCGCCCCTCCCCCAATTGACATTTCTGCAAATCTAGAGGCGAAAAGCTGTCGAATGAAGCAAGTTTAGCCCTCTAGGTGGTCTAGGAGTTGAAATATGCGTGATAAGGACAGACAGACTGAACAGCCAAAACTCCAATTCTAAGCCAAAAACCTAAAATAGGGTGCCGATAGACAGGCAATGAACATGACTTTCGAAGAAAAATATGTTCGCGCCGGTCTAATTGACTTTTTGGGAGTTGGAAACCCCCAAAGAGTATTTTGCGAGTACTCGACCTCATATACAAATCAAGGGGCAATTCCATGTAATGAATTTTGTATATGACCTGAGAACCGTGTCAATTTCCTGAAGCGTACAAAGGTGCGAGAGTGCGAAATAATTTTTCTGCACTATCAGTTTTTGCGCTGGAAAAATTGGACTTTTGTTTCTTATTGCGTAGATTGTTTTTGTATGCGATATCAGTCGTTTTGGAAGATTGCTGTTGTTAAAACTAAATTTCACGAATAAATTTTTGTTTTTTGATTTCTATTTTTTAAAATTTTTTTTATCATTTTCTCAGAAAAGAAATTTTTCTTAGAAAAAAATTTCTCCGAAAAATAAATTGTTTTCCGAAACAAATTGTTCGCAGATAAATAACAATATCAGATCAAAAGTTTGCCTCCATAACAAAGTTTTTGTCCGAAACAAACTTTTCTCCACAAAGTTTTTCTCAGCAAAAAAAACTGTTCTCCGAAAAAACTTTTCCTTAAAAAAAATTTTTTTCAATTCAAAAAAAATTTTTCTCGAAAAAAAATTTTCTCCGAAAACAATTTTTCTCCAAAAAATTTTTCTCCAAAAAAATGTTCTCCAAAAAAATTTCAAGCGTACACAGAACTCGTGAAATTGAGAAAGAGTTATTTAAGTGTGTGATAACGCCACCTTCGCGCCGACACAATAATCGGAATCGAAAGTAATTAGTTTTCTGTTCCTGTTCCTAATGAAAATAATTTACGACAAGTTTATGTAAAATTCATCAGCAAATCGTTAAAACGTGTTACAGCATTATCTAGACACAAGTAATCGTAAAATGTTGTTTAGCCTCCTGATAGTGGCAAGTCTCACGTGCATCCGTGCTGGATACAATGAACTCATTAAACAATTGAACGATTTCTTCAATTTCGACCACAACATTTTCTTGGTTGATTCATCAGTCGCCATCGACCAGTTCATAAACCACAGAGAAGCGACAGCGCCACAAAGTATATTTCGTTACGAAAATGTTAACGGGACACTAACTGGACTGGAGAGAATTGGCAAAATTAACAGCAAAAACACATTCCTGATTATTGGTTTGGGAAACGATGAATTCGAAAGTAACTTCAATCTTCTAACTCGAGTTAAGGAAATCCAAGAGCTTAAAATTGATATGAAAATCGGATTATTCTTCATAAGAAAAAGTGTATCCAGTGGAAATTTAGAAAATTTGTTTCGCTGGAGTTGGAAGCAGAGAATTATTAAAATTTGCGCGGTTGTGAAGACTCAGTCAACGGGCGTTCAAGAAATGAATTCCGAAAATTCGTTCAATATTTTTACCTTCAATCCATTTGGAACGTTTCGAGTGATCAACGTAACTGGTGCCGGATCTTTCGAAGATTTCTTTCTAAGTGAAAGAACTAATTTTCAAAACTACTCTTTCATAGTGGACGTCGACTTGGGAGGCGACTGGGATCAGCACTCATTTTTGTGGTTCAGCATTTTGTCTGTTTTTAACGCATCGTATCAATGGGATGTTTTGGTTGCACCGGAAAACATAAACGATAACGGAATTTATTTCAATATTCTACCGACGAGGATCCTAGAAGAATCACTTAACATGGTACGTCCTTTTGGTTGGCTTGAATTGACAATTGTAGTGCCCGAAGCGTTGCTCTATTCCGGCTTTATTACTTATTTAATGGTAGTGGTGACGAACAATATTTTGGGGTATTTTTTTATTACGATTTCCGTGTCGATTCTCTCATTGAGCGCCTTTCGATTCGTCAGAAGAGGAAAATTCCTATTCTTGAAAAGTTTGTCTGACGTTTTCAATCTTCTGATGAATGACAATTCGTTTATCAGATACAACCGATTGTCGAACGCCGAACTGATGATAGTCGTTCCTTTAACATTCGTTGGGTTGATTTTCGTGAGCGGAATTCTTTCAGCTATACAAAGCTATTTTACCATCCCGATTAGACAGCCTCAAATTGAAACAGTTGAAGATCTTTATAACTCTAAACTTTTAATTTGCAATATGTTTGAACAGTGGACAAATTCGTCAATTGAAGCACTTACTAGTCAAATCGAAGACAAGGACTGGGTGGACAGAATACAACGAGATATGTATGAGGTATCAAAAGTCCAAAAAAAATATTTTACTGAACCAACACTTGTAGCTTTCGTTGAAGAGTTGACCGTTGCAAATTCTATCGTAAATATTCAGAAACAATTGAACATTGCAAATGGCTACCATGTTTCGCCAATTCGTTTGTCCAGTAAAGGAAATGTTTATGAAGTGAATGAGGACTTTCCATTCATTAATCACTTTAATCAAATCATTTATTGGACAACTGAATCAGGATTATACGAGTTTTGGAAGAGAAATCACTATTCTTCTTGGGAGAAATTCTACGTTAAAAAGTATAAGTACTCAAATATTACTACAAATCGCGTTAATATTGATAACGACAGCTCTGTTGTATCGACACTCACATTCATAGTCTGGGGTTGGGTTGCCAGCACTATTGTTTTTGTCATAGAAATAGTTTGGTCTCGAATTTGGAACAAATTGCAATTTTCTAAATCACTTCGCATTGCAAGGATTTTTGGCCGGAAATTTTGTTCAGGAAGTTGGAAATTTATTTTCAAGATAGAGCAATGCAACAAAAAGTCAAAATTGCGATTTGATTGTAACAAAATACGTGGATTATTTCGTAAATAGTTTCAGAGAAATAATTCTACAAAACAAATTTATTTAGTCTACTAAACTCCAAAGGCCGAAAATGCATATTTTTCTGAAATTATCTCTGGCCTAAGATGAAATAGTATATTTCAAATATACCCCAATACACACGAGAGGTGTACATACGCGCGGGCGTAGTCCAAGCGAAAGAACACATCGAGTGTGTATTGGGGTATAATTGAAAGATATTTTGCTGTATGTGCGAGAGTGTGTTGGTGCACATGCCGCGAAAGTAAGCTTTCGTACCTAGTAATGCAAATACACACACCAATATATTCTCGCCTATACAGCAAAATATTCTATGTGAGTGATTTGGCTGGTAATACTTTTTCTGTATACGTGAGAGTGTATTGGTTGTGACGGAAAATATTTCCCCATCAGTTGGGACGAAAAGTGTCTTTCCGCGGTATGTGAACTAACACACTCTCACTATTACAGAAAAGTATCTTTCAAAATACCCCAATACACACTCGATGGTACTTTTCGCTTGGGCTTCACCCGCGCGTATGTACACATATCGCCGTTGATTTCGGAGCGCATAGCCAGTTTTTTTACATTGTACTTACTGTTTTATATCCTAAAAAATGTTAGAATTTTAGGGTGTTTTCTCCAGTTGATTTCTAGATTAAAGTAAATATTCTTTTCTTAATTTCCTTTGATGTTATTTTCCCTTCACAGTGCGAGGCATAGTGAGAATGCATATTATAAAATTTATTGTAAGGCTAAGATAATGCTATTGTAAGGTTAAGATAAAAGAATAAATAAATAAATAAAAAAAATCAACAAAAGGAAATTTTAATTGTTCTTTCCTTGTTGCATTGTCAACAAATTGGTCTTCCCAAGCTATACAAATCATGTAATACAGACCAAGCAATACAAGCAATTTTAGCTAAATTGACTGACAAGTTCATTAATTAGACCTATAACAATATGGGAGTTTAGCTAATAGGTACTTAAGAAATGTAAAGTAGCGTAGCTCCAGTATGAGAGCTACTTCAAATAAAATTTATTTGGCAAAAAAAAAAAGAAATAAAATAGTTCATATGATTTTGAATGAAGAAGTTCGGGTTCAACAGTATGTCAGTTTGATTTGTTTGTTGTGCGTAATACTGACGTGAGCGCTGCCGCGGAGACTTTTTAAATTTCGAAAAATTTTAGAGGAAAAATAGAAAATTTCCTCGAAAAAAATCAGTAGCTACGACCTAAAGTATAGGGGGAGCGCGTCTTCTATCCTCGGCAAAGGACCATAATATTATTTTATAAATAACAACAAAAACCTCTTAAAAGGTAGCGTGTGACGCAGTCCGTAAGTCCGCTTCCAAAATTAATGATATCGCTTGAGGTGACGCTATCGCTGATAATACGCAGAAGTTTGTTTGAATAGAACCTTGTGTTCAAAGTTTTAATTTCCTGAAAAATCACAGCGCTGTTTTCAAAACAAAATTACGTTGTGTTAAAAAAATTGCGTCACAAATGCCGGACCCACCAGCGGAATAATTTTTCAACACTTTCAGTTTTTAAATTTACCTTAAACAATCTACGCAATAACAAGCAAAAGTAAAATTTTTGCAGCGCAAAAACTGAAAGTACAGAAAAATTATTTCGTCGTTGGGTCCGGCATTTGTGACGCAATTTTTTGACGTAATTTTGTTTTAAAAAAAGCGCTGTAATTTTCTCAGTAAATTAGAACTTTGAACACAAGGTTCCATTCAAACAAACTTCTACGTATTATCAGCGATAGCGTCACCTCAAGCGATATCATTAATTTTGGAAGAGGACTTACGGACTGCGTCACACTCGACCTTTTAAGAGGTTTTTGTTGTGATATCAGTCGTTTTGGAATTTTTCAGTTGTTGAAAAGTTTTTCTCCGAATATGTTTTTCTCAGAAAATAAAATTTTCTTAGAAAAAAAATTTCTCCGGAAAAAAATTGTATTCGAAAAAAATTTTCTCCGAAACAAATTGTCTTCGAAACAATTGGTTATCCCGAAAAAATTTCTCCAAAAAAATTTTTTTCGAAAAAAGTCTTCTCTACAAAAAAAATTTTCTCCGAAAAAAAAATTCTCCAAAAAAAAATTTCTCCGAAAAAACACTTTTCCCCTAAAAAAATTTTCTCCGAAAAAAAATTTTCTACAAAAAAATTTTTCCGAAAAAATTTTTTCTTTAACACTTCGCGTCACTTTCGGAAAACTTCGCGTCACCAATTCTTCTCACTGATTCATATAACTTTTCTGAAGAAACTAGGTATTCTAGGTATTCTTAATCAGAATTTAGCAAAAAAATTCAAGATGGCGTCACATTGACAGTTGGCAGCCATTTTCTAATAATACCAAAAAATTCTCCTGATGAAACTCTCTAAGTAGTGTCGTTCCGGAGCTAAAATTCGAAAACCCAAAGAAAAACTATTTATACCTTACAAAAATCCAAGATGGCGTCACTTTGGCAGATTTCTGAAAATCCCAAAAAATTCTCCTGATCAAACTATAACTTTTCGAAGAAACCAACTCTCTAAGTATTGTCATTCCGAAGCTAATTCGAAAACCAAAAAAAACCTAATTTATTGCTTGGGAAATTCAAGATGGAGCCGGTTTGACTGCTGGCAGCCATTTTCTTAAGATCGCAAAAAATTCAGGTGTATGTCGTTGGCACCCCCCATTTATGTGCTGGGGGTGGGGAGTTCAGAATAAGTAGTACTATTTATGTGCTCACTGATGGTACCAACCCCAATTTTTGTGCTCATAAGGTAATCTAGCACAAAATTCCTGAACATTGCAACCATGTCAAAACGGTCATTTTTGTATGGGGACTGCGTCACGCTCACATTTTAACATTGAAATTCTTAGCTCAGAATTATGTGCTATTTATGTGCTGACAAACGCGCAAGTTTCAATTTTTGTGCTCATCAGGGAGCATAACACAAAAATATTGAAATGGTCAAATATGTCAAAATGGTCATTTTTGTATGGGAGCCACCTCACAGAAAACTTTTAGCGCTCAGCCTCTTAGCGATTTATGTGCTGACAAACGTGCAAGTTTCAATTTTTGTGCTCATCAGGAGACCGAGCACAGAAATACTGAAAATTTGGAATATGTCAAAGGAGTCGTTTTCGTGCAGCAAAATCACTGCACAATTTTTTTTTTTTTTTGCCATCAAGAATACTATTAGCCCAGTTTAAATGTCCAAGTTTAAAATTTTGTGCTCATTAGAAAGTTGAGTATAAAAATATTGGAAAATTTAAAAAGCCGTATGAAAAAAATCGTAAAGCAATGTGTCGCCCTGTTACTGTCCTGCATTTAACTTTCTATAAAGATAGAAGAACAATGGACATTTTCAGGTTTTGTAACTCAACCACTCTCATTTGCAAAAATAATTGAATTATTAGCCCGCATGATATCGATCAGTGGAAAGAGACGGATACATTTTTTAATAGAACCAAAGACGATTACAGTTTGTATCTGCTCTAGCTTTGCTCTTTGTCGCAGTCGCTTCTTTGGATGGTCTTTAACTAACTGGTATTCACTTGAGCGCCACATTAGAAAGTAAGGTAGTTAGCCGGTATACAAGAAAATCAGTTGAAAAATAACTAATTAGGCGAAGTTATTGTAATAGTGTAACCTTTGTAAATAAATAATTTCCTGTTCCAAATAAAAAGTAATTTACGACAAGTTAATGTAAAATTCATCAACGAATCGTTAAAATGTTTTACAACATTAGGTGAACACAACTCATGGTTCAGAAGTTTAACAGCCGGATTTATGTTACAATGTTGTTTTTCCTCTTGATGGTTACAAGTGTTACGATCATCCGTACCGAATACAATGAACTCATTACACAAATGAACGACTTTTTCAATTTCGACCACAACATTTTCTTGATTGATTTATCGGTCGCCGTCGACCAGTTCATAAACCACAGAGACGCGACAGCGCCACAAAGTATATTTCGTTACGAAAATGTTAACGGGGCACTAACAGGACTGGAGAGAATTGGAAAAATTAACAGCAAAAACACATTCCTGATTATTGGTTTGAGAAACGATGAATTCGAAAGTAACTTCAATCTTCTAACTCGAGTTAAGGAAATCCAAGAGCTTCAAATTGATATGAAAATCGGATTTTTCTTCACGAGAAAAAGTGTATCCAGTGGAAATTTAGAAAATTTGTTTCGATGGAGTTGGAAGCAGAGAATTATTAAAATTTGTGTGGTTGTGAAGACTCAGTCAACAGCCGTTCACGAAATGAATTCCGAAAATTCGTTAAATATTTTTACCTTCAATCCATTTGGAACGTTTCAAGTGATCAACGTTACTGGTGCCGGATCTTTCGAAGATTTCTTTCTCAGTGAAAAAACTAATTTCCAAAACTACTCTTTTATAGTGGACATCTCACTGAAAAAGGACTTTAGTGAACATAGCAATTTGTGGTTGAACATTTTCTCAGTTCTGAATGCATCGTATCGGTGGAATAAATTGATTGCACCAGAAAACATAAACGATAACGGAATTTTTTTCAATTTCTTTACATCGAGAACTTTAAAAGAATCATTTAACATGGTACGTCCTTTTGGTTGGCTTGAATTGACGGTTGTAGTGCCCGAAGCGTCGCCTTATTCTGGTTTTGTTGCTTATGTAAAGGCCGTGGCGAAAAACGATAGTTTGGGATATTTTTTTTTTACAATTTCCGTGTCGATTCTCTCATTGAGCGCCTTTCGATTCGCCAGAAGAGGAAAATTCCTATTCTCGAAAAGTTTATCTGACGTTTTCAATCTTCTGATGAATGACAATTCGTTTATCAGATACGACCGATTGTCGGACGTCGAACTGATGATTGTCGTTCCTTTGACTTTCGTTGGGTTGATTTTCGTGAGCGGAATTCTTTCAGCTATACAAAGCTATTTTACTCGTCCGATTAGACAGCCTCAAATTGATACAGTTAAAGATCTTTATAACTCTAAACTTTTAATTTGCAATGTGTTCGAAGATTGGACAAATTCGTCAATTGAAGCACTTACTAGTCAAATCGAAGATGGAGACTGGGTCAGCAGATTTGAACTATATCCAAGCAGGGAGTTGTTTACTCAAATAGACTATTTTACTGTACCAACGACAATAGCTTTCGTGGAAGAGGTAAGCATTGCAAAATCTCTGGTTTATGTTCAGAAACGATTGAACATAGCAACAGGCTACCACGTTTCGCAAATTCGTATGTCCACGAGAGCAAATGTGTATGAAGTAAATAAGGACTTTCCATTCATTAATCACTTCAATCAAATCATTTATTGGACATCTGAATCGGGACTCTACGAGTTTTGGAAGAGAAATCGCTATTCTATCAGAGAGAATTTATTGGTTCAACGGAATAAGAATTCCAATATTACTAGAAATCGCGTTCAGATTGACAACGACAGCTCTGTTGTATCGACGTTCATAGTATGGGGTTGGACTGCCAGCACGATTGTATTTGTCGCAGAAATAGTTTGGTCTCGAGTTTGGAACAAATTGAGATTTGCTCGTAACAAAATGCGTGTTATGTCGTGGATATTTTCAGTAAAATAATCTGATGCGATCCTGACATGTGAAAGTCTCACTGATTTAAGAGTTAATAGTTTATTACATACTTGGGAGAGTAAGTGAGCCATGATAGCACGACGTTGAATGTGTGCGTGAGTATATATCCGAGTTTGAGTGTTCGTAAAACGAGTGGAGGCGAAGCCGGAACCGGAACGAGTTTTATGATTTTCAAACGAGGATATATACGAGCGCACACATTCAAACAAGAACATCTGACCCACTTACTTGCCCAATTATGTGGTACATTTTATTACATTAGCGTTCGATTAGTTGAAAACACTAACAATAAACTTGTCTAACACACATAACACTAGCATACGCACCAAACAATCACTAAATTCATTCAATTTTATTTCACTAAATACAATAAACTTTTCTCAGCGGCATTCAGTATAAACACAAACATTAATTTTTGACAACAATCAACAACCATGGTCAAATAGCTCATTCGGTGCACTTTGATAGAAATTAATCAAATGAATGTTGTCAAAATTCGCCAAGCTTCAGGTACCTGTGACTTTGCAATCACTACCTAGTGGCTGTGACCGTGTCAGTCAGAATCATAGCAAGCGTAGCCTAAATGTGTTGTGCAACGATTCCTTTCTATTGCGACATAACCACACATTCGTTTAAAAAATCCGTTTGTTTCGTATTTATTTAACAAAAAATGGAAGACAAAAGCTGCAATTTGCTTATGGAGTTTGATTTGGACGACAATATTCGGCGACGTAGAACTTGAAATTCGGACAGAAGATGAAAATGGTGACGAAATAATCATCAATTGTGATTTGGAAAGAGATGACGAATTGCCGGCAGGAAAATGTGAACAAGTTAATGATGGAAAACAGCTTAACAACCCATCCTGCTACATTGCCCGTGAAATCGAAGGAACGGTATTTTAAGGCACTCGAATGTTTCGAAAACTGGCGGAGTTGTAAGGAGATTCATGTAATAACCGAAGACGTTTTGTTGGGATACTTTCTCGGATTGTCAGAAAATTTTAAACTATCGAGCTTATGGTGTTACTACTCAATGTTAAAAGGAACTATTCGTACACAGTTTGATATTGACATCTCCAAATTTCGCCTGTTGACAAGTTTCCTGAGTAGAGGCTTGAAGCCTGTGAAGGCTTCTGTCTTCACTGAGTACGACATGGCTTCACTCTTGGAACTGCACCATTATACGGGTAACGAAATACTTGTGATTCTCATAAGTTCACATAAATAACGCCACAATTGAATTCTTTCAGGTCATGCTCTTCGAAGAACTTCTGCAACGGTTTTTGTCAACGAAGGTGCTAACATGGACTCCCTAAAACGTTTGGTTGGCGTTTGACTGCTGTAGCTGAGGGTTGTATTGCTGAATCTTTCTACCGACAGACGAAATCTGGGGAACTTATTACGTCATCCATCGTTAGTAGATGTTCCAGCAACTAGTTCTGCCGCTGATGTAGCCGTTTCGACAAATATTTGTGGTACGCACATAAATCAACTATTCATTGAAATCAAATTAAATTGTATTGTACGGTGTGTTTTAGAGAATTTATTCATTCAAATATATGGATTCAAACTGGTAACATGAACTTGTTTTGATCAGTCCCCATATAATTGGTGACCCATCTGCATTTGAGGCACATGAGAAAAAAAGATAGCATTTAGTCGTTTATTGTCGCATTTTGAGCGCTTTTAGTCGGATTCGCAATAATTTATTTTAACGTGTACCCACTCGGTAAGTTGATTTACACAGTGTGCGATGCGATAGGTAAATGGCTCATAACGTACGTGTAGTCAGAGTAGTCGGTAAATTTTATGCGACGTGTTTGTTTTGATATAGTAAAAGTTTGTGATTCTCAAATTTCTTAAATTTGTGGTATTTTACGGAAACGATGACATTACTCAATTCTCGGCAAAACATTCGTTCCCTAAAGCCGCCTATAAGTTCTCAATAAAGATGAAAAACTTGAATTAAATCTCGATACTAAACAAAAATTTAACCGACAACTAAAGTCATTTCATAGAAACATGAATGAATTGGCATGCGGCAACTTTGATTCGTTCGTAGAGTGAACATAACAAAGAAGCTTGAATTGATTTTTATGAAATAAGATGTTTTGTAGATTTCAACTTACCTTGTGGGTTACACGTTAAAACATAGTACAGAGGAACACTGTTTATGAGTAATATTACAAATGTGCGTTGCATCACATTACAATGTACATCGCACACCTGTAATATTACTCATAACAGTGTTCCTCTGTAATATACTATTACTTTATATGCGACGATACGCCTTACATTAAATGCCAATTTTTGAGACGGAAAATGAGAATTTATTGCATTATTCTCAGTATTTATCCGTCTAGAGGGATAAATTCCACTGTCTAGGGCGATAAATAACCAGCTAGACTAGAAATATTAAATTAAAAAAACCCCGTCCCGTTTGAGAATCGAACACAGAACGCCCCGCGTTCCACTCAACGACGCTAACCACTACGCCACATGATCTTATTAAATACATGAATTGCGAATTATATTATCGCGGCTAATGTGATTCAATTGAAAACTCTCATAAAATGTGTTTTCTATATGTGTAAATGGAATCTCACATGTGTGTGTTTAATTCGAAATTTTGTTTTCTAATGCACATGCGCATTGTTCATTGTAACATAATCTTCGGTTGTGTTTTATATAAATATTTATATAAAATGTGCATTTAGGTTCAAGCATGCGCGAAAATTTTTTTTCACTTTCTTCTATCTAGATGCAATAACTTGATAATTTGAATATTTTGTGCATGAAACAAACATAAAAAAAGTAAAAAAAAAATTGTCCAGAAATATTAAATTAAAAAAAAATGTTTGAGAATCGAACACACAATGCCCCGCGTCCCAGTCAACGACGCTAACCACTACACCACACGATCTTCGTTAATGCGTGAATTGCGAATTTTATTATCGTAGCTAATGTGATTCAATTGAAAACTCTCATAAAATGTGTTTTCTATATGCGTGAATGTGTGTATGTAAATGCATTGAACATTTAGAACATAAAAAATAATTAATTTTTGACCAAACGGATTTTGATCAAATAAAATGCCCGTGTGCAGCACTTAATGTCAGGACTTCTGTAAAGTAATTGTTTCCTCAATCGGACGAGTTTTTATATGAAAAATGTTTGATGGAATAAATAAAAAATGAAAAAGTTTTTAATTTAGAAAAAAAAAATTGGATCATTAGACATTGAACCCACATGTGTGTGTGCTTAATTCGAAATTTTGTTTTCGAATGCACATGCGCAGTGTTCATTGTAATATAATCTTCGGTTGTGTTTTATATAAATATTTATATGATATGTGCATTTAGGTTCAAGCATGCGCGAAATTTTTTTTTCACTTTCTTCTATCTAGATGCAACAATTTGATAATTTGAATATTTTGTGCATGAAACAAACATAAACAAGTAAAAAAAATCAGAATTGAACCCCCGACACCTCATCTCAAAAAATTGGCGCTACCGTGCAGTAGCTCGCTCGGCCATCAGTACTTGCGTTTAATGTTCGGCGAATCGTCGCTATTAAAGTAAAATAATATACTTATACATTGTGGACACTCGAGTAACCGTTCGCGTGTATATTACACACACTTGCTCGCTATCGCTCGCGCGTTGTGTGTAATATACACTTGAACGGTTATTACTCGCTTACCACAATGTATAAGTAATCTTATATTTTCATGCTTGCTATCAGGAACGAAAAGACGAAAACGCCTCTTGGGCTTACATTTTTCAACTTTCGTCCCTGGTAGCAAGCATGAAAAACTTAATACGCAACACGGCAAAAAACTTGCGGCCTGCTTCCTTGTTGCGTAAAACTTAATACGTCACTCGGAAAAAAATTACATGCCTACTACCTCGTACGTCATCATCATCATCATCATCAAACTTTATAGACCGTTAGTACCTTCCGGTGTGAGGTCTTTCTGTCGCAACCCCAGATTGGTGAACTATCGTCCTCCATGCCCTCCTATCGCCCGCCAAGGAGATGGTTTGTTCGCCCAGAGAAAGTCCCCTAACTTCTAAATCTGATTTAATTGAATCGATAAACCTCGTACGTAAATAACTAATTTATTACGTATAGCGCCGCAGACGGAAATTTTTCGCTTCTTCGGTTAGTCTTTAACTAAATCGTGATATTCCCGTTAAGTCTAATCTCCCCGTTTCGAAAAGTGATGTCAGATTGTATTATCAGAATGTTCGGGGATTAAGAACTAAAACTGATGATTTTTCGAATAACTGCTTGACGTGTGACTACAGGCCCGTAGCTAGAGGCAAATTCCAGGGTGGGCAGTGCCCGAACGATCTTTGAACACAAAAAAAAACTAGTTTAGATGCGTAGATCATAAACATAAATTCATTTTATTCTTCCTTGATCATTACGACACAAATAGAAATTAAATAAAAAGCGAAAAATTTATCTTTAACAGTTCAATAAAGTTGAATTCGGCGCTTTGGATTTTGATTAAATAGTTTTAGGATTTCCTCTGCGTCAATATTTTTTAGCCTCTTTGATTCAAACGCTAAAAATGTCAAATGACGCAACCGGTCAGTTGCCATACCTATTCGTGTTTTTTTACCTAGCCTCTCCAGGGCTGAGAACGAACATTCTGCAGTTGCGTTACTGCAACCGAAGGTTTCTATGGTCGCCCATAGATTATAAACTTTAGGAAACGCTTCCTTCATGACATTTAATTCTTCCAGAATACGAAAACGACTTTTAAATTCTTTCTTTTCACTATCGTCTTTGGAACTCATTTCTTCGTCAAATTTCTTTCTTCGGGTTGCGATATAATTTTTTGCTACTGCCATCATCATTTTTTGCACTGACCACATCGTATCAATAAAAACATTCACTCGTGAATATTTAGATTCTGAATTTCAGAACTTACCTTTTTGCATATCACAAAGATACAAAATCGAATTCGGATAATATCTTTAATACTATTATTATTTTAGGAAGAGCGATGAACAGTAAAATATAGAAAAAAAAACATTAAAAATGGCTTTAATCATGAGGTTTCTGACACGTTGTAAACATTTCTCATAAGATTTTTTATTTTGGTGTGTCTGTTTCGCTGTCAGCTAAAGCGTTTAAATCCTACGCCGCGTCTATCGGTCGGTACATTCAATAAGTTCTACGTTTTCTGTTAGTTATTGCAGTTTTTGTACATTATTCAAATACTAGATTTAGTCGGAGACAGCACATACACAAGCATCAATGTAGATGACCAAAATATTGTAGAGAGAGTTAGTCAACTTCACCCAACAAACTTTTAAGAGTAATATTAAGTATAAATCTAATGCAAAAGGACCTTTGACGAATCCAATTTTAGCAATAGGCACTGGAGGGAGTCTCCCGCTCCAGGGTGGGCATTGAAGATTCCAGGGTGGGCAATGCCCGGTTTTGCCCGTTAGTAGCTACGGGCCTGTGTGACTACGATGTCATAGCGCTGTCTGAAACATCAAGTTAACAGTGTCCGCAACCATTACGAAAAATCCTAGATCTCGTGTTTTACAGCAATCCGAATAACGCCAAAGGCATTGATCTGTATCACTATCCTATCGATATAGTTATTACAGCAGAATTAATTGAAAGAATCGAAAATATTGAAAGTGAGGAATCACAAAGTGAATTTAACTTCAAAAAAGGCGATTATACTGGACTAAATGACTATTTTCATTCTATTGACTGGAATCAACTGATGTCAACGTTTCTGACGTTGATGACATAGTCAACGTATTTTACGATGTTTTGTTAGATGGATTAGAGAAATTTATTCCGCTCAAAAAGAAAATGGTTATTAACGATCCACCCTGGTATAATCAGCGTTTGCGCAATCTAAAAAATAGAACAAGCAAAGCTCACAAGCGATATAAAAATGAAACAATCCCAGACGAAAAACTGAAACTAAAAATGAAATTTTTGTCCAAGCCAAGCCTTTAACAAATATTTGTCTAACACCGAAGAAATCTTAACTTCTGATCCGTCAAAATTTTGGTATTACGTAAAGTCACGGAAAAAGACTACAGGCTACCCTTCAGTTATGTCTAGAGGTAATAAGAAAGCTGGCAATCCTAACGAAACGTGTGATCTATTCGCTGAATTCTTCGAAAGCGTCTATGTAGCCGACAACGATACTAATAATAATAATAATAATCTGCTTTACAACCCATGAAGGGTTAGAGGCTAGATCATTATTTACTAGTTTCGCTGTTTGTGGTTCTATTTTTTTGAGATCCTTTCATTACCGGAAAGTTTTGCTGTGCCAGTGGTAAGCTGTGCGACAAACCCAGTGCCATCTATAAGATGTAACGAGGAGCGAAACTAGTAGGAGTAGAATAGCGGTTCTCTCAACAATGCCTTTTCCGGTAAGCCGTACGATGGCACTACACTCAACTTCACTCGACTTGAACGATTCAATCAGTTTTGTTTTGTTTACAAATCTAACAATCGGTACAAATCCGTCTGCGGTTGAGTTTCGAACCAACGTACTGGCAACTCAATCTCGTAGTAGCAAGCAGACGTGTTAACCACTACGCTATCGAGTTGTTACAACGATACTAGTTCCGACTTATCGAAAAAAATGAATCCCATCGAAAAGCGTATTGACATTGGATCAATTTCTTTTGAGATCCAAGACGTTTTGAACCATTTGAGTAGTATAGACACTACAGGAACGGAAAAGTGAAAACCGACAAGTTTCTGATTTGTATGGTAATTTCATATGATAAATTAGAAACTTGTCGGTTTTCACTTTTCCGTTCCTGTAGTAAGGGCGAAGGTCCAGATGAAATCTCTCCGATTTTATTAAAAGCCTGCGCTGCGAGTCTGTCAGATCCGCTACTTCTAATTTTCAACTTATCCTTCGAAAGTGGAAAATTTCCGACAAGATGGAAATCATCTTATATTACGCCAATTTTTAAAAGTTGTTCAAGAAGTAATGACGAAAATTACAGAGGTGTAGCTATTCTACTAACAATTGGGAAACTATTTGAAGCCATCGTAATCTCTATTTTCTCTACGAAGTTCAATCGAATAATTTCAAAGTCGCAACATGGCTTTATGAAGGGCAGATCTACAGCGACAAGTTTGACTGAGTTGGTTAGCCATACTACTAAAGTTATGGAATCTGGGCATCAGTTAGACGTCATATACACCGATTTCCGAAAAGCATTTGATAGAGTCAAGCATTCGATTCTTTTGCACAAATTGAACCAAATGGGTGTTCATTCAAACCTGTTAGCGTGGATTGCGTCTTATCTGAATGGACGTTCACAATACGTCAAATTAGCGAATTGTTCTTCTCGAACGTTTAACGTTACATCTGGCGTTCCTCAGGGTAGTCATCTGGGCCCTCTCTTGTTCATATTATTCATGGACGACGCCACAAAAGTCTTCTCTACTTCAGTTTACTTAATGTATGCTGACGACTTGAGAATTTTCACTATAATTAAAAATGTACTTGACGCAAGTGACGTGACTTGAATGGGTTTCTACAATAGTGCAAAGCCAACCAACTTTATTTGAACGTCGATAAGTGTAAGGTTATCTCCTTCACTCGAAAGACATCCAAAATTGAGTTCTGTTACAATATCGATGATGTTGCCTTGACTCGCGTTAAGGTAATAAAATATTTGGGAGTCCTCTTGGACCAAAAATTAAGAGTGAATTTGCGAATTCTTCGACCAGGTTGTATGAATGTGAAATTCAAGTGGTCTCTGATTTTTGAGATTGATGGCTCATTTGATTCCTTGGACCTATAGGAGAAATTCGTAGAAGAACATTTTTTCCGAAAAACTCAGATCTGAGTTGTGGAATATTTGAGGAAATGCTCTGCATGGAAGAGTCCAAAATCGTTTTTCTTCAAAAACTTCATAACGGTTGAGCGGATTTTCCTCAAACTTCTCAGGTGTGTACTCCTCGAAAAGACGAAGAGTTTGAGCCCCCCCCTTGCCCGCGAATTTCTCCTATAGGTCCAAGGAATCAAATGAGCCATCAATCTCAAGAATCGGAGACCACTTGAATTTCATTTGGTCGAAGAATTCGCAAAGTCACTCTTAACATTCAGTTAACACATTGAATACATAATTGCAAAATCTTACTCAATGCTTGGCTTCGCTATGAGAACTTGTAAGCAATTTAAAAATATTAAAACTTTGCCTATGTCCGTTCTTACTTAGAGTATGCTTCAGTCGTTTGGCATCCTTTTCAAGACACATTTGTTGACAGAATTGAGTCAATTCAGAAAAAAATTTTGATGTACGCATTTAGACGGACGGTGAAACGAGACGAAAACCACAAACTCCCACCATATATTAAGAGATGCGAATCGATCAACATCGAAACACTCGCCCGACGCAAAATCAATGCCTGCGCACTTTTCGTATCCGATCTGATGAATGGCAATATCGACGCACCTAAAACAAAGGCAAGGTCATTCGTAATTACAGACCCACTTGTGCTGATGATTTTCTCGTAGTGGTCAAACACAGGACTAAATATGGTCTTCACGAGCCTATCAATAACAAGTGCATCGCATTTAACCGCTTTTCACTACAGTGGTTTCTCAACATACCACGTGAATCATTCAAAATAAAAATCAGGAAGTTGAAAATTACGTATAAACTGAATGGTAAGACCAGAATTTCATAATTGACCTCAATATCATTTCATCTATATTTACACTGAACCTTGGTTTTCACTCTAATCAGAAGCTGATTAGTCACATTCGGGTCCCACGACTCTCAAATGAAACTCCAAGTCACGTCGACTTGTGCAAAACCAGCTAGTCTAGAGGACTAGTTTCCACTTATCTTTTTGTTTCAGGTGGACCAATGGCTACATAAAACGTTAGTACTTGCTGTTTCCATTTTCTTATAATCATCATTTTCATAAATTAATAAACAAAGAATAACGATGAGCAGGGGTGACTATCGGCTCCGACGGGTTGACTGGGTTGGCAGCTCACTTCCGGATCTGCTCATAATTTTATGTTTTCATTTTTGTTGATGTTGTTATAAATAAATAAGTAAATATTCACTTGAGCGCCACATAAGAAAGTTTTGAAAATACCAATATCACTCGTAAGGTAATTAGTCGGTAGAAGAAAATCAGTTGGAAAACAATTAATTAGGCGAAGTTGTTGTGATACTGCAAGCTTTGTAAATAATTAATTTCCCGTTCCGAATAAAAAATAATTTACGACAAGTTTATGTAAAATTCATCAACAAATCGTTAAAACGTTAGGTGGACGCAACTCATGGTTCAGAAGTTTAACACCCGCCTTTACGTTACAATGTTGTTTTTCCTCTTGATAGTTACAAGTGTTAAGATCATACGCACGGAATACAATGAACTCATTACACAAATGAACGACTTTTTCAATTTCGACCACAACATTTTCTTGATTGATTTATCGGTCGCCGTCGACCAGTTCATAAACCACAGAGACGCGACAGCGCCACAAAGTATATTTCGTTACGAAAATGTTAACGGGACACTAACAGGACTGGAGAGAATTGGAAAAATTAGCAGCAAAAACACATTCCTAATTATTGGTTTGGGAAATGATGAATTCGAAAGTAACTTCAATCTTCTAACTCGAGTTAAGGAAGTACAAGAGCTTCAAATTGATATGAAAATCGGATTTTTCTTCACGAGAAAAAGTGTATCCAGTGGAAATTTAGAAAATTTGTTTCGATGGAGTTGGAAGCAGAGAATTATTAAAATTTGCGCGGTTGTGAAGACTCAGTCAACGGATGTTCAAGAAATGAATTCCGAAATTTGGTTAAATATTTTTACCTTTAATCCATTTGGAACGTTTCGAGTGATCAACGTTACTGGTGCCGGATCTTTCGAAGATTTCTTTCTCAGTGAAAAAACTAATTTTCAAAACTACTCTTTCATAGTGGACACCTCACTGGAAAAGGACTCTACTGAACATGACATTTTGTGGTTGAACATTTTCACAGTTCTGAATGCATCGTATCAGTGGAATGATTTAGTTTCACCGGAAAACATAAACGATAACGGAATTTATTTCAATTTTTTTACATCGAGAACTTTAAAAGAATCATTTAACATGGTACGTCCTTTTGGTTGGCTTGAATTGACGATTGTAGTGCCCGAAGCGTTGCCTTATTCTGGTTTTGTTGCTTACGTAAAGGCCGTCGCGAAAAACGACATTTTGTGGTATTTTTTTATTACGATTTCCGTGTCGATTCTCTCATTGAGCGCCTCTCGATTCGTCAGGAGAGGAAGATTCCTATTCTTGAAAAGTTTGTGTGACGTTTTCAATCTTTTGATGAATGAAAATTCGTTCATCAGATACAACCGATTGTCGGACGTGGAACTGATGATTGTCGTTCCTTTAACTTTCGTTGGGTTGATTTTCGTGAGCGGAATTCTTTCAGCTATACAAAGCTATTTTACTCGTCCGATTAGACAGCCTCAAATTGAAACAATTAAAGATCTTTATAACTCTAAACTTTTAATTTACAACGTGTTCGAAGATTGGACAAATTCGTCGCTTCAAACACTTACTAGTCAAATCGAAGATGGAGACTGGGTCAGCAGATTTGAACTATATCCAAGTAGGGAATTATCTACTCAAATAGACTTTTTTATTGCACCAACGACAATAGCTTTCGTGGAAGAGGTAAACGTTGCAAATTGTCTTGTGAATGTTCAGAAACAATTGAACATAGCAACAGGCTACCACATTTCGCAAATTCATATGTTCACCAGAGCAAATGTGTATGAAGTAAATAAGGACTTTCCATTCATTAATCACTTCAATCAAATCATTTATTGGACAGCTGAATCGGGACTGTACGAGTTTTGGAAGAGAAATCGCTATTCTTGGAGGGAGAAATATTTGGTTCAACGGAATAAGAACTCCAATATTACTAGAAATCGCGTTCAGATTGACAACGACAGCTCTGTTGTATCGACGTTCATAGTATGGGGTTGGATTGCCAGCACGATTGTATTTGTCACAGAAATAGCGTGGTCTCGAGTTTGGATCAAATTGAGATTTGCTCGTAACAAAAGTAACAAAATGCGCGTTATTTCGTGGATATTTTCAGTAAAATAATCTGATGTGATCCTGACATGTCAAAGTCTCACTGATTTAAGAGTTAATAGTTTATTGCATACTTGGGCAAGTAAGTAAATCATGATAGCGCGAGTTTGAATGTGTGCGTGAGTATATATCCGAGTTTGAGTGTTCGTAGAACTAGTGGAGGCGAAGCCGGAACTGGAACAAGTTTTATGATTTTCGCACAAGGATGTATACGAGCGGACACATTCAAACAAGTGCATCTGACTCACTTACTTGCCCAATTATGTGGTACATTTTATTACATTAGCGTTCGGGTAGTTGAAAACACTAACAATAAACTTGTCTAACACACATAGCACTAGCATACGCACCAAACAATCACTAAATTCATATATTTTATTTCACTAAATACAATAAAACTTTCTCAGCGGCATTCAGTATAAACACAAACATTAATTTTTGACAACAATCAACAACCATAGTCAAATAGCTCATTCGGTGCACTTTGATAGAAATTAATCAAATGAATGTTGTCAAAATTCGCCAAGCTTCAGGTACCTGTGATGGTAAAGACTTTGCAATCACTACCTAGTAGCTGTGACCAGGGCCGTAGCTAGCGACCATTGACAGGGGGGGCACAAGCCCCGAATTTAATAAAAATCATGTGTTTACGTGAAAACGCCGCGAGCGGAGCGAGCGTCATTTTTTTTCGTTTGTTGCCTATTGTACTCGTGAAATGAAATGTTTCGAGGTTGTTGCATTACAGAAATGTTTACAACTTGACGCTACAGACTTCGTAAAACAGAAAATAAAACAATGAAGTTGGTAGTTCCTCTATCGTAATTTAGTACAGGGCCATTCACAGCCAATCCGAGCCCAAGGATTAATATAAGGCGATTACGAAAGTTATGCAGATTATTTATCAAATAGTTCATTTCACTTTTTTTAAATATGGGGTTGGAAGAAATTCTTATCACAGCGCCGCAGGCAAATTTTTAGGTAGAATGGAGATTTTACACTATGAATTCAAGTGAAACAAAACAGTTTCTTAGCTTTTTCTTAGATAATTCCTTGAAAAACTATTGTTTTGTAGCGCCGCAGGCGAAAATTTTGAGGTGAAAGGCTGTTCGAATGCAAGATTTTTCATAGAATAAGAAAACAGCCGGTGTTGACATTGAAAAGTAAAAGACACAAATCTAAAATTAGTACAATTTTCTGAGTGTCAGGGGGGGCTCAGTAGTGGTCCAGGGGGGGCTCAGCCCCCCTAGCCCCCCCCCGTAGCTACGACCCTGGCTGTGACCGTGTCAGTCAGAATCATAGCAAGCGTAGCCTAAATGTGTTGTGCAACGATTCCTTTCTATTGCGACATAACCACACATTCGTTTAAAAAAATCCGTTTGTTTCGTATTTATTTAACAAAAAATGGAAGACAAAAGCTGCAATTTGCTTATGAAGTTTGATTTGGACGACAACATTCGGCGACGTAGAATTTGAAATTCGGACAGAAGATGAAAATGGTGACGAAATAATCATCAATTGTGATTTGGAAAGAGATGACGAATTGCCGGCAGGAAAATGTGAACAAGTTAATGGTGGAAAACAGCTTAACAACCCAAACTGCATTGAAGGCGAAATTCCAACTGGAGTCTTACATCCTGCTACATTGGCCAACAATGAAACATTGCCCGTGAAATCGAAGGCACGGCATTTTAAGGCGCTCGAATGAACTGCACCATTATACGGGTAACGAAATACTTGTGATTCTCATAAGTTCACATAAATAACGCCACAATTTAATTCTTTCAGGTCATGCTCTTCGAAGAACTTCTGCAACGATTTTTGTCAACGAAGGTGCTAACATGGACTCCCTAAAACGTTTCGCTGGTTGGCGTTCGACTGCTGTAGCTGAGGGTTGTATTGCTGAATCTTTATCTTTCTACTGACAGACGAAATCTGGGGAACTTATTACGTCATCCATCGTTAGTAGACGTTCCAGCAACTAGTTCTGCCGCTGATGTAGCCGTTTCGACAAATATTTGTGGTACACACATAAATCAACTATTCATTGAAATCAAATTAAATTGTATTGTATCGAGTTGCCTTTGGATTCACTATATAAGCGGTGTGTTTTAGAGAATTTATTCATTGAAATATATGGATTCAAACTGGTAACATGAACTTGTTTTGATCAGTTCCCATATAATTGGTGACCCATCTGCATTTGAGGCACATGAGAGAAAAAGGATAGCATTTAGTCGTTTATTGTCGCATTTTGAGCAATTTTAGTCGGATTCACAATAATTTATTTTTTCATGCTTGCTATAGGGCGAAAAGAAAAATGTAATCCCACGGGGCGAAAGCTGGCGCATGTAATTCATTTGCGATTTCCGATTTCCCATTTAGGGGGGTATTTTGGGGGGTCGGCCATACATTTGACGTCTTAAAAGTGAATATTTTTCAAGTTTTTGTTGATTTAAATCTGCTGACAGCACTGAAAAAAGCGTACGGAATTTATGGATGGTCCCAAAGTACATTTACAAATTTATCTCTTATTAGAGTAGCAACGTCATCTGAAAGCCCTCAGTCTGAATATTCAGGTCGTTTAAAATGCCGATTAGTTCGTTAATGACTAGACACTATAGGAGCGGAGGTAGGACGCCCCCTTGTGGGCAACCCTTGACTACCGAGACTGTGATTGATGATGTCCCAAATTTTGTGATGACGACCCTACTGAGTAGCATGGTCATTATCCAGCCAGCGACTCCCCTGTCGAACTTATGCTGATCGCATGCTTTTTTAATAGATGCATAAGTTACGTTATTGAACGTGCCCGAGATGTCAATGAAGCATCCCAGTGCAAATTCCTGGGCGTCTAGTGCCATTTCGATGTTGCTAACCAAGTTTTGAAGTGCATTTTCTGTAGATTTTCCACTTTGGTGCGCATGTTGTTTATCGTGCATTTTGATTAGCTTAAGGGGCTCATCTCTCAGGTATCTGTCAATCAATTTTTCAATACTCTTTAGTGAAGATGAAGTAAGGCTTATTGGTCGAATTCCTACATCTGTTGAACTGTTGTCTCAATTTTTTCCTTTACCTTCCGTCTTCTGATGTATAGTATGGTATCGACACACCCGCCTTATGCTTGAGTATTGGACGGGATTTCGTGAACGCATTATTCAGTGCTGACTGCAAGATATCTACTTTCCTTTCTAGTTCCTCTTCATTCTTCGGTTCCGAACTACTGTGGAGCGGGTTGTTTAATTTTTGACTAATTAAATATCGAAAATATTCCCAGTTTATTGCATCTGGATTTCTGAACAGCAATGGAGGAATAGGATCAAAGCATATCTTGAAATTGATACATTTGTGATCGGATGTAAGGATGTAGTCGGTGACTCTCCAGTCGTGAATTAAGCTAAAGACCTCGTTGGAGCACAACGAGATGTCCAACACTTCGCTTCTAGATTTGGTTACAAAAGTGGGTTTGTTCCCTACATTTAAAATCATCTGGTTGGTTGACAGTAGGTATTCTAATAGGTTATCACCCCTCTGGTTAGTGTTAGTGCTTCCCCATGCTACATGATGTGCATTTGAATCTATACCTGATATAAGTGGTATTTGTCTGTCTTTACAGTATTCTACGACTGTCATAAACATAGGTGGATCATCTGTGGATCCATGATTTCGCACATGCGCAGATGACAAAATCCTTGTCTTTGCCGTTTTTCTTTAACGTTATTCTAGCTGTTGCCTGATCTAAAGAACTAAGATTATAAAGGGGATGAATTTTTATATTCTTTGAAATGTACAGTGCTGCCCTAGTTCTACCGTCGCCATTTGCCTTGACAATATTTCCAATTTTACTGTTTAGACCCTTAATGGCCCCTGACCTATGAGCTGGTTCCTGGATGAGAACTGTAAATGATGAAGTACCCTTAAGTACCTTGTTGAGTTCATAGGTTGGTGCATATGTCCTATGAAGGTTAATTTGAAAGAAATTTAGACCTTCACCCATCGCAGTAGTTATGTTGCGTACTGTCAAGCCTTCTTGCGTACAACCGTGAGTTGAACAAATGGAGGGGACCTGGATGGCTTAAGAAGTGCTTGTTTCTCGATCTACTGCTCCTTGTTACCTTACTGTTTTTCCCAGTTGTAACTCCATATGTAATTGGCTGGCTTTGGCGTGGGGGAAGAATCTTACCTTGTTGATTTCAGGACTACCTAACCTAGTTCCAAGTTTGATTTTTAAGGGGAGATACTTACAATTCCTTTTTACTTTTACCACGATATGTTGAAATGATAATAAAAAATGCAGTCCGATTTGGTAGATGTCACAGAATATATTTATTGGCAAAATTATTTTTGAAAAGACAATTTGGGAGTTAATTTTAAGTTGAAGTTTTATAAATCTTGTTCCATTATAAGTACTGCTAGTTGACAGTTTTAGAATATTTGTTGAGAGAAGAATAGTTTTTAGTAGGCTTTCATAATTTATGATAAGAAAAATATTTGCTTGTGATAGGCTGAAATGCCACACTACGTTTCCTCTGCGTTCTTACTTAGAGTATGCTTCAGTCGTTTGGCATCCTTATCAAGACACATTTGTTGACAGAATTGAGTCAATTCAGAAAAAATTTTTGATGTACGCACTTAGAAGGACGGTGAAACGAAGACCTTATAGTTGCTGTACAGCTGTACAATCACAAACGAAAGGAATAAATCATGAAACTAAAACCAAAATAATACAGAGAAGTTATGACATTATTAAACAATTAAGAGATGAGTATGTACCAAAAACTGAAACGTTAATGATGCATAACTTAGTCAAAAATATGAAATCTAAAGACGTATACATAACTAAAGCAGATAAAAGTAATACTGTTGTTATATTCGACATCTTCTCCATCATGAATAAAAGGAAAGTCGATCCAACTCTAATATGGCTAAATTCGCTGAAAGAATCCATAAATTTCACAAAAGAAGTAGAACAGGATAATAAAATCCTTGACATCTTAGTCATTAACAACGACTCCAAAATAGAGTTCGACATTTATAGAAAACCAACGTTCACAGGTAGACTTATCACAAGTGACTCATTTCATAATTATAGTCACAAAGTGGCTGCAATACACTCTATGCCCCACAGAATGGTACCAGTTCCACTGAATAATGAAAGATATAACGTTCAATTATTCAAATTGGTAATTGGTAATGGTTATTCAAGTACTACAGTCAACAACATTATCGCAAAACATGAACTCAAAAAAAACGAATAGAAACATCCATCCTTTTTAAGACTACGGAGAAAGAAGAAACCAAACGAATTGTCACACCTTACATACAAAAAACCAATAGTAAATTGTCGCATATGTATCATGACTATGGATATCAAATGGTCAATAGTAACGTCCATAGTGTACAAAAATTAATTGGCAGCTCTAAAGACAAAATCCCAGATCTATTAAAGTCGGGTATATATGAAATAGGTTGTAAGACCAAATGCGACTTTACCTACTATGAAATGTCCGAACGGAACCCTAAAATCAGGTACAAAGAACATGACCAATGTAATATTAAAAAAGACAAAAGAAGTGCCGTAGCGTAGTATGTTAGAAAATAAACACGAAACTGACCTCTCTCGAGTGAAACTTGTCCAACCTGTGAGTAGTAAAAACACCAGTGTATTCGCATGCTACGAAAAAATTCACATCATAAAAAATGGGAAGAATTAAAACTGATAATTCTAAAATGTGTTTCGACCGCAGAAAAAATAGAAATGATCGCTGGAAAATAATATTTTGATCGCCGATTGTTTCTCACTCGTACCGCAGCAAAATAAGATTTTGACACCAAAAAATAAAAAATGATCACTCGAAAATGAGATTGAACCGCTCGAAAATATATAATGATAACGTTCAAAAATTACCGCGGTAAAATGAGTGTTTGATCGTATCATAATGATGGCGGCTAGCCGGCTGAAGTTACACGAAAAAAGGGGCAACAATATCTCGAAATTCTGTTTACTTGTGTGTGGAAACTATCGAGGTAGATATTCTGGTCGAGGCGGCCAACTGGCCTTGAAAACACAGATACTATGATCCTTTGCTCCTTCTTGCGTTACCCTTCTATCATTTTATTTAAATGTTCCCATTTCAGAACGCATGGTTGTAACCGGTACGCCCAATAAGCCACGTCGTCTGAGCACACGTACTACGATACATCTTCTAGCCTCCGGCACAAGCCGTACACGTCAAATGAATCTCGCTATTTGGGCCCCGACATTACGATACATCTTCAAGTCTCCGAATTAACTATGCTTATTCTAAACGAGCTCGTAAATGCAGTGAATGACACACAAGAAAAATACCTTTTTCTAGGGCATTTGTGTGAGCAACCATTAATCTGATTGTTGCACCACATGCTTAACGTGAATTCCCAACCACGCCTATATATTGTAGCTACATACATATAGGATTTCATCTGGTGTTCATTATATCTCCGCCTTAAGATAGACTCAGATATCTACACAGAATACAGAATTTTATCCTCACCGGGCTTGAACCCGGGTATTCTTGGTGGAAAGCCAGTACATTACCACTGAGCTAACCCAGGTAAGTCATTTGTCTTACTGTGGATCCTCTTAGTGTAATGAAACAATATCCTAAATCCAAACTTTATCTCGTTTTCGATTCAATTCGCCATTGACTAAAGAGTAGACGAATGAAATGCCCACAATTTGTTAAACTTAAATCCTGTACGAATTTCCTCGCACGGGTGGGAAAACCACGAACGCCTTCAGAATTACGCGATGCAATTGAGGGTTGCGACCGCCAGTAGAGAACCCAGGGTGAACGGTTTCCACTCACTCGTCTGCTTCGCTCATCTAGATGAGTAATTCGTTCTGGAAAAAACTAGGTAAAGACTTTTATATTTGAACGTTTTCATCACAGAATATAACGTTGTGTTACATCAATGAACAATGAGAAATAGGAATCTCTTCCAATTTAAATTAGTCTCAATGCAAATGCCTAAAATCAAGCATACCACATAGCCACAACTTTGAAAGCTAGTGGCAAAATCGCAAACAAGATTCTTTTCATTGAAATGTGTATAATTTGTTGAAGCCATCGGTCGCCGTCGATTTTTTCCTTGGCTAAGGCGGCTGAGAGGGGTATCGGCGTCGGCTTCGGCTAACCGGCCGCGGCTTCGGCGCGGCCCGCCGGCACGGTAATCTAGCGAGAACTGAGAAAACTGTGAAAAAATAGTCGCCGTTACGAAATGGAATGAAAAGGCATTCGCTAAATTTTAGAGAATTTTTCCTTTTAGAAAGTTGTAACGAATCCGCTGAAGCGAACTCGTTGCAATTCATAGTAAACAATAATTCCATAAAATATCTGAAAATATCGTAAACAGCACTTCCACACAGCACTTCCTTACGATCATTCGTAGTTGTAGATAAAACAATGTTTATAACGATGATGAAAAGAAAGGAGGGGTTTTGCGGCACGTAAATGTCGGACGGAAAAGTGTACCACATTGGTGTCTTTCCCCTGCCTCCAAAAGTACAAAATTACGACTCACAAAAATACACATAGAATAAGTCCTCACATTGTACAAGTAGCTTTAAGATAAAAAAAGATAAAAATAATAATAATCTCCAAAACATTTGGGACCATCCTTAAATCCAGTACAATTTCTTTCGTCAAGATTGTTCTGGATTTTCGAATGGAGAAATAATTGAACTTCGCGCGTAAAATCCGCTCAATAAATAGAAGTAGTAAAAGAGAAGCAAAGCCATTCTCTTCAGTTCGTGTCTGAAAACGTACAAGGGCGCAAGCCAAAGTCGTGGAGTGGATATTTCGTTTTTTTCTTTTCTTGTGCAATTATTTTATTTTTCAAGTGAACAAAATAAAGCAATTTCATAAAAGGAAAGTGATTGATCATCAAATGGTAAATTCATAAAGTAAGAGCTTAGAATTTCTAAATGATAATTCATCGAACGACACACGCCCCATTAATGGAAAAGTCCATTATAGTATTAATCGTAATCCATAGTGTAATTTAGTGATCAAAGTGCAAGAAAGGTCGTCGTACCTAAAAGATAGTATTCGTAAAGAATACTATCGCTTTATAATAATAAGAGTGATATTAGAGAGCATATTAGATTTAAGTAATCATTATTCGGCCATCTTGGGTCGAGACCGCATCG
Organism: Pseudolycoriella hygida; assembly: GCA_029228625.1. Classification (NCBI taxonomy): domain Eukaryota; kingdom Metazoa; phylum Arthropoda; class Insecta; order Diptera; family Sciaridae; genus Pseudolycoriella; species Pseudolycoriella hygida. Next base: position 62,712,723 of record CM055403.1, on the reverse strand, counting down.
TTTGCATTGGAATCAAATCGCTTGGTTTGGAACAAAGTGAGCTCCAACGGTTTTAAATTATATATTTATGCGCATAAAAACCTTCATTTTTGATTGGTCCTCATGGAATCTCAAGTCCGACTTGAGACTCCATAACCATTCAGGGTATCGCTTGAGTGTCATAGCGATAATCTGAAGACCAATTAGGGAATTAGTTTAAGATTTTATTTTGTAGTTAATAAGTCATGTTAAAAAAAATTGAATATAATTTTTTTGTGAGATCGTAAGGACGTGTTATTTTCTTATCGCATTCACGACATCTTCCTAGTTATTGCCTTAACATTTTTTTTTTCGGTAAGTTTTGCCCACAAAGCGCCGTTTAGCAATCAGGCATACTCGTGTCGAGCCAGCGAGTAGAGTTGTTATAAAGTGAAACCAAAAGGCATTTCGCAAAATTTTAGAGAATTTTTACTTTTACGAAATGAAACGAAAAGACGTTTCGCTCAATCCTAGAGAATTTAACCTTTCACGGAATGGAACGAGAAGGCGCTCACCGCTCAATTATTATTTTTACGGTGATCAATTTCAGATTTATATAAATCGATAATTATTTTCCCGCAATCAAAATTCTTTTTTTACAACTATTAATTCTTATTTTTACGGTGATCAGATTTCATTTTCTTGCGAGCAAATTAGTATTTTCCCGCGGTCAGTTTTAATTTTTCCGTTATCATATCTCGATCTGCGATCATTTTCCCTTTTTGCCGCGATCATTTTCTTGTTTTCCTGCGATCAAAATTTTCCGCGATCAAAACTACTTTTTTCGCGATCGTTTTTATTTTTTTCCGCGATCATTTCTTTTTTTCCTGCGATCAGTTTAAATACATGCCATAAAAAATCGTAGAAACAAACAATTGATGAACCAAAATGACGGTAACGTTGATTCGATTCTGTTTGATCTAGTTTAAATACACATGATAAATGACAAAGATCTCTTATGAATGTTTATTTGTATAACAATTTCGATTTCCATTATAAATACTTACCTGTTAGATGTATTGGTTCCATATGAATATCCTAAAAATTTAGTTTAATTAGAAATTTGATTTTAGTTCGTAATATACATGACCTCATGATACATGCGTGCAGGCCCGGACTGGCCATACTGGGCGATCGGGCGATGCCCGAAGCGCCCCACACACGGCCAAGCGCCCTTCTAAAAAAATGTGTTTTAAATTCGCAACCAACGTCAATTCTTGAATTTTGACGAATATTCAAATATTGCAAGAGATGTTACTTGTGTCGTTGATAAACTAGATGAATTTCTTCCTTGCCGATACATTTCACTACAGCCCGCAAATGAAGAAAAAACCAATGTCTATGCTCTAATTTTAAAAATTTTCGCCTGCGACGCTATAGTCATTCAATTATTGTATTAATAATCTTACATACAGAGATTTTCAGCTTAAAAATTTCGCTGAAATTAGACGTTAATATATTCGAAGTGAAATACGAAAATGGAATGTAAGGAGACCAAAAACTAAAAATTTATGAAGAACGTTCAAAAAAATTTCGCTCGCTCCGCTCGCGTCTTTGCAGAAATTGTATTCAGCCTAATAATCAAATCTATGGCGCTTAAAAAATGTAACTGAGTAATGTCTAACTAAAACGGAGTTATGATAAAAGACTGTCACAACGTCAAATTTAAAGAAAAATTTAAATGAAGTACTCGAATGATTTACATTCTTAAAATTATGAAAGCTCGACATGACTATTTTTTTGGCTGATCACATGCACCTTTTAATACGCACTTCGGGTGTGTGCCCGATACCTGCGCCTTTAATCTCAATTTCGGCGCTTTTTGGTCTCATCGCCCGATGCGCCTTTTGGTAGCCAGTCCGGCCCTGCATGCGTGGCATGTGAAATATATTGTCCTGTGAAGTAAAGTTGTCAAAATCTGAATTGAAGTGTTTTATTTACGATCTCATCAATAAAGTGTTATAAACTGTAAATTGTAATCAGGAGACCTCTTCGGCCATTGATGATAATAAATAAATAAATAAATATTCACTTGAGCGCCACATTAGAAAGTTTTGAAAATACCAATATCACTCGTAAGGTAATTAGTCGGTAGAAGAAAATCAGTTGGAAAACAATTAATTAGGCGAAGTTGTTGTGATACTGCAAGCTTTGTAAATAATTAATTTCCCGTTCCGAATAAAAAATAATTTACGACAAGTTAATGTAAAATTCATCTACGAATCGTTAAAATGTTTTACAACATTAGGTGGACACAACTCATGGTTCAGAAGTTTAACAGCCGGATTTATGTTACAATGTTGTTTTTCCTCTTGATGGTTACAAGTGTTAAGATCATCCGTACGGAATACAATGAACTCATTACACAACTGAACGTCTTTTTCAATTTCGACCACAACATTTTCTTGGTTGATTCATCGGTCGCCGTCGACCAGTTCATAAACCACAGAGAAGCGACAGCGCCACAAAGTATATTTCGTTACGAAAATGTTAACGGGACACTAACAGGACTGGAGAGAATTGGAAAAATTAGCAGCAAAAACACATTCCTAATTATTGGTTTGGGAAACGATGAATTCGAAAGTAACTTCAATCTTCTAACTCGAGTTAAGGAAATCCAAGAGCTTCAAATTGATATGAAAATCGGATTTTTCTTCACGAGAAAAAGTGTATCCAGTGGAAATTTAGAAAATTTGTTTAGATGGAGTTGGAAGCAGAGAATTATTAAAATTTGTGTGGTTGTGAAGACTCAGTCAACAGCCGTTCACGAAATGAATTCCGAAAATTCGTTAAATATTTTTACCTTTAATCCATTTGGAACGTTTCAAGTGATCAACGTAACTGGTGCCGGATCTTTCGAAGATTTCTTTCTCAGTGAAAAAACTGATTTTCAAAACTACTCTTTCATAATGGACGTCTCACTTACAACGAAATATAGTGAACATGACAATTTGTGGTTGAACATTTTCTCAGTCCTGAATGCATCGTATCAGTGGAATGTTTTGGTTGCACCGGAAAACATAAACGATAACGGAATTTATTTCAATTTCTTTACATCGAGAACTTTAGAAGAATCACTTAACACGGTACGTCCTTTTGGTTGGCTTGAATTGACTATTGTAGTACCCGAAGCATTGCCTTATTCTGGTTTAGTTGCTTACGTAAAAGCCGTGGCGAAAAACGACATTTTGTGGTATTTTTTTATTACGATTTCCGTGTCGATTCTCTCATTGAGCGCCTTTCGATTCGTCAGGAGGGGAAAATTCCTATTCTTGAAAAGTTTGTGTGACGTTTTCAATTTTCTGATTAATGACAATTCGTGTATCAGATACAACCGATTGTCGGACGTCGAACTGATGATTGTCGTTCCTTTAACTTTCGTTGGGTTGATTTTCGTGAGCGGAATTCTTTCAGCTATACAAAGCTATTTTACTCGTCCGATTAGACAGCCTCAAATTGAAACAATTAAAGATCTTTATAACTCTAAACTTTTAATTTACAACGTGTTCGAAGATTGGACGAATTCGTCGCTTGAAGCACTTACTAGTCAAATCGAAGACGGGGACTGGGTCAGCAGATTTCAACTATATCCAAGTGGGGAGTTTCATACCCAAATAGACTATTTTATTGCACCAACGACAATAGCTTTCGTGGAAGAGGTAAGCATTGCAAATTCTCTTGTAAATGTTCAGAAACAATTGAACACAGCAACAGGCTACCACATTTCGCAAATTCGTATGTCCACGAGAGCAAATGTGTATGAAGTAAATAAGGACTTTCCACTCATTAATCACTTCAATCAAATCATTTATTGGACAGCTGAATCGGGACTGTACGATTTTTGGAAGAGAAATCGCTTTTCTAGGAGGGAGAAATATTTGGTTCATTTGAATAAGAACTCCAATATTACAAGAAATCGCGTTCAGATTGACAACGACAGCTCTGTTGTATCGACGTTCATAGTATGGGGTTGGATTGCCAGCACGATTGTATTTGTCACAGAAATAGTTTGGTCTCGAGTTTGGAACAAATTGAGATTTGCTCTTAACAAAATGCGTGTTATGTCGTGGATATTTTCAGTAAAATAATCTGATGCGATCCTGACATGTCAAAGTCTCACTGATTTAAGAGTTAATAGTTTAGTATATACTTGGGCAAGTAAGTGAGTCATTGTAGCACGAGTTTGAAGGTGAGTATATGTCCGAGTTTGAATGTTCGTAAAACGAGTGGGGCGAAGCAGGGACGAAATAATCATCAATTCTGATTTGGAAAAAGATGACGAATTGCCGGCAGAAAAATGTGAATAAGTTAATGGTGGAAAACAGGTTAACAATCCAAACTGAATTGAAGGCGAAATCCCAGCTGGAGTCCTACATGCTGCTACATTGGCCAAGAATGAAACATTGCCCGTGAAGTCGAAGGCACGGTATTTTAAGGCGCTCGAATGTTTCGAAAACTGGCGTTCTATGGGGGTTCATGTATCAACCGAAGACGTTTTGTTGGGATACTTTCACGGATTTTCAGAAAATTTTGAACCATCGAGCTTATGGTGTTACTACTCAATGTTAAAAGGAACTATTCGTACACAGTTTGATATTGACATCTCCAAAACTCGCCTGTTGACAAGTTTCCTGAATAGAGGCTATAAGCCTGTGAAGGCTTCTGTCTTCACTGAGTACGACATGGCTTCACTCTTGGAACCGCACCATTATACGGGTAACGAAATGATTCCCATAAATTCACATAAATAACGCCACAATTGAATTCTTTCAGGTCATACTCTTCGAAGAAGTTCTGCCACGGTTTTTGTCAACTCAGGTGCTAACATGGACTCCCTAAAACGTTTCGCTGATTGGCGTTCGACTGCTGTAGCTGCTAAATCTTTCTGCCGACAGACGAAATCTGGGGAACTTATTACGTCATCCATCGTTAGTAGATTTCCAGCAACTAGTTCTGCCGCTGATGTAGCCGTTTCGACAAATATTTGTGGTACACACATAAATCAACTATTCATTGAAATCAAATTAAATTGTATTGTATCGAGTTGTCCTTGGATTTCATTATATAAGCGGTGTGTTTTAGAGAATTTATTCATTCAAATATATGGATACAAACTGGTAACATGAACTTGTTTTGATCAGTTCCCATATAAACCCATCTGCTGGTAGCAATGATGAGACAGATAGGGTTGGTGACAATGTTAAGGCAGATAGAGTGATTGCGTCAACTCTTGCTGGAAGCCTTTCAGCAGATAATTCTGCTTCCGCTGCACCCATTTCCCCGACTGTTTGTACAGAGATTTGTTCGTCTGCAATTGACAAGAAAACACAACCTACCGGGCGCTGATGTGATAAAAATGGTTTTATTTATCTGTGATGATCGTTGGCTGTTGCTTCTCATATTTTGGCATGTATTGAGAGAAGACTTTTTTTGTAAATTTTTTTATTAAAACTGGTCATAAAATGGCCAACCATTAATTTACAGCTGAATTTAGTCTTAGTTTAAAATTTCACAAAGTATCCATTGATAGTCTTTTCACTTTGTGTGAGAGTGATTTTGTTGTAGAGTTGCTGATCTAACTACTCCTGACGATTGACGAGTTCATGTGGCTTGGTGCGTTTGAGTCGTCTTGTGTTCTGTGTAAGTCTGTTTTCATGTTTTGTTGCAATCATTTCGATGACATCAGCTACCATGGGTCACGATGAATTTTGCTGTTTCTGATGTACCAGGGGGTGTTTGTTTTGAAATGTTTGGATTGAATTTATATGGCATTTACTCGCACATCCCTACAATGGGGTACCATACATCCAGATTGGTTTCAGGATTTGATTATATATCAGCAATTTGTCGAAAATTGATGTTCTCGATTTGCGTTTCAATATCCAATAGACCTCTTGAAATCGGATGTTCAACTTTGGTATTTTGGTTTTGGTTTGCTCGATTCATTTAGCTTTGGCATCGAGGTTCATTCCGAGGTATTTCGTCGAGTTTTTATGAGGGATGAGGTTCCCATTCATCGTCAGTCGCTTAGGGTGCGGGATCTGTTTATTGGTTGAGTTGATATGAATTGCTTTTTGTTCGTTAAGCTTAATTCGCCATTTTTTAGTCCAATTTTCAACGTTGTCATTAGATCGTTGCAATAGAGCTGTTGATTGAGCATCAGTTTTGGCTGTGGCTGAGTTCGCTGTATCGTCGGTAAAAGTTGCTGCTATGACGTTTGGTGTTTGAGGTAGGTCGCTGGTGAATAGTAGACACAAAATTGGTCCCAAAACACTGCCTTGAGGGACTCCAGCCTTTACATCTTTGAAGTCTGAGTAATCGGCTCCATGGTTTACACGAAACATTCTGTCGGTTATATACGATTTAAGCAGGTCAACGTATTGAACTGGTAAGAATTGGTTGAGCTTGTAGAGTAAGAGAGAAGACGTGCGACTAAATATAGTAGTTGCTTTAGAAAACTCTAGAAAACTTTTCATGTAAGTTTGTTGTAATAAATTGATTTGTAACTTCGTATGGGTCTAGAAAGACTAAAATTTCTTAAAGATTTTTCGCAACCTGTCATCGGGTCATTTACACTGGTAGATGAGGTGCACAGCGTTAACCTGAATTTTCGGGCAGCCTAAGGGGCCGTTCATAAATGATGTCGAGCGAGATTAGGGGAAGGAGGGGGTATGAGGCAAGCGTGACATTTCTAACAAAATTGGATCAAACGTGATTCTTTTAGCGTGGCAAGGGGGAGGGGGATCTGAAAAAACCGATTTTTTCGTGACATCATTTATGAACAGCCCCTAATTTCGAACGAACTTTCAGAAAATATTTTGGGCATTGGGCTTAGGCGAGCATTTGGAATTTTCCAGGCATCGGGCCTTGAGCGCTTTTTTCGGGCGGCCGAAACAATTAGGTTGTGGGGACTCAGGATTCCGCTTTTTTCGTTTATCTTTCGATATTCTGCTCGACTATTGAAGATAAATTTGACATCTTTTACTAACAATAAACAACCTCTCATATCTTTGCATTGTTATTATACCAATGGTTGAAGGAATGACAAAGTTTACAGACAATAATGTTATTAAAAATAAAAATATTGCGTCCCAGTTCTACGACGAGAACATTGTCAACGATGTGGTTACTGGTTCGATTGATTGTGCTGAAATGATTGAAGCTGATCTTCTTGGCTGGAAGACTTCGTATCTTCGTTCAGCCATCAGCATTGGACGAAACGAAGAGCAAAGCCAGGTCAATATTTGCCTACTCGTGGTGTAAAGCCAAATATCCACGCCAGTTGTGTGGAAATCGACCAATTTCGAATTTGTTGACCGGGAGACTCCGTTCGAAATGTTCGGTCCAAATAATTCAAAAACAAAATCAGTCGAAAGTAGAGATGTTCGTGTAGAAAAACGATGTCGGATTCAATGCCATTGAACGTTTGCATGACTGACTGGGAGACTCTTGAAAGAATTTTCAGCCATTGTAGCGTCAAAGTCTCCTGTTGTCGTTCGCCTTTGTTTGTATTATTCCTTGACTGTGAAGTTTCCACGGAAATGTTCAATCACCAGTTTGACGGCATTTGATACTAATCTTTAATTAGTGGGTACGAAGATGGATTGGTTGTCGTCGTCTTTGATACAGCCTAGCAAATGAACGTTGCTTAGTTTGGTTTGAGCGTTTCTTCGGTTTGGTTTATGTTGTTTCGCCCAGCCACACAATGTTCTTCACATGTATAGCGTTAATGAACTTCTTTCCGATGTAATTAGATTCACCGGCACATTATTAACAGTTCTAACACATAAAACTACAATAATTTTGTTCGTGACCAAACAGAAACGACGTTGACATTTTGGCGAGTTTGCATTAATTTAGAAAATGTGACAGAACTAAAAATTTGCGAACTAACTTCAATGATCCTATTTGAGGAGTTCAACTTGAAATTATAATAAACCATTTACGATTGACGTTTTGTAACACACTATTTCACTTAGCTATACTTTAAATAAATGAATGACGTGCAACCGTAACATAAGAGCAGCAGGTATACAACAGACAATAAATCAAACATCAAATTATCGGTTTTCAAAATCGATCTGATCTTTATCACTTTTACTTTCGAATGAAAGAACAAGAATTTTTCCTGTTTTTTTTATAACAGGCGCCTCAACATCTAAAGTAATTATACGTTTTCGTTTCAAGTGGTTGACCCTTCTGTGTCACACCAAAATTACATAGAATAGACAGTTTCTTCATTCATTTTTTCGTATTTCTTTAAGTATAACAAGTAAAAAGCAACTCATGAGATTATCGTTTTTGAAAAGGAGTACTAAACTGAAAGTAACGTGTGGAAAAGAAATAATTATTCTTGGCGGCTGTGTTGATTATACTAACGTCAACTAGAATGGCATTCATTTGCATATTTCCATATTTATTTAAAACGTAAACGAATCAAAGAAAAATGTAAATTGCGGATTCAATTTTTTGTTTCTGCTTCCTACCAACATTTCACCGAACAATTTTTTATGCTGTAAATTGTGAAATATAATGTAATAGAAATATGTCCTTTATGACTGCCAACAAAAACGAAATAGCAGATCCTTGAAACTACATTCAACAAGAACAAGGAAGGTACAAATGCACTGTTTTGGAAATTTTTTGTTGGCCTCATAAAATATTAAACGGATTTTTAAATAGTGTTCCCATAAAAGAAATGTTGTTGTGAGTTAAATAAACAAATTATTTTTTAATTGATTTTTATTTGTACCCTTCCATGAATATGCTTTTGAGAATGACGACTTACTTGTTTTGTTGTATTGACGAGTTAGATGCTTGTAGCCCTTGCCAAAGGGGACTTTGAATCTTTCAACATTTGTTTTGGACGGTTGAGTAAGTTCTATATGCGTAAATGTCCTATATTAACTGTCCGTTTACAACATCACAAGGGACATTTTCGGGAGATAATAACATTTGTCTCAACTGAATTGGTAACTTGAGGATAAACTATCGGTGTTCGGCTCGACCTTTTTTCAAAATCTGACCCGAACCGAGACCGAAACTTTAACCCGAACTCAAACTTTAAAAAAAAAATCGATTTTGATTTGAAATGTTGTTTAAACTCCATTTCGAGAAAATTATGACGAAAATTATTTTTTCGGATTGGGTTGGGATTGGTTAGTTAGAGGAACCAAATTTGACCCGAACAAAACGAAACAGAAAACCCGACACGACATATTCGGGTTCTGGTCGGTTTCAGGTCGGGTTTTTGTTGAGTTTCGGGCGACTTACACACCTCTACACATACAGCCATTAATTTAACTCAAATGACCCGTTCAGAAAAAGACGTTACATGAATGACTGTTGAACTCCAGATTGCATATGTCACTCCGCCAGTGCCTATCAAAAAAGGCCCTGCGAGCGAAATCCGAAAAAGTCCATATCTTCGGGCGGATATTTTAGCGCTTTTTGGTAAACAAATGGAATTCAATGAAGTCAAAAGCCGGCAGACACGCCGACTTCACCTCTTCCCGTGGGGGGCAAACAGGGCCGTATCTAGAGTCCAATATCAGACCGAGCCCAAGCCCATGGAACTAATTCCAGCCCATCACGAATGGGAAGTATGGAATTGTAGCCAGTTCAGATAAAGCAACATTACGAGAGCTTTAAGTACTATGATCAAAGATTAAAAATTGCGAGCGAAGCGAGCGAAATTTTTCATACTATGTTTCTTCGAAAACAAAAAAAACTCGTACAGATTCAAAACAATCGAAGGCCGCTAATGTTTCGTTCAGTGCCTTTATCGGCTGCTAGAGACAAAATCGGTCATCAGCGGGGTGAGAAACGGGCCGAAAATCAAGTTTTACTGCCAATACAAAAAATTCTTTTACGTGTCACTCTGCGAAAATGATTTTCTCACCGCATGAAAATGTAGTCGTATCCTTATTCCTTTTCAAAAATAAAATATTTTTGATTGATCTTACACTACGGAATCAACTTAAATAAAAACGCTTTACCACTTCTTTTTTTAAATTCCCGAGAAATGTTCGGACATTGGAGCCTTGCACAAAGGTTCTTTCTATGTAAAATTAACATCATCATCAAGGGCAGTTTTAAATCTGTGATTTTGTAGGATTTTTTGGCAAATTTACTCTTAAATTTGAGATGGTTACTTAGTGTCCCGGCTTCCCGTGGGGGCGTCGCCCCCTACGAATTCTGCCGTTGGGGGCGACGGCCCCAGCTAACCGTGGAAGTCGGCGTGTATGAAAGCCGGCAACTTTTGTTTGAGTTTAGCGCCGCAGGTGATTTCTTTTTTAATTGTGATGTTCAGATAAGGTTATCATGCAAAGGATTCGTTTTTCTTATTTTCAGCCACTGCCCAAAATGACAGCTCGGGCCCCGTTTTTTTCGCCTGGACCCAGTTGGCTTACCGATTTCCAAAAGTATGTTTTCCCCGAAAGGTGTGTTGTGATCTTAATAGGGTGGAGTGTTTTTAATTTTTCATCTCCCCACCCGGAAATAAGATTTTCAGGTGCGGAGTTTTTGGTTTATGACAAGCTATTCACAAGCGACGAAACGCTTTGTAAAAATGGTTACGGAGTCATCAGCTGCAGCAGTAGGTGAAGCGAAAGAAGATGCTATCACCGCAGTGCGGTTGAAAAGTCGCGAGGAACGTGCCAAACTCAATACAAAACGGATTTCCACCTTTGAATTTCGTAAATTCCAAAACACAAAAAAACGACTATTTTTATATTATTGCCAGAGAGAATAGAAACTGAATTTTATTTCCTTTTATTTCCATAACCTTTGACAAAAAACTGATTTCTGCAATTCAATGTCGAAATACGACAATTTTCAATACTCCTTTGAGTGCTGAAAAGGTCAACTTTTCCGCACTCAGATTTGAGTGAGTATGGAATTTTAATTGACATTAAAAATGCAATGAAAAGGAAATTGTGATCGAAATAGAAATTTTATTGTTTGGTTTTGTCTATTTCGGCATTGAATTGCAGAAAACGTTGTTCCTACCTCGTTTTGTAACTAGATTTTTTCAGCACACGTCCTAAATAGTGTATGCTGAAAAAACCTTAGTTACAAAACTAGGTAGGAAAATTACTATTTTATGATGTTTTAGTCAAATTTCATCGAATTTTTTGTTGAAAAACTCATAGTTGGGAAAACTTTTTGATTTTAATTTTAGGTAAATCGTTATTTTTGAAATCTAAAAGTTATACCAGGTTGTTGCCTGAGTCCTTAAGAAATTTTAAGTGGTCACTCAACAGTATAGGACGTTCATAGATTGGGTGAAAAGTGATCATATATGACCCGAACCAGACGAAACTTTTCAGAGCGATGGCGGGGGGTCCAAATTTGAGTTTGAAAATTTTTCAAAGGTATTTTCGGAATCTTGGCAACCTGAAAATCTTATTTCCGGGTGGGGAGATGAAAAATTAAAAACAAATCCAAAAACACTCCACCCTAGATCATAATAAGTGAAATCAGTCAGCTTTCGAAGTAAGGATCGAGAAAGTGGTCGAAAACGTGACTTTTTGAAGGCCGATGAAACTTTTTGGCTTAGGCCCTGTGTCGGTCCTAAGGTCGGCCAAAGTTCAAAAAAAATGTTTTGCTATGTTTTAGAGAGCGGTGCGGGGAACAGATTCATCCATGGAAGTATGGGTCTAAGGTCAATCCTTAGTGTCCTGAACGGTGCGTCACAGGGCTTTCCAAGTTGCCATTTTGACGATACTCTATGGAAGTTTAGCGTTTGTTTTAATATGCAGTAAGAATTTGTAACAGTTGTTCTGACATTCACAGGTCTCTTTGCTTATCGAATCGCCTTGGCTATGTTTTTGAAATATATAATCTTTGTATATACAAAATAATCCAAAAGGCCCGGCCGGGCTAGGGCCAGGCCGGCACTGCACTCCGCTCTGACTGTGGAATTTAGTCTCGTTGCAATTTTATCTACTCTCGCCATCAAACCCGTCCCCATGAAAGAAGTTATTGTGAAATGTTTGGAACAGGAAGGGGGGGGGAGGAATTTTAAAAAATCTAATGAGACGTCCTAGAGATTAGAAACGTGGAAGCTTGAAAAAGTCTCTGAACACCCATCCATCGGCTTCAGACAGCAGGGACTATTTTTGGAAAATCATGGGCGCGCGGTAGCTATGCGCCCATGACGAACACTTGATGACGTGACGAACAAAAAATTAAGAAAAACTTTTTTCGTAGACTGGGGAGCATACAGCTAAGTTTTGACTTCCACCCCTTGCGACGTACCCTACGGAAAATATTTTGCCCGGCGGAGTGTCTTTTCACTCATAAAAATCGGGTCAGTGGATCACAGAATGTAGAGAATGATCACTAAATGTGATCATAGAATTCGCAGTAAATGAAAACATCCTACGTTAGTTAGTTAGTTACTGGTTCCCATTGGCACATGAACGCGCTCGAAATAAAGTTTCTGCGCTTTCAGATTTCACACCCCAAAAATTTCGCTACCCGTACTCTGTTCATCGTGCAAAGCTATATTTTTGGGGTGTGAAATCTGAAAGCGCAGAAAAATGATTACGTTAGGAGGGTATGGCATTTGTGCCGCATTCTTTTAATCGAAAACATTTCAAAAGAATTTTTTGCGTTCCGAAGCTTTAAGCGTCACTCAAATTTATATCAGTTGTTTTGGTAGAAGGGACGAGGACTTGCGTCACATTTCCCTTTTAAAAGGGCGTTTTGTTGTGATCGATGATATTTGAAGACGAGGACGAAAACAGCAAATCAATTGAATTCCTGGACACAACAGTATATATCCATGGAGGAAAACTGATCACAAAATGGTATTATAAACCTATAGCATCGAATCGAATTCTGAATTATTTCTATAAACAACCAAGTGTTATGATCAAAAATGTGGCGAAATCATTCGTTACCCGAGCTCTAATGCTAAGTCACAAATCATTCCACTCGGAGTTATTGAGCACCATCAAATCCATCCTGAAAAAGAACAATTTTCCTCCCAAAATGGTTGACCAACTGATTCATCAGGTACAAAGCTCTAATCAACGCAACCCATGGAGGAACGAATCCAACTATCCGCTCTTACACAACACCACCACACTAATGATTTCACCGGAACGAAGCATGAACATAGATCACACAACATCGCTACCGGCAGCAAACTCAACAATCCTTAACACGCCTACACAGCACACATCGGAAAAAAGAAAAGTCAAGTTTGTCGGAATCACATACAAACATACCTGAGCTGACCGAGAGACTATCCAAGCAGGTGAGGACGCACGCTCCCCAATTGAGTTTAGCTCCTCGCCCGCCGGAAAAAGTTGCAAAATTGTTTACTGACATGAAGCAAAAGCTTAGGCCAGGACAATGCTCATGTGTTGTATATGGAATTCCTTGCGGATCTTGTAAAAAATGGTACAACGGAGAGACAACTTGGACGCTTGATGACAGAATTGAGGAGGGACACAAAAAGGATTTAAGGAAAAAGGTAATTAGTAACAAAACAACTGATTTAGTAAGACACACTGAAGAATAGGGACACCAATTTGAATTTTACAACAAAAAGGTGATGAAAAAAAGTCAAATCCAGACGTTGATCACCGGAATTTAATTAGTTTATTCGTTGTCTCTTGTGATAGTAAATTTTAAGTTAATTCCTAAGTAATCTTTGATCTAAATTTTTCGTTGTTTATGTTAAATTCTTGTGTTTTTAGCCCTGAAAATGGCTAGTATGACTACCGAATGCAAGGAAAATAAATGCAAGAGAACATCGACTAAAGAGATTTTTAATGTGTCTATCCCAAGCAAAACAACACAAGTTCGGATTATGATATTTGAAAAATTTTCGGAAATACGATTTTCCAAAAATATGCCCCGTCAGACAGTTCACAGTTCTTTTCTGACTTTTTCGGAAGCGAACCGTTGACAGATGTTTGAATCTTCGAAGTAGAACTACTGAGCTAATAACTCTGACTGTTGAATGCAATCGTTAAAACTTTGAAGCATAAAATGAATCATTTTTACACAACATACCTTACATCATACATACCGAAATACCGAAAAATGATTTGTTACGAAACGACTACTTTTGGCGGTCAATCAATTCAAATGATCAATATTCAGCAATTAAATTAATTGTTTTTATGTTACGATACCTTTTTTGCCTTCATTTCGTTCTCCGTAAACATAAATCGCAATTCGTTAAAAGTTTTGGGTGAATGACTTTCGAACACTTATGACAACCGAATCTTACGTGTAGGCTTAACCCATAGACTTTGAATGAAAAGATAATTTTTTATACTCAAACAAATAAACACTCACTTTGTCATATATTGACTTGTAATATTCATCTTAAGAAACATTAAAACATTCATGGACATTACAAATTTCAATAAAATGTTGAGACGAAATATTTTTTGTACTAAAGTTAAAATAATAAAATTTTTTGTATTACTTCAGTATCGTAGAGTAAGGATAGTCGATGCTTTCATATTATATTATTACAAAGTACATCATATAAACGACTTATTAATACACACGAGTGTATACGAAGATTAACGAGTCGATGCATTCAAAAAAGTACCATGTTTTATTGCGTCGTATCAAGTCCACGAAATCGTGTCAATCAATGTCAATCTAAAGTCTACTCCGTATGATTTTATGATAGAAAAATTATGTGATTGACCCGATTTGGTGGACTTGATAGTAATCCTTACGTCGTATTGTATGCAATAACCCTCCTTTCTAGAGCTGATCGCCACCAAAGTTTCTAAAATTTTCTTCCCGATAGAGCCGCTACGGACAAACATCTACAAACCACCTCCGCGTCACCCTAGCGTTTTTTCCGAGATGCCATTTTTGGAAAAGCAAAAAAGATGGCGGCGAATTGTTTCTATATTGTGACGAATGCGATTGACAGCGTTGTTAGTACAGTTGTGATTAAATACATTTTGTCGCTGATTGCCGTTAGTGTTCCACAGTAATACACAAAACACAAGAACTAAATCGTTGATACACCCAAAAAATGGAATTGGGTATGTGCAACTTCCAGTACGTTTTTACGACCGTATTACGTCTAAGATGTACTTCATGTGCATTTGTAATGTATAATGTACACAAAATATATAGAATGTACATTGTAACGAACGACTCACTTGTACGATGTACGTCCAGACAAACCAATGGTTTAAGCGAAGATGTGCACAGCATTTTTTTTTACAAGTGAAATGTACGATGTACACATATCCATTGTATAACGAACAAGTACGTATGTACAATGAACAAATGATATGTACAACTGATGTATTTAGGTGATGTACAAGTTATGTGCACAATGTACAACGTACAACGAATGACACGTACAATGTAAAAATCCATGACGAACAAGTGAGTACGAAGTAAATATGAAACTGTAATAACTAACATTGAATCACATAAAAAACGCATTGAAATTTTGTGAAATTACTATGAACGTTCTAAATGTATTAAATGTTTAAAAATAGCGTGTATATTTAAAAATCACAACAAAAACCTCTTTAAAGTTGACGCAGAAGCAGTCCGTAAAAAAATTGTCCCCGAAAAAAAGTTTCTCAGAAAAAAGGTTTTTCTCCAAAAAACATTTTCTAAAAAAAATTTTTCTCCAAAAACATTTTCTCCAAAAAACAAAAAAAAATTTTCTCTAAAAAAAATTTTTTCTTCAAAAAAATTTTTCTCCAAAAAAATTTGAAAATTTTCTACAAAAAAATTTTTCCCAAAAAAATTTTTCCTTAAAGAAAATTTTCTTCAAAAACAATTTTCCTTAAAAAAATTTTTCTCCGAAAAAAATTTTTCTCCAAAAAAAATTTTCTCCGAAAAAAAAATTTCTTTCCGAAAAAAATTATTCTCCAACACCTTCGGAACACTTCGTGTGACTTTGTGGTACCTTCGGAACACTTCGTGTCACCAATTCTTCTCACTGATTCATATAACTTTCCTGAGGAAACAAAATTCCCCTGACCAAGCTCTATAACTTTCCCGAGGAAACCAACTCTCTTGCATTTTTCACTCCGGAGCTAAAATTTGAAAACTCCGCGCATTACCTAAAAAACCCTCAAAATTGACCACTTTTCCACATGCCACGGCTTTTCCAGAATTTTCCCGGAAAAGCGGCATATGAAATTTTTCATTTGGGGCCGAGACTGAGAAGCCGAGACGTTACCTGAAAATTTCAGGAAGATCGGCTGTCTAGTTCTCGAGATCGAAAATTATTAATAGATAGATAGATAGATAGAACATAGAAACCGACAGATCAGAAAAAAAGTTTTCTTAATGATGAGAACAGAAAAATCCATTGGCTATACAAAAATGTAATTTTCAAACCTGGATATCATAGCCAATTTTTAACCGATTTTGATGATTCTGGGCTCGTTTGAAAGCTGCTGCGACGTTGTTTTTTGTAAAAATAATTTGGAGGGGAGGAAGGCGAGGGGAAAAAACTCAAAAGTTCGCCTATATATGGCTCCTTGTCCCGAAGGTTTTTGTATGGAGTTTTTTGGGTTTGTGGACGTTTTTTTCGGGGTGTGGGGACATGATGTATAGTACAATTTACGTCCAGCTAATCCATTGGTTCAAGCGACGTTATGTACGGGGTAAACGTACAAATGTATGTACAAGTCTCGCGTTCATAATTTTTTTTGGCGTAGCATCGGTAAGTGGATCACGCGGTTATAGTCCTTGTATCATAATCTACTGTCATCATTCCTACACAAAAATGACACTTCCTGATTTATTAAACTATGATATGAGTTGTATCGATCCCAGCTGTTTATGTGAACGAAATTTTATCGTCACTGCGAAAAGAACGTAAGCTGTAGACACTTCGTGTAAACGTAAGTTGCGTACCACTCACTGAGCCAGTGATCACAAGCTACTTCACTATACTTTTCCAAAAACCAACAATTCATTATTTAAACCAGAAGACTCTTTAAGAGAAATGCTGGCCATGAATCAGAGGTTTTTTGTGCCAAACAACTAAAAAAATAAGTCGATTCTATGGATAACACACTCCAAGCTGTCAATATCAAATTCCTATTTACATGTGCGTGAACGACTTGTAATAATAACGAATATTCGGAGTTGAAACCGAAGAAGAAATTTTCGATTATGTTTTTTTTATTTAGGTCGATTTTACACATCTTAATTATAAAATGTAGAGAAATCAACCAATAAGTGTTATTCTTTTCTAAGCATTCAGCAATCCAAACTGAAATAATTGAACAGACCGTATGTTAATTGAAGATGTGCTCTCACTGTCTATATGAACGCTATCAACAGATAAGACACTGAAATTTGCCATAAAAGTTGGCCGGAATGCATACTATGTTTGCAGGAACTACGTAATCTTTGGTTTGTCTATTATGGCAGCCTCTGTTAGTGCCTTTTATAAGGATTTTGGACTGGTGTGGATTTTTCATCGAGGAGGCGCAAATTTTCTACTGAGAGGGTCAAGTTGTCTATTGAATGTTCCAACCAGTCCCTGGGCAACGCGCGAAAGGCCCTTTGGTTGATTCTGGCATAATACCTGAATGGACCATCCAATACTTTCACTACTAAACACTATAAAATACATATACATAAGCTTCGCGGACCCGTACGAACCCCGTACAATCGATTCCTGTTGCAAAGATTCCCCTTATATTAAATTACTCATTACATATTAGGCTGCATTGTATATTGCCAAAATGGCAATACAGAAAAGCCGTTCCAACTTTCGTCTTCAGGTCAAAGCCGAGGCCCTAAGGAAAGCACGTGTCACCAACTGTCACTGTCACTCTAAGTAGACCCTCTGTAACATAGTAAAGTAAATTTTGAGCCAGGACCGACCTGAAGCCCTAAGTAGGGGCCTGTGACCCATATTTCCGTGGACAAAAATGTTTCCTTAAATTTTCTCTACAACATAGCAAATTAAAAAATTTTTTGGCCAGGGCCGACCTTAGGACCAACCTAGGGCCCTAATTAGAGGCCTTGGCTGCAATTTTGTTGTTGAGCACGGTCAGGCATTTGCTTACCACTCAAATAGAAAAATAATCATGAAAATCGTATAAGATTAACTCAAGATATGTACTCAAGACCCTTAGGGCCGTGTGGAAAACTCATTTTTAGAGCCCTAGCTAAGCCCGAAGGCCCAAAGTCAAAAATTTTTGACCTATCGACTAAAAGAAAATTATCAAAATCTTAAGAGATTTACTCTAGTTATGTCCATAAGACCTAAAATCACTTAAGCGGACCTAGCTCGGCGGCCCTTGGTCCAAACATGCCCAAAATTGAACTTGACCTCACTTTTTCGATTATCTTTCAGGGATTTTTTTTTCTGAAAATCGTTTTTTTGTTGATTCTGCATCTAATGACCATAATCGATGCTTCTCCCACCTACACCCCCCCCCCCCCTTCTCGCCTCAAATTGACCGGTTACAAACGTCGTGGTAAACGCATAGGACCTCGTGCTTCGTACGGGTCCAAAAATAGATCAATATTCTATAATAGCTACAGAACTTGTCTTCGCATCTTGTGCATCTTTAATTCTTTAGAGTTAAAGTGTTCTCAGTTCTAACTGTGGTAAGTGCAGCTGGAAAAATTGGGATGCTCTTCTTTATTGCTTAAAATGCAAAAAAAAAACGATGAAATGATTAATGTAAAATGCCGCATCAAAGTTTCTAAACATTTCAGTTGGTAAGTAGGCACATACTTGCGAAAAAACGATCTTATGAAACATACCAACATTATGAGGAGAATTAAAAAACCTGAAAAGAAACCGATTGTCGCCATCCCATATGTTAAAGGTTTATTTGAAAAGTTAAAAGCAGTATGTAATAGTTGGTAGAGGCGATAACACGCTGAAAAAATCGATTTTCACAAAGAAAGACAAAACACCGAAAGAAATGCAATCGTATGTTGTTTACAAAATTACATGTGTGAACAAATCCGTTTACATCGGCGAATCACTGCAATTGCTTAAAGATTGAATCTATCAGCATCAGTTCAACATTCGTATATTAAACAAAGACCATAGCGCCTTATGCAAACATGCGATTGAACAAAATCATAAACCACTATGGGACGAAGTTGAAATCATCTTCAGAGAATGTAATCAAAAGAAACGAGAAATTCTTGAAATGATTGCCATTAAGAAATCAGCGAACAGTCTTAATAAGCAGACCGACTCCTTAATGCTCTCATCTACCTTTGATTACAACGAAATTAAACGAACTTCCTTGACTATCCAATATCTAGTAATGACGTGGTAAAATTGAACGTTTGTTTGTATGTTCAATTGGTTCAAAATTGTTTCAAATTTTAATGTTCCTTTAATTCAGAGAATTTGTTGTTGAGTAAACATAACTATGAAAAGTCACTCGACACTTTTTAAATCTCTACGGATTAAAGCCCGCAAACTTGGAATCAATCATAGGATACAACTCATTACGTACTACTTTTACTATGAACGTGTAAGCTCTTATTTGAATTATTTTGTCATTGTCATTTTGTCAACCATTTCCGTTACACTTCGCTAGTCCAAAAATACCTCTAACCGAGACAAATAGATACGTCAGCCTCACTTTGTTCAAAGTTTATCCGATCATCGAACATAGTTCAATGAGACGCCCAAACGTTTAGCTAAGTGTATAATCCTTAATGACTATTAGACTTTAATTTTAAAAACAATTCAAAATAGCCGCGCAGCGAAAAAAAATGTGTACTGTTGCTCCACTAGTATACAATAAAAGCTGAAAAGTTGAATGGATCTGAAAAGCTCAGGGGGGGGGCGCTGAAAAGTACAGGGGGGCTCCGCCCCCATAGCCCCCCCCCCCCGTAGCTACGGCTCTGGCTATTCCGACTTTTTTATTAATTTGAAATAATCCTTGCTTATGGATATATCGTGTGGTGTATCCGGCTAGAAGAAGCGTACAAGGTCGAGTGGGGGCTCGTTGGAAAGGTCATTGCACGTAGTTTAACAAAGCTAAGATACCGAAGATTTGTATAAAAATTTGGTGTAGAAGAACTTAGCGTCATATTTACACCTTAAAAGCAGACCCAGCGCGACAGTACCCATATAAGTTTGGTATTATTGGAAAGCTGGCACCAGTAGACACAAGGAAAAACAGTTTTTTAATGTTTTAGACGCCTTACGGATGCACAGGAATGGTTTGAAGTTAGCCGAAATAATCAAAGTTTTGCCCATACTTTCAACTGCTCATAACTCATTGTGCATGAATTTTAAGCCCAACAAGACCCTTTTGGCCCAACACTACGTGCAATTACCTTTCCAACTCGACCTTGTACGCTTCTTCTAGCCGGAGAAATTTCTGTAAGAAAAGTGCATGTTTTCGGTTTTTGAACACCACTCAATAGCCACACAAACATCGATGATTTTTTTAAAAAATATATTTGGCTTCTAGGGATACTGAAAGTATAAAAAAATCCTCTGGGAGATGCATCCGATTTCGGCAGGCTGTTTTTCAAAAGAATCCCTCATTATTGAAGTCTAACAATATTTTGTGTATCGTTTACATATTAAAAACAATAAAATAAATTTTCTACGCAGAAATGGTTACAAAAATGACCCCAAACATTCGAATTAGTCGCTTGAATTGACGGGCCCTAACTAACTAAATTCTATGTAAGGTGTAATTTCAAATAAAAAAGCGTTTTACTTTCAGGTCGACGTGTTCTACATAGAATTTAGTTGAAGTAATTCAATTACGCCGTGATCCGTGTCGCTTTACGTGTAATGTGTATGATGTTATATGTCTAACATGCGCAAATGTTATCGCTTAAACCATTGTTGCCCACGCTTCCTTTTCGATTTTGCATCTTTTTCACTCATACATAACAATCATAATGAAATGAGACAAAAACTATTTTTGCCAACACTTCAATACAGTCAACAGGTAAAATACATGTGTGTAAGTGATACGACAATAGAGACTTTGGGCAAAGCGACTAACCGCTATATTTAAACATATAAATTTAGCTATAAGTTATTAATTATATCTTAACGTTATAAGTTATAAGTCTACGATATAAGTTTACGTTTTAAGTTATAAATTTTTATAGGTTGTAAGTTTTGAAACTGATTAGTATTGTTTCAGATCAGTTTTGAAGCTGAACAGAACTGATGAATTTCAGTTTTATAACTGATCAGTACTGATCCGTGTCAGTTTTGAAACCGATCAGCACTGTTTCAGATCAGTTTTGAAACTGATCAGTACTTATCCGTATCACTTTGGAAAGTGATCAGTACTGAGGCGTATCAGTTTTAAAACTGATCAGTGAAACACTTTCTTTTTAACATTATTTGGTTAAATAAAGAAAATTGTTCAAGAGGTTAGAGGTAGGAGGATTACATTTGAAGTGGAGTACGAGAAAACGACAGTTTGGGGGAAAGTGAATACGTTTGAAGGGGAGTACGGGGAAACTTGAGGGAAGGAGAGTGGAGCATAGAGGAAGGAAAAAACTTTGGAAGCAGTTTGAGACATTTACAAGTATATTGAGGATTTTTTTTTGTAATTACAAATTCTTTCGAGTTGAGCCGGTTAAACGATCTTTATCCGCACCTCCGCAACCTCCCTCTGAAACAAGTAGTTTGCAAAATGTAAAAGAACATCTAAACAGCTAGTCTTGTGGATATTGTTCCTTTCACTTTTTTTTGTCGTTGGAATGTAATATCTGCCCAGATTTACACAATTCAAAGGGAATTTCCCATCTCGGAAATAGATTTCCTTTTCGAATCATCCACATATACGACAGCCCACGGTTGAACCTTTCCTGAAGCAAACGAACCATAAACGATTATGCCAAACAAATAAACACCGCATGAGATGTAAAACACGGTTCTGTACTCCATAAAGGTCTGCAAGGGGAAAAGATAAGAAATTTCCATTCTCTTCAGTACAGAAACGTATGTCTTTACTGGAGTTTGTACGATATACCCAGTGATAATTGGGCTCAAAATTCCTGGTACAGTGCCGAATGTATTCGAAAAGCCCATTATGATACTAGCAAACTGTGGTGCCACATCCAAAGAGTTTGGAAAGTATCCATTCATGGCGAATGCACCGAGCCCCACAGATAGGGTTATGCAGACAATTACCACTGTGGTATCCGTAAAGAAAGCAGCCGTGAGTAAGAAAGCCATCTGACCAACAAATGCAAAGCAGTTGAAAGTGCGTCGAACCTGGGTGGTGGTTAAATATTTCTTCGTTTGAAGCCAGTCAGCCAGAGAACTGGAGAAGATCAGAGTCAGGAATAGCACTAGATAAGGAACAGCTGACAAAAATCCAGTGTTCTGCAGATTAAAGTCGAGCATGTCGTTCATATAGGAAGGAAGTTGTGTCAACAGAGTGTAAAATCCTACAGAAATATTTTCCTCAAAGAAATTGAAAAATCCTTAATACATTCCACACTCTTACCCCATGTGTACGAGAAAGATCCCACACAAATGGCCCACACAGGCGGTGAAGTAAATAATTTTTTCCATGGAGGTCGTACAACATTTACTTGTCCTTGTTGCTCCAACGATTGCTTGATGTAATTTTTCTCGTCTTGCTTCATCCACCAATCCTTATCTGGACTCTCTCTAACAATCACCAACCACAATATTGACCATACACAACCCACACTACCGAATACATAAAAAATACTTTGCCAACTAAACGTCTCTGCCAGCCAACCCGACAGAACCATAGCTATTACTGTACCACAATAAATCCCAGCAATTCCGAAGCCTGCAGTTCGACTACGTTCGAGTGGTGGAGACCATTTCGAATACACTTGAAAAAAGGAGATAAAATCTTCTGATTTTTGTAGTGTATTTGATGTACCTACCTGCCTGAACACTTGGATAAGACAAACCAGACAAAGCTCCAACTAGCACACGAGCAGCAATCAGATAATAGATTCCGTTATAAGACATAATGGGTGTCAGTAAGGTGACAATCGAGAGCAAAAGAATTCCTCCACCGAATATCTGAAAGCCGTTGTCGTATTTATACAATTTTCCCCAGTAATCATGTCAATTCATCGGACATTTTATTAGTTTGTGGTGAGCTTGTTAAAATAAGTTTACGCCGTCCGTTATCATCTCCTTATTTTGAACATATCACAAAAGTAGCATAACATTTCTATCGCTGATTCGAACATGATGGTTTAGTTGCATCTTTTGAAAATTCAGTTCATATCAAACAGCATATGTTGTCACAGACCATAGTATGAGGTTTTCGTATGTACACTTCTAGTGAATCATAAGCCAAATTGGTATTTTTTATCATGCCACCAATAAAACAAAGTAGAAGTGCACAAACGTATCTAGGAGGGGGGGGGAGGCAAGAGGGAGCTGTCGAATTTTCTAAAACGACTCATAAGTAAAATTAAACGAGTCAAACGAGTCGTCCGAATTTACACTTACGGAAATATATTTTTGCATCAAATAGAATTTTGTACTTCTGCGCAAGTTTTTGCAGTGTTAAAAAGCTGCGCAGAAGTACAAAATTCTATTTGATGCAAAAATATATTTCCGTAAGTGTAGTATGTGAAATCCCTTGCCATATAACAAACTTTTCTGCAATTCAATGAATGCCGGAATACGACAGATAAAGATGTTTAATTCAATGTTAGAACTGCTGTGACAGTGCGTAGATGATATAATATTTTATCATACGAAAATTTCTTGCCGTGAAGAGATTTCGAACTCCAGACACCAAAACTGTTATGTGTTTGTCACATCAGTAAGACTACCATCAGGCTACCAAGTCATCACAACAAAAACCTGTTAAAAGTGTGACGTAGTCCTTAAGTCCGCTTCCAAAATTGAGGTGACGCTTCCGCTTGAGGTGACGCTTACGCTGAAAATACGCAAAAAATGACGATGCAAAAAAAACTTTTTAAAGAAAATTCAAAGGTTTGAAAATGCGTAACAAATGCCAGAGCCAACGACGAAATGATTTTTCTGTACTTTCAGTTTTTACTTAGCAAAAATCTGACCTTATTGATGCCTGACTTTTGAGAAGAATTTTTTGACTGAATTCAAAATTAATTTTTAAAATTCTTCTAAAAGGTACCCAAGTAACTTTATTAACTTAGTTTTTGAGAAATTTTGCATATGAAAACTGAAAAAGTCACACCTTTTAAGAGGTTTTTGTTGTGCTATCAGTCGTTTTGGAAGTTTTCAGTTGTTATAACTAAAAATCATGTGAAAAATTTTCTATTTTTTGAAAAAATTGTTCTCCGAAAAAAATTTTCTTAGAAAAGAAAATTGTCTTAGAACAAAAATTTCTCCGAAAAAAAATTGTGTCCGAAAAAAGTTTTCTCTGAAAAAAATTGTCTCGAAAAAAGTTTTTCTAAAAAAAAGGTTCGCCAAAAAAAATTTCTACGTTTTTGTAGATTTTTCTCAAAAAAAAATTTCTCTTAAAAAATTTTTTCTCCAAAAAAAATTTTTTCCCAAAAAATTTCTTCTCCGAAAAAATATTTCTCCAAAAAAATTTTTTTCGACAAAAAATTTTCGCCAAAAAAAATTTTTCTCCAACAAAAACTTTTTCTCTAAAAAAATTTTTCTCCGAAAAAAATTTCTCTCAGAAAAAGTTTTTCTCCAAAAAAAATTTTTTTCGACAAAACATTTTCTTCAAAAAAATTTGTCCTTAAAAATAATTTTCTCCGAAAAAAAATTTTCTCAAAAAAAAAATTTTCTCCAACACCTTCGACTACCATCGGAACACTTCGTGTCACCTTCGGCTACCTTGATAACACTTCGTGTCACCTTCGGCTACCTTGATAACACTTCGTGTCACCTTCGGCTATCGCTGCGGGCATGATATACGTGAAGTGAATGAATTTCGTTGCGTAAATACATCTGTTCGACTCAGTTGCATCAAACAAAGTTATTTTATAGTGAAATTAATTTTGCACAAATTAATTATTTTGGATCTTTTGCCTATTTCCATAATTTTCGCCGGAGCGACTTCGAATTCAATTTTCACTTTATGGAACACCATGATATACATAGATATTTCACTGTATTACAAAAAAAAACTAGGGAGCGCAACTCTTCCCCAGAAAAGTGATCTAGATGAGGCTAGAGGTTATACCACAGAAACTTTACATCGTCGCGACGGTTCCGCGCTTTTTGTACTACTTTATATCTCGGTGGCGATTCATTGCGTAAAAAAGTAACAAGTTCATCACACCATTGAAATCTAAAAATTTTACCGACCAAAGTTCCACCAAACTTTACTGCAAGAGTACCACCGACGAGCATTGTCGCTATATATCCATAGAAGAAGGCGCTCAGTGCGTAGCCGCGCTCAATATTATTCCAATCGAAAGGTTTTTCCCAACTTTCTGTTCCATCTTCATGTTTTACAGTTTGATTTGTAGTCATCGCGACAATAGCCACACTAAGATTCACTCGCATGGTGTACAGATTGGTAAATCCTAAAAATGCCAGGAACATCACAAGGTAGCGTTTCCGAAGGTACATGGGAACATTTTCTTCAATTAGATGTGGTGTTTTCGTCGATTCCATTTCATTTGATGATACTCTGAAACAACAGAGGTAGTTTATGATAACTTCGATGTTGCTGTGAAAGCGAGAGGCTCACAAAAGTTTATCCATTGTAAAGAATCAGTCAACTGTTCCAGAGATATACCTCTACTGACTATGTTGATCAAAAGCGTATCTTTAATTATTTTGTCTTATCTTCACTATATGAATGAGTATTAGGACCCAATCCGTTCCAGTTGCTTTCTTTTAATGTATACGTTTTTCTTTCTGATTAGATAAACGAGGTGAAGATAGGTGGTAAGAAAACAAGATGTCGATAACAAAGCTATGCACTCATGACCCAAATGTTGAACAATTAGCATTTTTGTCGCCATCATTTCATTTGGTACCGTACGCGTTCCTCTATCTTGGTAGGTAGACTAGTTTGGCGAGGTGAAGACGATCCATAATACCCGTCCCCTTTTATAGATTGATTTTGTAGAAAATGGTCTAAATCAAGAATATGAAAACACGGTTTGGGACAATTTTGTTCTGAGTTAGGCCAAAAAACGGGGTAAAAATTTGAAATGGCCATAACTCGGCAAATAATTGGACAAAGTATGTTGGTCAGCCAGGCTAATTTATAGTCCCTTTAGAAATTACTGCTGTCACTACCACCGCTCGACCTGTTTATCAAACAAGAAGCTGAATTGACAGTGTACAGATTGTGCAAGGGAGAAAACTGGCTTGCTCAAGACCAAAGTTTTGGTCATGCCAGCATTCTGTCGGACTTGAAGCGAAAGTTCAGAGAAGTAGACGGATGCAGACGACTTTTTGTTTCGAAAGAAATTTCGCCACTAGTCTACCAAGCAGGTCTGAATGGGAGAACAGAGTACCGCCAATAGAGAGTTATGCATACAAATGGATCTAAGACTGAATTTTCAATTCGTGACTTTTGACGTTTCTTGTGAGAATTTCTCGTAAATGTCAAGTTTTGTGTGACAATTTCTGGTAAAATTTCGTTAGTGAGAAATATTTCTCGTTGGAAAAAATCCCAATGTCACAAAATCTTGAAAATAGGGCCCCAGAACCTTGAATCAGAAATAACCCATTATTATTTCCCTACTTTCTTTCCCACCTGTCATAATTTCCCCACTTTATTTTACATCTGTCAATTAGTTCCCTACTTTATTTCCCACCTGTCAATAATTTCCCTACTTTAATTTCCATCTGTCAATTATTTCCCTACTTTATTTCCCATCTGTCAATTATTTCCCTACTTTATTTCCCGCCTGTCAATTATTTCCCTACTTTATTTCCCAACTGTCAATTATTTCCCTACATTATTTCCCAACTGTCAATTATTTACTTACTTTATTTTCCGCCTGTCAATTATTTTCCTACTTTATTTCCCATCTGTCAATAATTTCCCTACTTCATTTCCCATCTGTCAATTAGTTCCCTACTTTATTTCCCACCAGTCAATTATTTCCCTATTTTATTTCGCATCTGTCCATTACTTCCCTTTTCTATTTCCCACCTGTCACTTCCTACTTTTACGGAGCAGGAGCATACTCCAAGGAATTGAATTACAGAATGCCTCCAGGGGAGCTAGCTACTGTTTTCCTATCTGAAGTCATAACCATATGTGAAGAAGCCAAAGAAATGATCCGAGCTGGGATCAAAGACAAGAAAGTTTTGATTTGTACGGACAGTGAATCGTCGATAGAATCACTGTCCTCGGTCAAGTTTTCGTCAGGGTTATTTCTCCAATGTTTCTCAATTCTACAGACCCTTTCAAGTAAAAATGACGTTAAGCTTCGATATCGGGACATTCTGGATAGACAGAGTCGACGAACTAGCCAGGAGTGCAAGTAGTGCTGAATTCATTGGAGCCGAACCGGCTGTCGGAAGATACGCGGGTTTGATGAGTACTCTGGTGAGGAGACTTTGACTATTTGCAGACAATCGAAGGAATTCTTGGGGGGCTGTAATAAAAAGAACACCAAATTCCTTCTCAGTCTGGGCCGAGTCAAGCTTCGCACGTTGATTGGAATTCTAACGGGGCACAAGTGCCTGAACTATCACCTTAACAAGATAGGGA
This sequence comes from Pseudolycoriella hygida, assembly GCA_029228625.1. Classification (NCBI taxonomy): domain Eukaryota; kingdom Metazoa; phylum Arthropoda; class Insecta; order Diptera; family Sciaridae; genus Pseudolycoriella; species Pseudolycoriella hygida. Next base: position 62,685,091 of record CM055403.1, on the reverse strand, counting down.
ACGTAAATGAACCAGTCTGTGGCTTAGAGCCAGAGACAGCGAGACATTTTGTGTGCACATGCCCAGCGCTGATGAATCTTAGAACAAAGCTCTTGGGAGATCTTTACATAACTCCCGAAGAGCTAATTTGCTATCTTTTATTATAGAAAGCAAATGGCTGATCGGACCGTAATCAACTTAATCAATCAATGGGCCCAACAAAGAATGGGCTAGGTGTTTTTGCTTAGATTGCAAACAACTTAGCTCTCAAGTACTTGTATTGTTAATTTGCTATATGATGTTGTGACAGCATTGTTGTCCTTCAAACTCCCCAATAAAACCAAATCAAAAACCCTTTAGAAGAAGCAAGCTTGTCGAAGGAACTTCTGTTCTAGCCGGAATAGGGCTAACTTGATTGCGGTAATTTTCGAGAGAATGAAACTATTCATTTCGATGAAACATCCATTTTTGCTGCAGTGCAAACATTTTATATTTGGAAGAAACATGACAATTTGAATTCTAAGGACATATTTTCTTCACAAACATAACATACATAAACTTGTGGAAACCAAGAGATTTAAAGGCGAGTCATTGTAATCACACCATGTTACATAACAACATGACACTGGTGTTCATTGATTGTTGAAAGTATTGGAAGTAAAATTTTGCCAAATATCATAGAAAAATTAAAACTGTTTGATGAAGGTACAAAGCTCATAAAACCACTTCTCACTTCCTTTGTCACTTTGTCACTCACTATGTTGCGTCACGTCGTCCTTGTCTACAACTATCCGATTTTATCCACATCAGCTCATACCAAGAAATAGGGTATCCAAAATTGACATTCTCAATAGTTCTTAAAGAAAGGTAAAGTTAAGTTGTTTCAATTATCTCACGTTACACTCAAAATATTTATCGTTATGCTTAGAATCAACACAATTCTCGATTCCATCAATGTTTAATCATAATGAAGCAATGCAAATATTTGAAGCAAAATCAAATATTGAACTTGATATTAAACGGCTGATTTACAAGTGGAAATTTGTAAGCGTCTTGTCTGAAATGTTTGGAAACAACACACTTGAATCTATCAATTACAGGTTTTCGTTTAAAACATGTTTTTTACATTCAAGTATCATAAATGGTTGTTTGAACTTGAAATTTGATTATATTTGCAGTAAAAAAAGAAGGTGCGCTTTATTTGACTACAATGCGAGTGGGCTGTCCAACAATTATCACCTTTTTTGAACCAGATTTTCCAAAAAATCGGGTTGACATAAATTTTTGAGTATAGAACGTATAGATATATGGGTAATTCCATCGGTACCGTCACCTGGGTAACGAATTTCATCTCTTTCACTCTTTCAATGTGATTTATATTAACATGAGACAAAACACATTCGTTCCCCAGGTGACATGGTAGCGACAATGTATGGGTTACCGATGGAATTGGCCATATGATGGCGATGTAGTTGACTAACTGACAGATGTACAAGCCTATTTCCTGTGAATTCGTAGACATAAGCTTTCCGTGACCCAAATATGTACCGATAGAAGTTGACAAAGAAACATGGTTTCATTAAGAATGTAGAGCGCAACTTGATACGTGTCAACTTACGTAACGTAAAGGTAAGTGACAATTTCCAAATTTTTGTTTTTAAATTTATTTTTACGTTATATATACAGCCAGTTCATTCCTTTTTTACCTAGTTTTTAGAAATAGATGACACTTTAAAATTAAACAATTTTTATTGTTCCCAGCAAATAAAGTTCTATCCAAATAGGAAAAATTTCGGGGAGCTGCAGGAAACGTGAAATTCACATAGAAAAATTTGATTTTACCAGTAACCATGATAATAGGATGAAAGTTAGTATTTTATTCAATTGATTCAAAAATTGTTGTAAATCTTTGCTGAGACGGAAAATTTCAAAATAAGAGATTTTGCAATACTACAGACAATTAATGTTATGAAATTATAGTTTTTTTAGTCAAAAACAATTCTGAAAGGTACACAATTTTTAATGAAATTTTAATATTTCTCATTACATTAATACCAACTTTTTACCTCAAAAAATTTTCCCAGCTTTACTTGTGAGATTGAAATTTAAAGCATAGCTTTCAGTAAAAAAGAAAGCTTCCGAAAATCGGTGCAAATTCACGTGTGATTTTCACACTTTTTCTAATTTCACATGATTGCATTTTATTGTCTTCTATCTTTTAGATGACATGGAAAAAACGTGTCTAGGACTGCTTTCATAGACCTTGTTGAAAAACCATAAAAACGTTACAATACGATAAATTAAGCGTATCTGCACAAATGTCCAAATCAAAAAGTAAAAAATCAAAAAACGTCAAAAAGCGACATAGATAAGAAAAAATAAAATTTGATAAACAACAAACAACTAATAGTTAAGATCGAGTAAATCTAAGTCAAAAATCTAATGGAAAAAATCCGTCAAAAGTGAAAAAGCAAATTCAACTAAAGCGTATAGTCAAAAATCGTATGTCGTCGTAAATCGTATCAAATAAATCAGTCGTCAAAGAATACGTCGTCGTGTTATCATCGAAATGGAGCTAGAATGTAGTAACGGTCAGACAATTACAGAAACTTCGGCGAAAAGTAAACTGTGTAATCAGAAATAGTATTTTATTTTACAATCGAGGCTTGCCGAGATTTCCCCTCAAATGGCAATATGATGCTTTATTGCATGAGCGAAAAAGAGAAAACAAACGTAGGAGAACGACAAATGTCATTGTCAGCGATTAATAATTTCTCGTTTATACTACTAGATTAATAATTTTTAAGGGGAAACACCGCGAGAATGCAATAAATAAATTTAATTATTAGGAAAACATCAGATAAATGAAAAAGGTTAATCACCGGGTAAAGGGCTCATTATATAGGACGAGATGCGAATCGCTTCGCGTAAGGTCTGTGTGAAAGCTGAACTTGACAGAACAAACATTTTTTTTGTCAAGTTGAGCTTTCACACAAACTTGACGAGAAGCGATTCGCATCGCGTCCAATATAATGAGCCCTTAAGTGCTTTCGGTTTTAAATGATATTTGTGAAAAGAAAGCACCAAAACAAACACATCATCCATCAAGGCCGAAGGTACCGAACATCGAGTCATCAAGCTTGTGGACTTGTCTTCTGAATTCACGTGACAGAAGGGTCGGATCGATGTGGTTGGCAGCAATATTGGATAGCCGTCATGCAAAGTTTAGTGGTGAGAATTGTGAATACTCGTGGGCACTACCAGTGATTCTAATCAATGAAGATCTACGCAGCATTCGCGTGCCATCGTTCAATACGATTTTATCACGGATAAACTGACAGTTTAGTTTCCCTGTGAGAACATCATGAATGAAAAATATCGCTGCATCGGTCCGACGTCTCAAAAGTAAAACGAGCTGAAGTTCTTCACATCTTTTAGCATATGGACGAATACGATATGGATTAGCGTCGCCTTCAACTCGACGATCACAGTTTGCATATAAAAGTCTTTGGACACTTTGGACAAATCGTACTGGCAAATTTTAGATGCGAACGGACTATGGCTGAATATAGCATCTTGGCTGTATCGACGTTGAACCTAGCGTAACATTGGCGTTTCACAAACGAAAGCACTGACATAGCTTTCTTGACTGCCAATTCAAGGTGTCCATTGAAAGTATAGTCGTCGTCACACGTTACACCGATGTCTTTCGTACAGTTAACACGTTCAATCACATCCCCATTTATATGATAGTTCGCCAGGACTGGAGAACGTTTTCGGTGGATGGTGATAACTTTACATTTGCTCACATTGAGCTCAAGATCGTTGTCGGAGCACCATTTTATAAAGCTTTTTATGGCTTTTTGCATTGAGTGAGTATCGTCGATCATGGATATGCTGTTATGAACTATTTTCTTGTCGTCAGCAAAGTTGATGTCTCTAGTAGGACCAGGCGAACAATCATAATCATCAAAAAAGATCACGAACAATAGAGCTGCCAGAACAGATCCCAGAGAGTACGTCGATCGCATCGGATTTACAAGAATTTATCTTCAACTTTTGCTTTCTGCCTGACAGGAAGGAGCAGAACCACAGAAGAATCGAATTGCATAGCTGGTATTTGACGATTGATATCTTCTTCACTAATCGGACTGAACGAATAACGTCGAATGCCTTGTGTATGTCAGCAAGGAAGATATCGCTTTGTTTGTTGTTGTCAAAGGATTGGTGAACCAATATCGATAGTTCCATTAGGTTAGATTCAACTCTCGACCTGGGAAGAATCCATGCTGAGTCGGTGTTGAATGCGGGAAAATGTTGTACTTCAAACGTTCCACAATCACAATCTCAAACACATTGGCACAGTTAGGAGCGAGGCATACACCGCGGTAATTAGTGGCATCACTCTTCTTGCCTGACTTAAATACTGGAGTTAAGTGACCCATTTTCCAGCGATCAGGGTAGTGACATTCCATTAATGACTTCGAGTAAATCATCGCTAGTGGGTGGGATAATTCATCTGCACATTCACGGAGGAACAGGGGAGCCATCTTATCTGGGCTAACACCTTTGCTTAAGTCCATACTCAAAAGGATTTTCTTCACGATTTCGTGGGTGATCGTGATGTTTGTGAACCAAATATCGCATCTACTGTTAATGAACGAGATCAGTTCAACCATCTCTTTGTCATCATCGGGGTATCGCTTGTATACGGAAGCAAAATATTTGGCGAACAGATTTGCTTTTTCAGTGTCATTCGTTGCAACTTTATCACCAAGTGACATAATTTCACATTTCCTCATCTTGGTCTACCTATCAACTTTTGGACATCAATTATCTCTTTTTATGATGGAATGTGCACACTGCACACCACCGAAATGAACGGTTTGTGAGTAAATGCGCCGTTCACATGATTTCCACAGATGTGAAACAAATGTAAAAAAATGTGAAACACAAAATTTTTAAACGGCACATTTCGCTTTTCTACAAAACTTTTTGAACGGGTGAGTGCACATCTCAAAACTTTAGGTATAAATGTGCCGAGATGTGGCCAATACCACTGAATACACCTTCTTTCTATAGGCGAATGTGCCAATCACATCTGCGCAAATGTGACTTCAAATTCGCTGGGATCAGGATCATTGTAAAACTTTCCTGGCATGAGCTTTTAATGACAAATTTCGAAATTTTCCTCAGAATTGCTCTTCGTTGTGTGAATATTACCATTTAAAGATATGTGAAAATAATAATATGTAAAAATTGTTAAGAAGAGGAAAAACAAGAAAAAATTACAAAACTAACATTTTATGTAAATTTGTACCGATTTTCGGAAGCTTTATTTCTTACTTAAAGCAGTGCTTTAAATTTCAACCTCACATATAAAGAACCTGCAATTTTTTTTGGGAAAATTTTTTTGAGGTCAGTTATATTGATCGAAAAATATTAAAATTTCATTAAGAATTGTGCACAAAATTACCTTTTGACTAAAAAACAGCCTTAAATTCATAACATTAATTGTCTGTAGCATTGCAAAATAACTTATTTTGAGATCCATAATAACTTTTGAATCAATTGAATAAAATACCAACTTCCATCCTATTATCGTGGCTTCTGGTAAAATCAAATTTTTCTATGCAATGTTCACGTTTCCCTCAACTCCCGGCGAAAAATTTGACATTTCTATCGCGCATTCAAATTTAGCGCAAAAAACCTATGATTTGGGAATAACTTAATTTGCTGGGAACGCTTGAAAATGAAGCTGTCATCTATTTATTCAAAACTAGGTAAAAAAGGAATGATCCGGCTTTAACGTTAAAATAGAAGATATTAGAAATAGAAAAATTGAAAATAGTAATAATAAATCCTAGTATGTAGTAGTTAATAGAGTAGTAGTTAAAACTTAAGACATTAATTCAACAAACATTCGTTAGCAAAGCTTCAATTTCAAGTAGAGCATATCAGTGCTTCAATTGGCACGTGTCAGTTTAACATAATACAGCGGAAAGAGAAAAAAAAAAGAAATTACATGACCTCTCCTTTGCGTCAAGCAGACAAATCCTAGAGACGACAGTAAATCCAGGCGAACCCCTGTCATGCTTTCACCACTTAGGGCCTGCCATGAACAACCATTTGAATTATTCAGAAGTACATTACAGCACCATTAGTCGATAAGTTTAAGTATTTAGACCTGAAAGCCCCTAAACTGCTCGACTGCCTAACCTCTCGCAAACAAAAACTTGTTGTCACAAACATTGGGTATTAGCAGTTTTTTAGTTCGATCAGAGTGGCCATGTGTAATCATATCAGATAGGTAAGACGGGCAACTACCACCAAGAAACTTAAACATGAAAGACATGGCCCGATACTTGAGATGCTCGAATAAACCCATTCCCAAAAACTTGTTCATCACATTTGTTATGCTACTGTACTTAGACTTTCCATAGACGTATCTAACAACTGCCCGAAAAGTCTTCTCAAGTATTTGCTTAGCAGCCCCATCCAGCCCATAGTAGTACACCTCAGAGCAATAGTCGAAGTACGGCATCAGTAGTGAATTCGCTAACATGAGCCTAGTCCTCAACGGTGTTAGACTAGCGAACGGCCACAAACTCCGGAGGCCCGCAAATACTTTACTACTGATGTATTCTGCATGGTGAATCCAGGAGAGCCTACAATCAATCATAATTCCCAGATTCTTGACCTTCTGTGACAGCTTAACAGCATTCCCATAAAGAGTTATATATGGTAAATCCATGCTCACCATGCTCATCCAGAGTCATAATCTCATAAGTAGCCATACCATCCACTACAGTGGGTACAATCTTAATGTTGGCACCAGACCCAATAACAATCGCCTGTGTACTTCAATGAATTCGGAAGATCATTCACAAAGAGAACGAATAGAATTGGACCCAATGTCGAACCTTGTGGCACGCCCTTTTCAACCCGTATAAATTCGGACATTACTCCTTCAATGCATACAGCTTGCTTCCTATCAAATAGATAATTTTTTATCATAGCAATAGCAGTTTGGCCAAACCCAAATTTGCTTCGAAGCTTCAGACAGAGTAAACGATGATCTACCGTGTCAAATGCTTTCGAGAAGTCAAGCAGTAACAGCACCGTTACAAGCTTTCTACCCAGAGCACTATGAATGTCACTTGTAACCTTCAATAGAGCAGTGGTTGTGCTATGCCGTGGACGAAATCCCGACTGAAAAAGCGACACTGGAGGAGTAATATACACTAATTCGTGAATCTGCCTCTTGAGCACTATCTCAAAAATTTTCGAAAAAAACCGGCAGAATGCTCAGTGGCCTGAAGTCACCAAGATCGTACTTCCTAGTCTTTTTGTCCGACGGCAGCACCTTTGCCATCTTCCAGCTAATTGGGCACTTCGAAATTGTGATACAATAATTGATTATGTGAAGAATATAGGGTAGCGTAACTCCCCGCGTCAGCTTAAAAAACCATACTGGCAAACCGTCTAGTCCCACAGCACTCGACTTAACGGACATAATTGCATGCAGTACCTCTTCCCTATCAATATTCCTGAAGGAAAAAACATAAGCACACTCAAAGCTCTCTTTAATCGGGAATGTGTGTGCTTGAGGCGATGGTGCACCAGCATTAGACCCACTAACATACTCGTTAAACTCATCAGCCGTAAATGCTGGTTGCTGAGAAGTGCGCATATTGTGCTCCACCCAGTAATTAATTGGAGTGATAAATAAATGATTATTAAAAAAAAAAAAAAAACTTGACTAAACCCAGAGATCGAGCATTGTTCCATATAGCTTTTAATCCTAGTTTCGGGTCAAGCCGTGGCGCTAAGTGAAATCGTGTGGCAACCTTCAATTTACTTAAAAAAACAAGTATCGGATTCCAAAAATTTCGCCTGCAGCGCTATCTTATTGAAATTCTCATTACCCTTGCGTTTAAAGAGGGTTTATACTTACAAAAAAACCCCACAACCAAAACATATCACACCCCAAAAATTTAGCTTTTCGTGATGTATGGAGTACGGTTTGGCTACGGGTTGCGTGTGAAATCTGAAACCGCAGAGGGGAGGGTTCGGAGGGTCCGGCATTTATTATAACAAATATAAAAATATTTCAAAAGAATTTTTTGCGTTCCGAAGCTGCAAACGTCACCCAAATTGATATCAGTTGTTTTAGAAGAAAGGACGAGGACTTGCGTCACATTTCCCTTTTAAAAAGGGTTTTTGTTGTGATATCAGTTCTTTTGGAAGTAAGAAAATTGCTTCTGACGAATAACATATAGAATTTTTTTCGAGCCGTCGCTGCATTGCCACCAAGCCGAAGCGCGGCTGCTAATACCCCTATGGTCGAAAATGATCCCCTCAATTTCTTCTACAACATATCAAAAGTTTTTTTGAGCCGCCGTCGCTCTCCAGCCGAAGCGCGGCGGCTACTACTTCCATGGACGAAAGCGATCCCCACAACTTCCTCTACAACATATCAAAAGCTTTTTTTTTAGCCGCCGTCTATTTTCCGCCATTTCGGCGGTCGCCCCTAGTGTATCCCAACCCAACAGTTTTCCCTTTGACACCAAACCTCTATCTCAAGCACCCAACCTTTATCTCATATAAAAGTGATAACACATTACACACACAAACACATACGTATGGGCTTTATATGGCGCCTTCTAAGAGCCCTGCCGCCCAAACCAGGCCGGTGCCTCACTTTTTTAAAATCTTATATGGCGTAGAATGCTCAGCCAAAGGTACTTGGCGCTTGTATGAAAAACGACTTTTTTGGCACCTGCTCGAAAACGGGTCAATAACTTTTCTTGAAATTTTGCATTCAACGCCATATGAGATTTTAAAAAAGGGGGGTACCGGCCTCGTTTAAGCACCAGGGCTCTTAGAAGGCGGCATATAAAGCCCATATAAAAGCATGTTTTGTATGTGTGTATGCGTGTTGTTGAATGCATATGGCACAAATGTGAGCAAAATTTTTAGATTTTGGTCGGAGGCGGAATTAAGATAGCAGCTATGGTAGCCGCGCGAAGTGCCGTGCCGCCACTTTTTTTTTATGAATTGGAGTTGTAGATTAAGTGACTGACCATTTCCGTACATATAAGTGGCGATCGCCACCTCCAGCTATGGCAGCCGTTTGAGCAGCCGTGGCTTTAAACTTTTTTTATGAATTAGGGTTGTGTAGCAAGTGACTAGGTATGGCAGCCGCGCGAAGTACCGTGGCGCCAAATTTTTTTTATCAAATGGTTTGTAGAGAAAGTGTCTGCGAACATTTCTGTATACATAAGTGGGGATCGTCACCGTCAGCTATTTTCACTCTTTTCTTACAACCCCATCCCCCTCCCCCATGAGAAAAAGTTGCATCTCTAAGCTTAGCATTTTGTGAGTTAGAAATTCATTCGAACGCTTGCCATTACTTCGATTTCACCTTTATGTTTAACCTAGACTAAATACTCTCACTATTGTTCTGTGGTACTTTTAGAGATCCCCAAGATTTCGTAGACTAGAGGATCTCGAAAGACCACAGAACGAAAATGACTCACCCAAGTTTAACAGGAGAAAATATTTTCTTGATTTTCGCAAAATTTGTCCGATCGACGATAGGGCCAGCCCAAGACCGACTTTACCTCATTTTTTGTAAATTTTCCATAAGATAAATTGTTATCTGCGAATATGACCTTTAGTGGTTGAGTCCCAGTGGTTGAGTTATTTATTGCACTTCAACTTGGTGAATCAATGGTAAAGTGACACGATTTGCCATTTGACACATATCTGGCATAACACCCAATTTTTCACATGAGTACAAAAATAAAGTTAGAATTGAGACCAGAGTGAGAGAAGATTATTTTTAGAACATCTGCGTGAATGCGTCGTCCCATTGATCAATTTTTGAATTGTAATTAACGAACCTATCCCTAAAATAAACCTAAGCAATTGGAAAGGTAAATAAAAATGATTTCGTGAAAAGTAAAAGTAAAAATTTAAAGTGAATCGTAAATCTATCTGCAAACTGTTGTGGGCTGAAATTATCATCATTAGCATTTATGAACAAAAAAAAACTATGAAATACATGCAGTGGCAGCGATGTTCAAAGTCAATTAACACAACTATCATAAACATGACGTAAGATGCAATTATAAAAATAGGAATGGAAGGCAAGATGTTCTTCGATACTGCACTGCAGTTCAATTAAGTGTATTTACAAACTAGTTAATAGTAAACACTTATTCTTAGAGTAAATTATACAAACGTTACACTTGAATGAATTGTGCGCTTTTGTTTAGAATCTAATAAATTGCAGCTTTATTGTATGTACGAAATTAAGAACGAGGAAACTTTACTTAGAATAAGAGAGAAAAATGGAATGAAATTATGGAACTTACACAATTCATGGTAATTAGTTTTAGGAATTCCTTAGTTCCTACTATTTACGACACATTTATGTTAGAGCTTGTTTGTAATGTTCTTTTGCTATTTCCCTATAATGAACGAAAAATAAAAACATATGCAAGGGACCCGTACGTATCCGAATAGGAACTTTTAAGAGAGCCAAAACAGCATAACAGCTGATTGAACAATGTCATAGTGGGCGGTAAAAATTTCTCTAGGCCAATCAGATTATAGTATTTGTCATACGTGAGCGAAACAATTAAAAATGATGTGCTCTGACTCTCTGCATGAAAAGCTCCTAAAGATGAGGCAAACAGAGTTGATGTTACGAAAAGACTCGAACGTATTTAAGCGAGGGGTGACGCACTTCTGCGGTTTATGGAATAAATGGGAATAAATGGAATAAATGGGAATAAATGGAATAAATGGGAATAAATGGAATAAATGGGAATAAATGGAATAAATGGGATAAATAAATGGAATAAACTGATTAATTTTTTCAATTCGTCAAAACCTCAAATAGACTTGATTTTGATGGCAACGCACACAAAAAACCATACTAATGTGTCGAAAAGTGAAAAAACCCACTTTTGAAAACTTAAAAGAATTTTTGTTGAAAAATGGAATAAATGGAATAAATAAATTTATTCCATTTATTCCCAAAAAAATAAAAATTTCTCAAGATGGTTTAAATGCTTTATAATTTGTGCAAACCTTTTTTTGAACTTATTTGTCTAACTTATGATGTGTTTGGTTCAGATATTTCGTAAAAACAAAAAAAAAATTGGGAATAAATGGAATGAAAGAATAAATGGAATAAATGATGTGCGCCACCCCTCGTATTTAAGTCAATATTGCCTTAACTCTTAAGTGTATGAAATTACGTCCGCACTAAATTGTATTGGAAATTGCCAAGAAGGCAATATTGAAAAACCTGAAAACACACCCAAATAGACAAAAATGTTTACCTCAATTTTCTCTACAACATAGCAAAAAACACATTTTGTTTGTCTAGGGCCGACGTTAGGACCGAGCTAGGGCCATGGCCATAAGGAAATGCTTCGGACACATACTTCCATAGACGAAAATATTTCCTTCAATTTGCCCTGCAACATAGCAAAAAAAATTTTTTTTGGCTGGTGCCGACCTTAGGACCGACTTGAAGCCCACTTGAGCCTTATGCACAGGCATCGGGCCCAAATTTGTTTTTGAATTTATTTCGGTGCTCGATAACCTCTCAAACAGAGAAAGAATCAACAAAATCGGTTAGGATTTACCCGATTTATGTAAACAAACACGTTGGGCCCTTCCTAGACCTTTCGATTATAATTTTTTTTTTTGAAAAACGAAAGAGATTTACTCGAGCTATGTACAAAAAGCATGTTGGGCCCTAGCAGAGACTCCTAGCTTAGTCCAAGGGCTCAATCTCAAAAAAATTTCTCCTACAAATTGTAGGACTTTCATAGACCTGTCGATAAAAAAAATAATTATGAAAATCGGAACAGATTTACTCGAGCTATGTACAAAAATACGTAGGGCCCGAGCATAAACTCGTTTTTAGTACCTTAGCTAAGTCCAAAGGGGATAACAATAAAAAAATTTTCTTCCATAAAATGTCGGCCATACCCACACCTTTCAAAAGAAAAAAAATTTACTAAAATCGAAAAAGACCACTTAAACTGCCCTAGCTCGGCGGCCCTTAGGCGGTTGAGTTTTAGTCGAGTTATCGTGTTGACGGGTAGACGGACGGACATTTTTTTATTGTTGATTTATCTTCTAAGGACTCCTACTCCCGGGTCGAAATTTGACTGGTTACAAACGTCGTGGTAAACGCAATAGACCCCTCTTCGAAGAACTTCGTTCTTCGTACGGGTCTAAAGAGTGGAAATTTCGTTACACGTAGATATGGGAACCTTAGAAATAAAAACTTGTCCTTTAAGAAGTCAACAACGAACTTGTGTGAAGTTAATTTCAACATTTTAGGAAAGTGAGAAGCAAAACAAACAAGTTTCGGATGGTTCTAATTTCTTACAGTTGTAAAAAGAGTAGAAAGTAAAGCAGGTCACACCAATCCAGGGATGATTCTGACATTGTGAAAATAGGGTAAACGGTACCCAGTCAGAATAGGTTTTTATCGTATGAGAGTAACAGTCATTAACTTTCCCACAAAAGTTTCTTAGAGGTAAAGGTTTCACCCGAAGTCATTCACTTGTTCTTAAAAATGAACTCGCTCATATTTAGTGATGTGACTAAATAGTGGTTTGGTATCGTTTGAATGCTACAAACATCGGCTCGTACAAATCCAAATAAGACGAAACATCAAACGCCCCTCAAAGTTAATATTTTATTTTTGTTTCGGTTCCAATATGAAGCATGTAAAACTTAATGCGTCACTTGGAAAAACACATTCGGCTCTTGTCACTGTGACGTAAATACAGCATTCGTCTTAGGCTCATGCAGCAAACTTCCTACGAGTAAAACAACAAATTTGGAAGCACATAAATACATAATATACCATTGAATAGAGTTGTGCCCCGGCACACGCCGCGCCGATCGCCAGCTGAAATAGTGAAAAAAGAGTACGCGGCCGCCGCCGAAAATATTTTTGATGTGCACCGATTTGCGCCACCGCCGAAAGCAGACATGGCCGCCGATTGAAAAACGGTTGTGGCGGCTAGCCGAAAAAATTCGGTAGGCGGCGGCGGCGATGTCGGCTCAAGCCGGCCTAAAACGGCGGCTGGGTACATTTTTGAATTTTTTCAAATTATAACAGAAAATAAAGATAAAATTCAAAAATTTCTAAAATAAAATTTACTTGGCATGAGTAACCTATTTTTTAATTTCTGAAAATTGTAAAATTTTTGAGAATTCGGAAAATTAGAAAAGTGGACATTTTGCCAACATTAAAAATAAGAGACAACCAATAATTTCGCTTTTTAACGAAAATACCTAAAAATAATTTTTACCGAAATATGTTACAAAATCCAATATGGCGGCAGGCGGCCATTTTGTTAGCATCCCAAGAACACTACAAGGGTTTTACGGGGAAAAATTCAAGTTTAGCGGTGACCCCCAGGGGGGGGGGGGGAGTGGGAGGGGTGGTGATTGGCAGGGGACCACACCCCATTGATAAATATGTTTGTTTTGTTTGCGGCGGTCGGCCATGGTTTGTGTCGCCTTGCACTTACTTAAAGCGCGTATAAGTGGAAATTGGGCGCTTTAACAATGCAAACATCTGTTGAGTATTTTCATAACCATCCAGGATACGCTGCGTTGAGGCTGTTTGCTAGTATCCCATTGGCCCTGAAAAGGGCCGATTGTCTACCAAGGTGGGGACCCCTCGGTTCGTCAATTCCGAAGTAGTTAATGACTCCAAACCCCCCTTGGCAGAATAAGCGTGCAGAAAAAAATTACAAGCGGTCGTATAGTGCCTGCAATTCGTCTTGCAAGTTATTGAAAGCCTGCTTTCTCTCTCTTTCGACGATCTCTCCATTACCGTTGTAGAGCGAGCCGGCCATTTTGCAAAATTCAGCGAAAGGATCAAGGTGACGTCTAAGAAGTAAATACTTACTTAGTTTACCAGCTAAGAAATCGGACTGGCGGTTATGAGTGCCCACCACTTCTTTTGCATGTCGCCAACTACCTTCGATGCTCTTGGTGTGCGCCCCCGTCTCCGGATCTTTGAAGGTCTTCGAGTGGTTTACTGTTTGGTGAAGGAAGCCTTCGTCGCCTAAACAACTGTAAGCACGCCAGCAATCGGATATGATTGTGGTACCGGGCAGAATGTAATGCTTTATAATGGCCAGCAAAACATCTTTACCACGGTGATCCACTGGTATCATAAAACAAACACCAGTTTCTCTTTCTACTCCTCCGAATACCCACTTGCCTTCGACTCGATGTCCTCGGTTGTATTTGCGTCTACCAAACTTGGACTCATCGATCTTCACAGTACGTCCTGGACCTCCCACAGCTTCTGCATTGTGCACCATACCGTCAAATATCACTTCATGGCAAAATGACGACCAATCCACCAAAGTCGTTGTGGACACCTCAACCAATGAAACAATGTGGGTCAACTGCACACTCTTCAGCCAGAGATCAATGAAGCCGATTATTTGCCAAAGTTTCAAATGACTTCCTTCGAAGAAAGTAGAGTGTCTGTACAAGGCTTTCGCGTTGCACTTCTTTGCTGCTTTTTTTTCTTTTTTTATTTTGCCGTTGAACCTCCACACTAATCCATCGACCGCTGTTGCATCTGCATGCACCACCATTACCGAATTGCATTGAACGCATTTTCTAGGCTGTCCAACCAATTGCACTTGTTGCGCCAAAGATAAAATGCCTGCATCACCTTCTAGTGCATGTAATCGCACAATTTTAGTAAAATTATTAGCAGCCATTTTAAAGAAAGTTACGTAAAAAAGTGAGCCGCTGCGACGAATGATAGTTCTATAATACGTTTTTGACGTTTCATTTAGTAACGTTTTGCAATGATCAAAACGCAAACAGCCTCCACGCGGCGTATCCTGGATGGGTACGAAAATACTCAATAGATGTTTTCATTGTTAAAGCGCCCAATTTCCACTTATACGCGCTTTAACTAAGTGCAAAGCGACAAAAACCATGGCCGACCGCCGCAAACAAAACACTTATTTATCAATGGGGGATTGGCCTCCCATTGACTACTTCGGAATTGACGAACCGAGGGGCCCCAACTTTGTAGACAATCGGCCCTTTTCAGGGCCAATGGGATACTAGCAAACAGCCTCCACGCGGCGTATTCTGGATGGGTATGAAAATACTCAACAGATGTTTCCATTGTTAAAGCGCCCAATTTCCACTTATACGCGCTTTAACTAAGTGCAAAGCGACACAAATCATGGCCGACCGTCGCAAACAAAACACTTATTTATCAATGGAGGTATGGTCCCCACATTAACTACTTCGGAATTGACGAACCGAGGGGTCCTTAGCTTTGTAGACAATCGGCCCTTTTGAGGGCCAATGGGATACACGCAAACAGCCTCAACGCAGCGTATCCTGGATGGTTATGAAAATACTCAACAGATGTCTGCATTGTTAAAGCGCCCAATTTCCACTTATACGCGCTTTAACTAAGTGCAAAGCGACACAAACCATGGCCGACCGCCGCAAACAAAACACATATTTATCAGTGGGGGGTGGTCCCCTGCCAATCCCCACCCCTCCCACTCCCCCCCCCCCCTGGGTGTCACCGCTAAACTTGAATTTTTCCCGATATTCAGACAAAAAATGAAGTAAAAAAGTTTACTAAAGTTGAAAATTTAAGTTTCTTTTAGAAAACACAGCCGCCAGCCGGAAAGCTTTAAACAGCGTGCGCCGCTGCCGCTGAATATATTTCTAAGTTGCACCGATTCGCGCAGCCGCCGATTAAAAAAAGTGCTTATGCTGCCGTCTATTTTTTTTTACCGGTGGACCCTCTACTATTCATGCATTCGCTATCGATGTGTTGTGTTAGTTGGTAGAAACCATATACGTATAAGTCGTTTAAATCAACACTTTTAGGTGTGTGAACGGTTAAACTAACACAACTCCAGCTTATACATTAAAGTATTATATGTACAAACAGTTATACGCCGCTTATATGCACGCATATGCAGTTATATACTTATACATTGTGAAAATGGGAGTTTTTATATGTTAACGACAGTATACACTCATTTTTACATTATTTTATTATCAATTTTTTATAATTTATTACAAAATCTGCATTTTATACGAATCAACGGCACTTGTCCCAAGTAATTTAAACAAAAAATAAACAACAATTAATCGAAATAAATCCAACAACTTTCTCAGTTAAATCAAAATAAATCTTGTACTAGTAACAGACTGAGTGTAACATGGAAGTGAATTTATAATTATGTGACATATCACAGAATAGACAAAAAAATCGCATTGAAAAGAACACGTGAATGAATATTTAAGAACCAACACAAGGAATGCATTCATAGTCCAAGTGTGGCAATCATGAAACGTGGTCTTGGAACGTTTTTCGCTTACGTTATTTGGACTAATTGGTGCATTCACGTAAACATACACACATCAGATTATTGGGTGAAAATATTGGTGCATTTACGCAATAAACGCATTTTGTCAGGAGCAAATCGCAAATTGTTCCAAACTCGAGACCAAACTATTTCTGTGACAAATACAATCGCGCTGGCAATCCAACCCCATACTATGAACGTCGATACAACAGAGCTGTCGTTGTCAATCTGAACGCGATTTCTAGTAATATTCGAGTTCTTATTCAGTTGAACCAAACGTTTCTCCCTGCTAGAATAGCGATTTCTCTTCCAAAAGTCGTATAGTCCCGATTCAGCTGTCCAGTAAATGATTTGATTGAAGTGATTAATGAATGGAAAGTCCTCATTTACTCCGTACACATTTGCTCTGGTGGACATACGAATTTGTGAAACGTGGTAGACTGTTGCTATGTTCAATTGTTTCTGAACATTTACAAGAGAATTTGCAATGCTTACCTCTTCCACGAAAGCTATTGTCGTTGGTACAATAAAATAGTCTATTTGCCTATGCAACTCCCTGTTTGGATATAGCTTAAATCGGCTGACCCAGTCCCCGTTTTCGATTTGACTAGTAAGTACTTCAATTGACGAATTTGTCCACTCTTCGAACACATTGTAAATTAAAACTTTAGAGTTATAAAGATCTTTAACTGTGTCAATTTGAGGCTGCATGATCGGACGAGTAAAATAGCTTTGTATGGCTGACAGAATTCCGCTCACGAAAATCAACCCAACGAATGTTAAAGGAACGATTATCATCAGTTCCAAGTCTGACAATCGGTTGTACCTGATGAACAAATTGTCATTCAGCAAAAGATTGAAAATGTCACACAAACTTTTCAAGAATAAGAATTTTCCCGTTCTGATAAATCGAAAGGTGGTCAATGAGAGAATCGACATCGATATCGCAATAAAAAAATACCACAAAATGTCGTTTTTCGCCACGGCCTTTACAAAAGCAACAAAACCAGAATAAGGCAACGCTTCGGTCACTACAACCGTCAATTCAAGCAAACCAAAAGGACGTACCATGTTAAGTGATTCTGCTAGAGTGCTGTTCGGTGTAAGATGGAAATTAATTCCGTTATCGTTTATGTTTTCCGGTGCAACCAAAACATTCCACTGATACGATGCGTTAAAGACAGACAAAATGCTGTAAAATAAATAGGAGTGTTCATTCGGGCTATTTCCGAATGAGAAATCTACTATGAAAGAATAGTTTTGAAAATTAGCATTTTCTCTGAGAAAGAGATCCTGAAAAGATCCACTTCCAGTTACGTTGATCACTCGAAACGTTCCAAATGGATTAAAGGTAAAAATATTTAACGAATTTTCGGAATTCATTTCGTGAACGCCCGTTGACTGAGTCTTCACAACCGCACAAATTTTAATAATTCTCTGCTTCCAACTCCATCGAAACAAATTTTCTAAATTTCCACTGGATACACTTTTTCTCGTGAAGAAAAATCCGATTTTCATATCAATTTGAAGCTCTTGGACTTCCTTAACTCGAGTTAGAAGATTGAAGTTACTTTCGAATTCATCATTTCCCAAACCAATAATTAGGAATGTGTTTTTGCTGCTAATTTTTCCAATTCCCTCCAGTCCTGTTAGTGTCCCGTTAACATTTTCGTAACGAAATATACTTTGTGGCGCTGTCGCGTCTCTGTGGTTTATGAACTGGTCGACGGCGACCGATGAATCAACCAAGAAAATGTTGTGGTCGAAATTGAAGAAATCGTTCATTTGTGTAATGAATTCATGGTATTCGGTACGGATGATCGTAACACTTGTAACCATCAAGAGGAAAAACAACATTTTAACATAAATGCGGCTGTTAAGCTACTGAACCACGAATTGTGTCCACCTAATTTTGTCAAACGTTTTAACGATTTGTTGATGAATTTTACATTAACTTGTCGTAAATTATTTTCATGAAGAACAGAAAATTAATTACTTTCGACTTCGATGGTAGTGCCGCCGTGAAGGTGGCGTTATCACACCCTAAATAATTGTTTTTTAACTCAGTGCACATCATAAATTATAACGATTTTTTCAATTAAGTTTTACAACAATATCCTTAACACCACCTCCCCTTCCGGTCTGATGAATTAGCTCTACATTCATCGGACCAGAACCTGTTGTTGGTAATAGCGCAGGGCTGATCAGCTCTTTGGTGAAGAGTAGAACAAAAAGGCACCATCAAGAAAGATCGAAGGAATTTTTGACGGGATGTGACGCTAAAAAGACTGAATTTCTGCTGAGTCTCAGCAAAGCGGATTTACGTAAGCTTGTGGGGATCTTAACAGGACATAACAGCTTGGGATATCATCTCAGCAAGATGCACATCGTTAACGATCCGACTTGCAGAGGTTGCGGATTAGAGCCGGAAACAGCAAGACATTCTATATGCGCTTGCCTTGCTTTAATAGCTCAGAGAACGAGGCTTTTAGGGGACTTCTACTTGACCCCTGAAGAGCAGTTAAAGTTAAAATTAGCTGATGTGCTTTCCTTCATTACAGGTAGGAAATGGCTAGACGGACCCGAAAGGGGAATCTGAAACAGAAATGTCAAAAACGGAAGTACAGCACAATAGGCCCAACGAGGATTGGCCTCAGTGTTTTTGATCTGGCGCATCTCGGCTTTAAGAGAACTGCAATAATTTTGCTCAACAGTGTTTAGTGTAGTTGAAGCTTAATTTTGTAAACGATCTAATTTCCAAATAAAACCAAACCAAAACCCCTTCCGGTCATAAAAATGTTCCCTGTTTTCCTAGTTTTTTCCAATTTTCCTTATTTTCCCTATTTTCCAAACTTTCCCAATTTTTCCTAATTTTTCCCAAAATTTTTTAATTTTTATGTTAAATTCTTTGCTGGCCTAAAATTTTACATAAAGTGTGAAGTTGATGAACTTCGGAAATATAAGAAAATTTGCATTCGTCGACTATAGAACACAATTTACATTTTTTCTCAGTGTAAACCGATTACTAGAACATGTGTTTTTTTACTTCAATGATATATTTTGAGTCGACGTTAACCTCTTCTGCAGGAATACAATTGAATTAATACACACTCATATCTTCAAAATCGTCAAATTCATTTCGTTGTTGTTAGGTTCGCTTAAGCTTTCATTACACCCGTCCGAAGTACACGCGGCTAAGCCATTCACAAATTACGTACGCTCTCGAAGAAAGAGTTCCCCCTGCTATGAAAGTAAGTTCGAAAATTTCATCTAAATATTATAAAGCAACGTATGATAGTTACCTAGACTGGCTTTTTACATACAGTAGCCATCTATAAATGACGTCAGCAGTAGAGGGAAAGGGGGAGGGGTCTGAAATAACAAAGAAACTGCTGACGTTTCTATTTTTCTAGGGGGGGAGGGGGTCTGAAAATTGAAAGAAACTGCTAACGTGATTTTTGGATGTCCTTACATCTAGAAAGTACATATAGAGTGTGTATGATAGCCTCTAATGTGGAAGAAAATACTTCACTGCGAATATTCAGTTCACCACCGATAGGAGGATAGGAGGAACATTACCGTGGACAAACTGTTCAGCCCTTCGAACTGTATTAATCCATATTACTTTGACTGCAGTTCATTAATGAATTTCTTTGTACAAAACAATTTTTAATGAAATAAAAAAAGTTACCCCTCCTTCTCCCATCGTACTTTTTCATACGCTTTTTGAGAACCTCCCCTCCGCCCAAAACAGCGTATGTAATTTATTCATCCCCTCCACCTTATTCATTTACTATCAAGTTTGTACTGAGTCTTGGAATCCCTGAATAAGGGGAAAACTCTGGGGAGTCTTTAGAGATGCCTAATCAGCAATAAGAAAATGTTCCTCTGTCCGCAAACACAATAACTTGAGTAAATTACGTGCTATATGGATGAATCATCTATATGATGATCTTTTTTTCCTTATCTTATCGAATCTGTAGCTCTAAGTTCATTTTTAGCGTTTTTTCTAGGGTCCGTGAAACTTTCCAGCATATATTCGACAAGAAGAAAATGTGAAACATTCCTAGACCTTTTGATTATAAAATTTTTTTTGAAAAACGAAAGAGATTTACTCGAGTTATGTACAAAAGACATGTTGGGCCCTAGCAGAAACTACTAGCTCAGTCCAAGGGCTCAATCTCAAAAAAGTTTTTTCTACAAATTGTAGGACTTTCATAGACCTGTCGATAAAAAAAATAATTATGAAAATCGGAAGAGATTTACTCGAGTTATGTACAAAAAAAACGTAGAACCCAAGCAGAACCCCGTTTTTAGTACCTTAGCTAGGTCCGAGGGCTCAAAATCATAAAAGTTTCTTCCATAAAATGTCGGCCATGCCCAGACCTTTAGAACAAGAAAAGTTTTATTAAATTCGAAAAAGATTTACGCGAGTTATGTAAAAAAGACCAAAAACCACTTAAACGGCCCTTGGGCGGTTGTGTTTTACTCGAGCTATCGTGTTAACGGGCGGACGGACGGACGGACATTATTTTTGTTGTTGATTAATCATCTAAGGACCATGCACGATGCTGCTCCCCTACGCCCAGGTCGAAATTCGACTGGTTACAAACGTCGGGGTAAACGCAAAAGACCCCTTTTCGTACGGGTCTAAAGAGTGGAAATTTCGTTACACGTAGATATGGGAACCTTAGAAATAAAAACTTGTCCTCTAAGAAGTCAACAACGAACTTGTGTGAAGTTAATTACAAAATTTTAGGAAAGTGAGAAGCGAAGCAAAAAAGTTTCGGATGGTCCTAAGTTCTTACAACTGTCAAAAGAGTGAAAAGTATAGCAGGTCACACCAATCCAGGGATGAGACTGACATTGTGACAACAGAGTTAACGGTACCCAGTCAGAATCGCTGTGAAGTATTATCATGCTTTCTATCGTGTGAAAGTTACAATCGTTAACTTTCCCATAAAAGTTTCTTAGAGGTAAAGGTTTCAGCCGAAGTCATTCACTTGTTGTCAAAAATGAACTCGCTCACATTTGGTGATGTGATTAAATAGCGGTTTGGTATTGTTTGAAAGCTACAAACATGGACTCGTACACGAAACATCAAACGCCCCTCAAAATTGATTGAAAATTGAAGCATGTAAAATAAGGTGGGGCGACTTTGGGTCAATTTTGGGCCATTTTGCAACACATACGTTTTCGGCTGTAGGAACATGAGAGAAACTTTTCTGCGTTGTTAGTTTTGTATTCCCGAACACTTTTGAGTACCGCACAGCTTTCCGCAAATTTGATTTTTCATATAGCAAAATTTTTTTAACGAATTTCGTTTGGTTGAGCGGTACTCAAAAGTGTTCGGAAGGTTCGGAAGTACTAACACAAAAACGTTTCTCTAATCTACCTACAACCGAAAATGTGTGTGTTGTAAAATGGCCGGAAATTGACCCACCCTAAGTAAAACTTAATACGTCGCGATGGTGGGAAAACTGCTACCTTTGTGTTCAGAAATCTAGTACTGTCGAAACATTTTTGACATAAGTTCTAAAGTCTCGCTAAAATTACTTTATACTAACTAAAGATTATTAGAAAATTCAAGAAAAAGTTCTACTTTTTGGAAAGTAAAGAATCCCACAACACTTTTGACAGCTTTCTATTATATAGACGTCAGAATATGAAGATTGTAGTAGGGAATTCTTCTTAATTTTTCGATCCAGTCCCCAAATGTAAACAATGTCTTTTGGACGTTTCGTAACTTTTATTGTTACATCTTCAGCAAATGGCTAGAAATATAACGTTAAATGAGCAAAAACAAAACTATTAGTATGAATAAACTATAAAACTTACAAATATAGAAAAATTGAAAAAATTGAAAAACTTTGGACACACAAAATATAGGAACAAAGAGTTAATATTTAATTTGTCAACTAATAACTGAACTTATACTAAGATTGGGAGCGGCAAAAACTTTTCAACTGAATGGTATGACAACATATGGAAGAGCATGACTATCAGCACAACAAGCTTTTGTATACAGTACTAATGTTCTCCGTGTCTCTTCTGAAATTCATGGTGTTAGGTTCTGTCAGGATATGCAATGATTCCAAAACTTTGCGTTTTGTGAAATTGTGTTCTATTTGCTTTATTGATACTTTTTCTATGTCTGGTGCATGTCCTGTATCGTAAAAATGATGAACAAGGGCCGTTGTTTCATCTAGGTCGCCAGTTAGATTGTATGTTCTAATGTCATCTTCGTGTTGGTCACAACGGCTTTTTAATTTATGACCCGTAGTTCCTAAGTAGGAAAGATTACATTTTGATCCATATCCACCACCAAAACAGGGAATCTTGTAGACCACATTGTACATGTCTTCCTTTTGAGTTTTTTGTTTAGGCTTAGAGAACACTGATCTGTTGGTTTTGAATGGTTTGAAACCAATTTTGAGATCTGGAATTTGTTTACAAATAAGCTTCGAGACATTTTGAGAGCAAGTTTGATCAAAGAGGAGACCTCGATATTGAGTTTCGTTAGGATTATCATTGGAGTTAGATTTAGATGTAACCGTTGTTTTATGTTGGTCCTTCCTCCCTCTGTCGGTGGACACATGGTTGTTTGCACGGTGTTTGGAACAGAAGTATTTCTTTATACGTTGATTAATCAGCTTGTTGGGGTAATTGTTGTCGGTTAGGATGTTTTTGGTGATTTGTTTATTTTTGGCATGGAATTCTTTTGAGCTGGTGTTGAATATGCGTTTTATTAAATTGTCGACAACATTTAGTTTTTGAGTAAGTGGGTGATTTGAAAAGAAATTTAGTATCCTGCCGGAAGATGTTTGTTTGGTGTACCAATCGAAAAGGAGAGATCCGTCTGCATTCCGTATGATCAATGTATCCAAAAACGGAAGCATTGTGTCTTGTTCAATTTCATGGGTAAATTGGATCTTGTGATGGATTGAATTGAAAGTGTCAAGAGTCTCTTGGATTCGATTTTCCGGTATAATGAGGAATAGGTCATCAACGTACTTTATACATGTCTTCAATTCGAAATTTAGTTTCTTCTTTGCTTCGTCCAGAATATATTCCATAACTATGTCAGCTAGTATTGGACTCAAAGGTAATCCCATCGGAACTCCTTCCAATTGCTTGTATATAGTGTTATTATAGGTGAATTGATTGCAGTCTCTGATTATAAAATTTAGCAATTGGAAAAATTCTGTTTTCGGAATGTTGGTGTGTGCACCAATCTCATTCCACCTTTGGTCTAGAATTCTTTCTAGCAGTTCAAGCGGAACATTTGTGAACAATGAACTTCAATGTATGGCTTACAAACAACAAAACTTTTCAAAGATTACGCCAATGTCAACAGGAAATTAGCGAAGAGTATCCCTCAACGAATTTTTCTGTTAAGGTGCCGAAAATCTAAACTCATTCCGAATTTCTTACAACATTCGGCACGAAATTATCACAATCTTTTTCGATACAATGACCGACAGAAAAACAAATTCAAAACTGTCTTGTCAAAATATCAATTTAAGGTTCTAAATCTAATGATAGCTAAAAAGGATGTGCTTGTAAAAGACCTAGAATCTAAACTTAAGTTCCTTCAGGTTAAGATCCTACAATACAATGATCGATATATTAACACCTTTATTGATCAGCAAAAGATATTTAAAAGCAAACTCATCCGTCAACAAAAATCCATGAGCATAAAAAAGTTTAATAGGTTACAACAACAAACATTCAAAGAGCTAAATTTCCATACAAATGTTAATACAAATTGGTTCGTCAATCTAACGGATATACAAATTCCAACAGATGTTAGTTGGCTCTTATCACTTGGCCCAAAATTCTCACTACCAATTGACAATAATGATTTCCCTTTGCTCAAATTCATCGCTGATGTAGAAAACGTGTTGCAATGTGAAACAGATGACGAAAGAAGAGAGTTAAAAAGATCCAAAGTTTCACACGTCATCAACAAACGAAAATTCACGAACTCAATAAAAACTCCTGTGGATATGGAGCTCGGGAGAATTTTCACAAAAACGACACGTTTCCTGAATCGTAACAGAGAACTGTTTATCACCGTAGCGGATAAAGGAAATAGAACCATAGCAATGTTAAAATCTGATTACGAGAGTAAAATGTCAGATCTCCTGAATGACACAAATACTTACAAAAAATTACAGTTTGATACAACAGAAACTCTCCACGCTCGTTTAATTTACATAGTTACGACTTTCAAACGTCAAGGATGGATCAGCGAAGAAACATGTAACGACTTAATAATGTACAATTCAGCGACACCTAAAATTTATGGGCAACCTAAAATACATAAAAGAGGCATCCCACTCAGACCAGTTGTGGCAAGTTATGAGTCGCCCAATTACAAAGCAGCAAAATTTCTAGCTAGTATTCTAAAACATCTAACCAAAACCAGCAATTACAATGCATACAACGCTTCTCACTTTGTCAGTAAAGTTACCCCCTTAAAACTAACCCCTGAACATCGTTGTGTATCTTTTGATGTCAAATCCTTGTTCACAAATGTTCCGCTTGAACTGCTAGAAAGAATTCTAGACCAAAGGTGGAATGAGATTGGTGCACACACCAACATCCCGAAAACAGAATTTTTCCAATTGCTAAATTTTATAATCAGAGACTGCAATCAATTCACCTATAATAACACTATATACAAGCAATTGGAAGGAGTTCCGATGGGATTACCTTTGAGTCCAATACTAGCTGACATAGTTATGGAATATATTCTGGACGAAGCAAAGAAGAAACTAAATTTCGAATTGAAGACATGTATAAAGTACGTTGATGACCTATTCCTCATTATACCGGAAAATCGAATCCAAGAGACTCTTGACACTTTCAATTCAATCCATCATAAGATCCAATTTACCCATGAAATTGAACAAGACACAATGCTTCCGTTTTTGGATACATTGATCATACGGAATGCAGACGGATCTCTCCTTTTCGATTGGTACACCAAACAAACATCTTCCGGCAGGATACTAAATTTCTTTTCAAATCACCCACTTACTCAAAAACTAAATGTTGTCGACAATTTAATAAAACGCATATTCAACACCAGCTCAAAAGAATTCCATGCCAAAAATAAACAAATCACCAAAAACATCCTAACCGACAACAATTACCCCAACAAGCTGATTAATCAACGTATAAAGAAATATTTCTGTTCCAAACACCGTGCAAACAACCATGTGTCCACCGACAGAGGGAGGAAGGACCAACATAAAACAACGGTTACATCTAAATCTAACTCCAATGATAATCCTAACGAAACTCAATATCGAGGTCTCCTCTTTGATCAAACTTGCTCTCAAAATGTCTCGAAGCTTATTTGTAAACAAATTCCAGATCTCAAAATTGGTTTCAAACCATTCAAAACCAACAGATCAGTGTTCTCTAAGCCTAAACAAAAAACTCAAAAGGAAGACATGTACAATGTGGTCTACAAGATTCCCTGTTTTGGTGGTGGATATGGATCAAAATGTAATCTTTCCTACTTAGGAACTACGGGTCATAAATTAAAAAGCCGTTGTGACCAACACGAAGATGACATTAGAACATACAATCTAACTGGCGACCTAGATGAAACAACGGCCCTTGTTCATCATTTTTACGATACAGGACATGCACCAGACATAGAAAAAGTATCAATAAAGCAAATAGAACACAATTTCACAAAACGCAAAGTTTTGGAATCATTGCATATCCTGACAGAACCTAACACCATGAATTTCAGAAGAGACACGGAGAACATTAGTACTGTATACAAAAGCTTGTTGTGCTGATAGTCATGCTCTTCCATATGTTGTCATACCATTCAGTTGAAAAGTTTTTGCCGCTCCCAATCTTAGTATAAGTTCAGTTATTAGTTGACAAATTAAATATTAACTCTTTGTTCCTATATTTTGTGTGTCCAAAGTTTTTCAATTTTTTCAATTTTTCTACATTTGTAAGTTTTATAGTTTATTCATACTAATAGTTTTGTTTTTGCTCATTTAACGTTATATTTCTAGCCATTTGCTGAAGATGTAACAATAAAAGTTACGAAACGTCCAAAAGACATTGTTTACATTTGGGGACTGGATCGAAAAATTAAGAAGAATTCCCTACTACAAATTAAATTCACGATCAAGTAATTAACAAAATTTTATTTTGTTCAACAATATTCTATACCGAAGATATTAAGACTTCAAACATGGAAAAGATACTTTTCTATGCATATTTAACTTCAATGTATGGCTTACAAACAACAAAACTTTTCAAAGATTACGCCAATGTCAACAGGAAATTAGCGAAGAGTATCCCTCAACGAATTTTTCTGTTAAGGTGCCGAAAATCTAAACTCATTCCGAATTTCTTACAACATTCGGCACGAAATTATCACAATCTTTTTCGATACAATGACCGACAGAAAAACAAATTCAAAACTGTCTTGTCAAAATATCAATTTAAGGTTCTAAATCTAATGATAGCTAAAAAGGATGTGCTTGTAAAAGACCTAGAATCTAAACTTAAGTTCCTTCAGGTTAAGATCCTACAATACAATGATCGATATATTAACACCTTTATTGATCAGCAAAAGATATTTAAAAGCAAACTCATCCGTCAACAAAAATCCATGAGCATAAAAAAGTTTAATAGGTTACAACAACAAACATTCAAAGAGCTAAATTTCCATACAAATGTTAATACAAATTGGTTCGTCAATCTAACGGATATACAAATTCCAACAGATGTTAGTTGGCTCTTATCACTTGGCCCAAAATTCTCACTACCAATTGACAATAATGATTTCCCTTTGCTCAAATTCATCGCTGATGTAGAAAACGTGTTGCAATGTGAAACAGATGACGAAAGAAGAGAGTTAAAAAGATCCAAAGTTTCACACGTCATCAACAAACGAAAATTCACGAACTCAATAAAAACTCCTGTGGATATGGAGCTCGGGAGAATTTTCACAAAAACGACACGTTTCCTGAATCGTAACAGAGAACTGTTTATCACCGTAGCGGATAAAGGAAATAGAACCATAGCAATGTTAAAATCTGATTACGAGAGTAAAATGTCAGATCTCCTGAATGACACAAATACTTACAAAAAATTACAGTTTGATACAACAGAAACTCTCCACGCTCGTTTAATTTACATAGTTACGACTTTCAAACGTCAAGGATGGATCAGCGAAGAAACATGTAACGACTTAATAATGTACAATTCAGCGACACCTAAAATTTATGGGCAACCTAAAATACATAAAAGAGGCATCCCACTCAGACCAGTTGTGGCAAGTTATGAGTCGCCCAATTACAAAGCAGCAAAATTTCTAGCTAGTATTCTAAAACATCTAACCAAAACCAGCAATTACAATACATACAACGCTTCTCACTTTGTCAGTAAAGTTAGCCCCTTAAAACTAACCCCTGAACATCGTTGTGTATCTTTTGATGTCAAATCCTTGTTCACAAATGTTCCGCTTGAACTGCTAGAAAGAATTCTAGACCAAAGGTGGAATGAGATTGGTGCACACACCAACATTCCGAAAACAGAATTTTTCCAATTGCTAAATTTTATAATCAGAGACTGCAATCAATTCACCTATAATAACACTATATACAAGCAATTGGAAGGAGTTCCGATGGGATTACCTTTGAGTCCAATACTAGCTGACATAGTTATGGAATATATTCTGGACGAAGCAAAGAAGAAACTAAATTTCGAATTGAAGACATGTATAAAGTACGTTGATGACCTATTCCTCATTATACCGGAAAATCGAATCCAAGAGACTCTTGACACTTTCAATTCAATCCATCACAAGATCCAATTTACCCATGAAATTGAACAAGACACAATGCTTCCGTTTTTGGATACATTGATCATACGGAATGCAGACGGATCTCTCCTTTTCGATTGGTACACCAAACAAACATCTTCCGGCAGGATACTAAATTTCTTTTCAAATCACCCACTTACTCAAAAACTAAATGTTGTCGACAATTTAATAAAACGCATATTCAACACCAGCTCAAAAGAATTCCATGCCAAAAATAAAAAAATCACCAAAAACATCCTAACCGACAACAATTACCCCAACAAGCTGATTAATCAACGTATAAAGAAATATTTCTGTTCCAAACACCGTGCAAACAACCATGTGTCCACCGACAGAGGGAGGAAGGACCAACATAAAACAACGGTTACATCTAAATCTAACTCCAATGATAATCCTAACGAAACTCAATATCGAGGTCTCCTCTTTGATCAAACTTGCTCTCAAAATGTCTCGAAGCTTATTTGTAAACAAATTCCAGATCTCAAAATTGGTTTCAAACCATTCAAAACCAACAGATCAGTGTTCTCTAAGCCTAAACAAAAAACTCAAAAGGAAGACATGTACAATGTGGTCTACAAGATTCCCTGTTTTGGTGGTGGATATGGATCAAAATGTAATCTTTCCTACTTAGGAACTACGGGTCATAAATTAAAAAGCCGTTGTGACCAACACGAAGATGACATTAGAACATACAATCTAACTGGCGACCTAGATGAAACAACGGCCCTTGTTCATCATTTTTACGATACAGGACATGCACCAGACATAGAAAAAGTATCAATAAAGCAAATAGAACACAATTTCACAAAACGCAAAGTTTTGGAATCATTGCATATCCTGACAGAACCTAACACCATGAATTTCAGAAGAGACACGGAGAACATTAGTACTGTATACAAAAGCTTGTTGTGCTGATAGTCATGCTCTTCCATATGTTGTCATACCATTCAGTTGAAAAGTTTTTGCCGCTCCCAATCTTAGTATAAGTTCAGTTATTAGTTGACAAATTAAATATTAACTCTTTGTTCCTATATTTTGTGTGTCCAAAGTTTTTCAATTTTTTCAATTTTTCTACATTTGTAAGTTTTATAGTTTATTCATACTAATAGTTTTGTTTTTGCTCATTTAACGTTATATTTCTAGCCATTTGCTGAAGATGTAACAATAAAAGTTACGAAACGTCCAAAAGACATTGTTTACATTTGGGGACTGGATCGAAAAATTAAGAAGAATTCCCTACTACAAATTAAATTCACGATCAAGTAATTAACAAAATTTTATTTTGTTCAACAATATTCAATATGAAGATTCAAAAATGTACTAGATCATAACTTTAACACTTTATGCATTCCTCCTGCTCTTTAACTCAATAAATACCACATTTACATAGGCGAACAAGGTGACAATGACTCCAGAAAGAGGTTTAAAGGTGATCTAGGCCATTTTTGAATTTTCACATGTTCACGTCTATATAACAGAAATCCGTCAAAATTGTAGTGGGATTCTTGACTTTTCAAAAAGTCAAGCTTTTCCTTGAATTTTCCAATAATCTTCAGTTGAAGTAATTTTAGCGAGACCTTAGAACTTACGTCAAAAATGTTTCAACAGTACTAGATTTATGAAGACAAAGATAGCGGTTTTACCCATTGTGCGTCACTTGAAAAAGCACGTTCGCCCCTTTTTTTCTTGTGACGTGTGTGATCAGTTGTATTGCTGATCAGCGACAAATTCAATATTTGTGCTTGTTGTATCGCTTGGAGTTGATCAATTTAAAAAACGTTTTGTTTATGTTTTCAGTTTATTGTCTTCCATACGACCGAATGCAAGTGGAAGACAATAAACTGAAAACATAAGCAAAACGTTTTTTAAATTGATCAACTCCAAGCGATACAACAAACACAAATACATATTAAACACAGCATTCGCCTTGGGCTTCCTTAGCTTCCAACGAGTCAAAACCAGAAATTTGGAAGCACATAAATACATACAGCCGGTTCATTCCGTTTTTACCTTGTTTGAAGAAATAGATGACACTTTAAAATTAAACAATTTTTTACTGTACCCAGCAAATAAAGTTCCATACAAATAAGCAAAATTTCGGCGAAAAATTTGAAATTTTTATCGCGCATTCAAATTTAGCGCAAAAAATTTAGGTGTCATCTATTTCATCTACTAGGTAAAAAAGAAACGAACCGGCTGTAATGTACTATTAATTTATTAGAGTTGTGCCCCAGCTCACGCCACGCCGATCGCCAGCTGAAAAAGTGAAAAAAGAGTACTCCGCCGCCGCCGAAAGTAAGAAAACTGCATCGCCGTCGCGTCGCCCACCGGTTTTTATAGCGATATTCAGACAAAAAATGAAGTTAAAAAATTGACTAAAGTTGAAAATTTAAGTTTTTTTTAAAAGCCGCCGATTAAAAAAATTGCTTACGCTGCCGCCGATTTTTTTACCGGCGCACACCTCTACTATTAATGCATTCGCTGTCGATGTGTTGTGTTAGTTGGTAGAAACCATAGACCTATAATAATATAATAATAATCTGCCTTAACAACCCATGAAGGGTTAGGGGCTAGATCATTATTTACTAGTTTCGCTACTTTTTTTTGTAATTCTACTATTTGAGATCCTTTCATTACCGGAAAGTTTTTACTGTGCCAGTGGTAAGCTGTGCGACAAACCCAGTGCCATCTATGAGATGTACTAGGAACGAAACTAGTAGGAGTAGAATACCGGCACCTCCCAACAATGCTTTTCACCGGTAAGCCGTACGATGGTGCTACACTCAACTTCACATGACTTGAACCGATTCCAGCACACACAACTCCAGCTCATATATCAAAGAATTGTACAAGCAGTTATACGCCGCTTATATGCACGCCTATGCAGTTATATACCTATACATTGTGAAAATGGGAGTTTTTATATGTTAACGACAGTATACACTTATTTTTACATTATTTTATTTTCAATTTTTTACAAAATCTGCATTTTATATAAATCAGTGGCACAAAAAATAAACAACAATTAATCGAAATAAATTCAACAACTTTCTCAGTTAAATTTACATTCCGCTCTATTTATCTTTGAATTATGGACATGCATAACGTGTGGTTTGTCCTCTTTCCCTACATCAAGCCTCATTTACAAAATAATTCCCTTGACTGAAAGTCTAGGGTCTTACGAAATAAAATACGTCCGTAGTTCACTATGACTATATTTGATAAAATGTATGATATATTGACCAAAAACATAAAATACTGAATTGTCTGTAACGCTTGATATCACGATAACTTGAGTATTTCTAAGCCGATTTTTGCAAATTTGGTTTCTATCGACGCAGATTATAATTTCTCAGGTCAAGTTCGTAGATGGACAATATGGGAGTAATTCTTAGAAGAATTTTGGTCTATGATCTTGATATCACGATAACTTGAGCAAATCTTAACGGATTTTTACAATGTATTTTTTATTCGATGAAGACATGAATTCCTCAGGTCAAGTTCGTAGATGGGTACAATAGAAGTTATTCCCAAAGGAATATTTTTCTGTTTTTTTATTGGCACGATAACTTCGGTAATTATGGACCGATTTTCAAAAACTGTTTTTTATTGGACGAAGACTATGATTTTTGAGGTCGAGTGCCTTAATGGTTAAAAAAGAAGTTATAGTCTGGTAGATATTCCCAAAAGAATTTTTTACGTTTTTTTAATATCAGGATAATTTCAACAATTTTGAGCGGATTTATGAGAAATTAGGTTTATTCGACGAAGATTAACATTCCTCAGCTTGAGTTGAACGATGGATACTATCGACGTAGTCCTCTGGTAGTAATTTTCAAAACAAGTTTTCCCTGTTCTTTTAATTTGTCGATAACTTGAGTAATTTTTAGCGGATTTTCGAGAAATTGATTTTATTATACGAAGATTAAAATTTCACAGGTTCAATGAAGATGAATGCATCGAATGAGTCATCTGGATGTATATAATTCTAGGTTTTCTTTTTCCTTCATAACACGCTAACTTTGTTATTTAAAGTTAAATTCACATCATTGCTTTGAAATTCACAACACATAGGTTGTCACATAGGGAAGTCGTTGGACTGGTATCTCGGAGGTCGGGAGTTCAATCCCCTAGCGTGAACCATTTTTTTTCTTAATGAAAATTTAATAATTCCCTTGACTGAAAGTCAGGGTCTTACGATATAAAATACGTTCGTAGTTCACTATGACTATTTCGTGGAATGTATGATATATTGACCAAAAACGGAAAATACTGAAATGTCTGCAGCGCTTGATATCACGATAACTTAAGTAATTCTAAACCGACTTTTACATATTTGGTCTCTATCGACGCAGATTAGCATTTCTCAGGTTAAGTTCGTAGATGGACACTATTGGAGTAATTATCTGGGAGAAATTTTTAAAAGAATTTTGGTCTATGTTTTTGATATCACGATAACTTGAGTAAATCTAAACGGATATTTACAAATTTAGTTTTATTCGATGAAGACATGAATTCCTCAGGTCAAGTTCGCAGATGGGTGCAATAGAATTTATTATCTGATAGTTAATCCCAAAAGAATATTTGGCTGTTTTTGTAGTGGCAAGATAACTTGAGTAATTTTGGACCGATCTTCAAAAACATTTTTTTATATGACGAAGCTACAATTTCTGAGGTCCAGTTAGTTAATGGCTAAAAGATACTTCACAGTCTGGTAGTTATTCTCAACTGAATTTTTTTATGTGACATAATATATGACACGATAACTCTTATTCTTATCGGATTTCTAAAAACTCTTTTTTATTCGAAGACATGAATTCTTCAGGTCAAGTTCGTAGGTGGGTACAATAGAATTCATTGGCTGGTAGTTATTCTGAAAACAATATTTTGCTGTTTTTTTTTAGTGGCAAGATAACTTGAGTAATTGTGGACCGATCTTCAAAAACTTTTTTTTTATGTGACGAAAACTACAAAACTACAATGTTATGTTCGTAGATGGATATGAGAAGTCATTCATTGTCTGGTTGTTTTTCTCAAAAGATTTGTTTTATGCTTTTCCAATGGCGAAATGACTCGGGGAGTTATGAACATGGTTTCGAAATTTTTGTTTATGTCGGTAGATTTTGATGATTAGCTTCGTTTGGTATCGATCATGTAATCATGCAATGATAAAATTAATTAAAAAAAGCAAATAAAAAAACAAATACATCCGCCGGATTTGAACCGGGCACCTCCAAGTTTCCAGTACAAGACTAATGTACTGAACCACCGATGTGTTGTGGGCGTTGTCGTTAATTCAAATACCTTATAAGGTTAACACGTGATGTACATTTTATAAAGTTTTGGTTACGTTTAAAAGTTAGTTTCCATTGATTGAAATTTCTAGGTTTTTATGGTCCTTAGATGACGAATCAACAATAAAAAAAATGTCCGTCCGTCCGTCCGTCCGTCCGTCCGTCCGTCCGTCCGTCCGTCCGTCCGTCCGTCTGTCCGTCTGTCTGTCTGTCAACACGATAACTCGAGTAAAACTCAACCGATTTTCAAAAACTTTCTTTTTCCTGAAAGGTAATCGAAAAATGTTTTATGGGATTGAATCTGGGCAATGTCGACCCAAGGGCCACCAAGCTAGGGCCGTTTAAGTGATTTTTGGTCTTTTGTACACAACTTGAGTAAATCTTTTCCGATTTTCAAATTTTTGTTTTGTTTGAAAGACTTGGGCATAGCCGTCAAATTATAGAAGAAACTTTTTTGACTTTGAGTCCTTAGGCTTAGCTAGGGCATTAAAATCGAGTCTCTGCTAGGGCTCTATGTGTTTTTTGTACATAACTCCAGCAAATCTTTTCCGATTTTCATAAATTTGTTTTTGTTTGAAAGGCCTGGGCATGGCCGACAATTAATGGAAGAAACATTTTTGATCTTGAGCTCTAGGACTCTAGGAGTCTCTGCTAGGGCCAAACGTGTTTTTTGTACATAACTCGAGTAAATCTTTTCCGATTTAAAAAAACAAATTTTTATTTGAAATGTCTGGGAATGCCCAACAGTTTATGAAAGAAAATTTTTTACTTTGGGTCGCTGGATCTACCTAGAGCCCTAAGAAGCTGGCCGACTAGTGCCCTACTTGTTTTTTATACATAAAACGAGTAAATTACATACGATTTTCGTGATTCTTTTTCTATTCGATAGGTAATCAAAGCCTTAAGAGCATCCAAGAAAAAATTTGTGCCCAGGCCGAGCCTAAGATGGCCGCTAATGTTAGGGTGGATCGATTTAGGCAATTTATTTTGGAAAAATTCAATTATTTTGAAAACTATAAGAGATAGAAGATCGGTGTCAAAGGGAAGTTGGTTTAGGTGTGGTGCATGTCGTGATTGAAGATCGGTGTCAATGGCAAACTCTTTTGTCTATGAAGGTATGGGGCACAGGCCTCTTCTAAGTGCTCTAAGTCGGTTCTAAGATCGGCCGTAGAACAAATAACATTTTTTGAAAATATGTCTGAGAAAAAAGTTCTTACATTTTTTTGAAAGTAGCTTGAATTTTGTTATTTTGGGGGTTTCTTTGGACGGGTTTTTCAATATTGCCCTATCGGCAATTTCCAATCCAATTTAACGTATGACGCCCACGTCACTTTAGAGTTATGCAATATTTATTTAGATACGTTCGACCCTTTTTATAACATCTATTTTGTTTGCCACACCTATTCTGATACGTACGGGTCCCCTGCATATGTATTTTTTAATGTTGTACCGTTTTTAGATCAACGGTCCCGGCAATGAAACTTGCATTTTTCATGATAGCAAACCCAGAATAGGGCTTGATTTAGTTAGAAGAATAAGTATGAGGTAAAAGAAACTCCTTGAGAATGATTGTTTGCCAATCGAAATCGTGGTCGGAAAATTTAAAAAAATTAATGAGTACAATAAAAATAGAAATTTTTCTTCGACACTCTCCCTAGAAAATATTAAAAAATCCTTTTTTAGGAAAGCTTGGAAGAAAGGTTTTTATATATGTAAGTAAATTTGAACTGTGCTTCACATCAAAATTAGTAAAATTTATAAAAAACATATGCAGGGAACCCGTACGCATCGGAATAGATGTGGCAAACAGAATAGATGTTCCAAAAAAAGGCTCGAACGTATTTCAGTAAATATTGCCTTAAGTCTTACGTGTATGAAATTACGTAGCCATTACATCGGACTGGAAATTGCCGAAAGGGCAGTATTGAAAAACCCGTCCGAAGAAACGCTATTATAATCTCTTTGAATCCCTAAAAAAATCTCAAAATGAAAAAAAATGCGCTACGGCAGATGTAAGAACCTACCTAGAGCACTTAGGAGAGGCCTGTGATCCATACTTCCATGAACAGAAATGTTCGCATCTTTTTATCTGCAACACTGCACAAAAAAAAAATCTCAACATTAACATTAACTTCACGAAAAATCACTAAATATATATAATATATAGGATAATAGGATCACGTAGCGAGAATTCGGCCCTCACTAAAGGCTCTACAGCCCGATCCACCCAAGAGATTTTCACCAGTTTAATTTTCGTGGTTTTTTGATGTTCATATCTTTTATTTAAAACCTCCTAATTTCGCAGAGAAACTTTTTTCACCGACCTTCAAAAAACCACGTTTTTGACTGTAACTTCGCAAGTTCTTAACCGATTTTGCCCAAATTCAAACCCGTAATCATTTTTTTAATAATCTTTCAGAAAAAAAAAGATTTTGAAAATCGGATGAGATTTACTCGATTTATGTAGAAAAAAAACTTTTGGCCCTAGTAGAAACTCAGTTTTAGGGTTGTGGCTGAGACTCAAAATCGAAAAATGTTCTTCCATCAAATGTCGGGCATGTCTCAGCCTTTCAAACAAAAAAATGTTTTTGAAAATCGGATAAGATTTACGTGAGTTATTTGCAAAAGACCAAAAACCACTTAAACGGCCCTAGCTCAGCGGTTTTTGGCCCGAAAGTGCCCAGATTTAATCCCATAAAAGCTTCTTCGATTTCCTTTCAGGAAAAAAAAAGTTTTTCAAAATCGGTTACGTTTTACTCAAGTAAGAACGGTGACAGACGGACGGACGGACAAAATTTTTATTGCATTTTTCTCTTATTTAGATCCCAAAACGATCCCGGATCGAAATTGGGGTGGTTACAAACGTCGGTGCAAACGCATAAGACCCCATTTCGCAGAACTTCGGTCTTCGTACGGGTCTAAAAATTCGGATGATCATCGGGTGAGCGAGCATTTTTTCCGAAAAAAAACTTCGAACTCCAGCATGGTGTGAAAAGTAATGATATATTATGCTACAAGGGCTATCATATTGTATCCCGTATCTCGGAAGGGCTGATGATGAAGGGAACCTTCAGAGGTTTTTAACCCTCCAAAATACTGAATACAATACTATAGCCCGTGTAGCATACTACATGATAACAGCAGGATATGAAACTTTAGTTTGAGGTCTATAATATAGACCTGTATATTGTAGACCCGTGTGTTATAGACTATTGTAATGAAATCAGATAATAGGTCCATTTTTACAAAATCAGGTTAAGTCACATCTATGTGCACAATAAAAGTAATGATCTGGGAGTAATTCTCGTAAGAGTTCTTGATTGCACGATAACTTGAATAAAACTTAAAGGATTTTTAGAAATTAGGTTAGTACTGATAGTTATTCCCGAAACAATTTTTTCCTGTTTTTTTAATGAGGCGATAGCTGTTTTCATTTAGCCGAACTGACAAGGTCAATTTCGCGAAAAAGCTATATTGGACTGATGATCTGGGAGTTATTCCAAAAGAGTTTTGAACTGTTTTTTAAGTCATTATATATTGAGCAACTCTAAACTGTTTTTCAAGAATTTAGTTTTAGTTTGACTAGGAATAAAATTTCTGAGGCCAGGTTCGGAGAATTTACAATTTCTCTTGATTGAAAGTCAGGGTCTTGTAACAGAAAATCACTTATGTACACAGTGCGTTAAATAGAAATGCGATTAAAGTTAAAATGTAATACGTGACTACGTACGTACTTCTTTACCGAATTTCTACAATCAATTATCAATAAAATTATTTGAGAGATTGCTACGTCTTTAGTCAAATTTATTTTCGAAAATGTTTTAGCTGAGTCATTCATACGTATGAGTCGCTTAGCTGAAAATCAGCTCAAGTAAATTAACAACTAAATTTCATTGAAACATATGGTGCAAATTTTACATTCCAAATATTAAAAACAGTCAAGGGATCTGACCCATCCAAAAGATGGGGCCTAGTTAAATTATTAATGCTAAAAATGTAGCTACCTGACTACAATATTTCCTTCCAGTCACGCTTGATTCCGAAGAGGCAGTCTGGTGTCAAATTCATATTTATGGAAATGCCATTTTACAGTTATACATTTCATTGGTCCAAATCAGAATTTTAGCACAAGCCTGCCTTCTTATAGCTCCAATAGAGAAAATATAGTCTTTCAGTTAGCAACTAAGGCTGGTGTCACACAAAAAATTACTGTATGACCAATAATTGTGACCGATCATTCTACAAACATTGACAATATTGCGAAGCAATTGAATATTAAGTATCGAATGAAAATATTGAGCGTCGGACGTAGGATAATGTTTGAGTCCACTAACGATAAAAACAAATTTTCAGAACTATTGGTTAAAGACGAAATTCATTTTTATTCCCATCCAGATATTGAAAATTCGGTTTTCAAGGTGATTTTGAGTGGTTTACCGAAAATTGACACAAAAGATATAATTGACAGCCTGCAAGCAGAGCATAATGTAAAGGCATCAAAAATACAAATGTTTAATACAAAATCAGCCAGCAAGATATATCTATGTCATTTTAATAAACACGAAGTCGATATGAAACGACTCAAAACAATTTCAACGGTTCTCCACCATATTATCAAATGGTCGACCTATAAACCAAAGCGAAAAGGACCAACCCAATGCTATCGATGCTGCATGTATGGTCACGGTGCCTCCACTTGCAATAGGTTTGTCATTTGCCTCATATGTTGTGGTAGTCACGAAATGAAGGACTGTCCGGTAAAAACAGACGAAACAGGTATGTCTTATAAATGTTTCAATTGTAAATCAGCAAATCTTCAGCACGCCCACAAAGCTAACGACCCTACATGTCCATTTCGAACTAAATACGAATTAGCTAGGAGTAGAGCACATGAGAGAAATAACCGCAAATCAGTTACACAAGCTAATAGACAAAATGTATTTAAACAACAAAAATATGTCGTCGCACCTACACCACCACCCCTTAAAGAGACATTCGCGTCAAAACTGTCATCTTCATTTGACACTACGCCACCTGTACAATCAAGCTTCAAAGCAGTGACATTTCAACGATCCCAACAATCAAATTCAATAGATTGCGAACCCAATAGTTTATTAAGCATTGAAGAATTGACGAATATTTTGTTTAACAGCATTAACGAACTTCAACAATGCGCATCCAAATTTGATCAACTACGAGTTATAACTGGCATCCTTCAGAATGTCTGCAAATAAAACATTGAAAATGTTGTTCTGGAATGCTGCAAATAAAACATTGAAAATGTTGTTCTGGAATGCGCAAAGCATTACAAATATAACGAAAAAAGTTACAGCTTGATTTGGTTTGCGAATTTGAGAAAATCGACATAATACTGATCGTTGAATCATTCTTAAAACATCACCACACCTTCGCATCCAAGAATTTTACCATTCACCGTAATGACCGACAATCACACGCTCCTGGCGGAGTCATGATCGCTATTAGAAACACAATTCCCCATAAAATATGTAAACCAGTCAGCACCCAAACGATCGAAAACATTAGCATTGAAATCAGTCTAAATAATACTCCAACTCAAATCACAGCTGCTTACTGTCCGAAAACATCACCACATTTCTCAAAAGACATTGAGCTACTTACAGACACAACCAACAAATATATGATCATTGGGGATTTCAACGCAAAGCACACTTCATGGAACTGCAATTCAAATAATACCTCGGGCAATATGCTTTTTTCGCTGCAACAGAACAGCGAATTTATGTTATACCATACACCCAATCATACGCATTATCCCCATTCAGGCCAGTCTCCATCCACTATTGACTTATTGCTGTCTATTATAAATTTTATGTTTGACTTAACGACGTACCATGACCAAATGTTCTCGGATCATGTCCCTATTATATGCAACACTGGTAACGTAGATAGAATTGAGCGTAAATTTTTTGACTACAAAAGTGCAGATTGGCCTAAATTTCAAAATTTTGTCAATAATCGAATAGACTCCATCGAAAAATTTGAATCATCAACTGAAATCGATGCTACAGTGGAAAAGCTCACTGCAATTCTTATCGCAGCCAGAGAAATCAGTGTCCCACTACAAACGGAAGAATTCTATTCATCAATATCATCTCACACGAAGGAAGTATTAAATGATTACAACAGCTTCACTGCCAAGCAGCTAATCGGCATAAAAAAAGGAGCGAACAAATTGTGGAAATTATCAAAACAAGCCAGAGGCAAAGTTGATAATATCATCATCATCATCATCATCACACTTTATAGACCGTTTGTACCTTTCGGTGTGAGGTCTTTACTACTGACCATGGACCACCCTTCTCCATACCCCCCTATCCTGTGCCAAGGAG
Organism: Pseudolycoriella hygida; assembly: GCA_029228625.1. Lineage (NCBI taxonomy): Eukaryota > Metazoa > Arthropoda > Insecta > Diptera > Sciaridae > Pseudolycoriella > Pseudolycoriella hygida. The sequence continues at coordinate 62,645,157 of CM055403.1, read as the reverse complement.
ATGGTTTGTTCGCCTAGAGAAAGTCCCCTAACTTCTAAATCGGAGTTAATTGAGTCTATAAACCTTCTCCTTGGCCTACCCCTGGGACGCACACCCGGGACTTGAGCATCCAATATCCTCTTTGGTAGCCTGCTATTACCCATCCTCTGAACGTGCCCGTACCACCGCAGACGACTAATCCTTGCCGCCTCTTCCACTGATGTAACCCCTAAGTTTTCCCTGATGTCGTCGTTCCTAATATGATTGTCCCACTGTTCCCTCCGATTTACTCTTGCTATGCTCCTAAGAACCCTCATATCAGAAACCTCCAGGTCATGCACAAGGTATCCGCAGTCCACCCAACTTTCACTACCGTATAAAATCGTTGGTCTGAAGATTGACCTGTGAATAGCTAGCTTTGTGCCACTACTTAACTCCTTTTTGTTGAACACATACGACCTCAACTGACTGGCCACTGCATTTCCCATTCTTCTCCTTTCTTCAAATTCCCTAACTAACTTGCCATTCTCCGAAAAAATGGCTCCTAAATATTTAAACTCAGAGACCTGTTCCAACTGCTCCCCATTTAAACTGCAAACTACATCCTTCCGGGATTTGCCAATATGCATAACTTTAGTTTTACTGACACTTATTTTCATGCCGTATTCCTCACATGCAGCATTCAGGCAGTCTAAATTCTCCTGCAAATCCTTGGCATTATCTGCTAATAGAGTTAAGTCATCCGCATAGGCCAGGATTTTCATGATTACTTCCCCCACCTTCACATTCCCTTGCAAATTCGCTTGCCTGATAATCTTGTCCATAAAAATTATGAACAGAAGAGGGGAGAGACAACAACCCTGACGAACTCCCTCATTAACTTCGAAAGCCTCACTAATTTCACCATCTATCCTTACCGCAGCCTTGCTCCCTGAGTAGATGCTTTTGATAGCGCCCAATAAACTTCCATTAACCCCGTATTCGCCAAGTACCTCGAACAGCTTGTGCCTCGGTACCCGATCGAATGCCTTTACTAGGTCGATGATGCACAAGTATAAATCAATATTTCTCTCAGAGAGCTTTTCTATAGCCTGCCTGAGACAAAAGATCTGATCCTGACAACCTCCCAGAGGTCTGAAACCACTCTGAACCTCGTCAAGAACATCTTCCACTATAACCCTAACCCTGTCTACTAGCACACTTGTATAAACCTTTCCGACCACGCTCAAGAGTGAAATCCCCCTGTAGTTGGTAAGGACTTTGCGGTTACCCTTCTTGAAGCTCGGAGCAATAACACCGAAGCTCCAGTCAGCGGGTACTACTGAGGACTTCAATGCTAAATTGAAAATCCTACAAAGCCATTGAACCCCACCCGGCCCGCTATTCTTAATAAATTCTGTCCTAATTTCGTCTATCCCTGCGGATTTTCCTGCCTTCAGCCTGCTGACCTTTCGTGACACTTCCTCTAATGTAATTTCCTCCTCACCCTCCAAGCTACGGCCCTCTTCCCTGTCAAGGCTTGTTACGGGATTGACAGAGGCGAATAGATCCTGAAAGTAATCCTGCCAGGGTTTCAGGACCTCACCCTTACCTGTAACTAATTCGCCATCTTTACCCAAAATGCTACCGCAGCCCTCCTTTTCACCACCACGCCTAATATCCTTGATTGCCGACCAAAATTTTTTACCCCTTCCTTGACCAGCCTCTTCCAATTCCGCCCCAAACTTTTTCCACGACCGATCCTTCGCTTCCTTGACTAGAGCCTTAACCGTCTGCCTGCAAGCCCTGTAAGCCTCATGCTTTTCGCCCGTCTTATCCTGTAACCAAATCAAATACAGCTTCCTTTTCTCTAATACCGCCTTTTTGATATCTGCGTTCCACCAGCCTGTCTTTTTGTTTCTACCCCCACTAGAGACACTACCTAGACATTCCTCAGCTACGCCCAAGACAAATTCCTTAAAGTTTGCCCACTCAACTTCAATGAAGAAAAATCCTATGCAGAATTTTATCCTCACCGGGATTGAACCCGGGTATTCTAGGTGGACAGTCAGTACTACCACTGAGCTCACCCGTGAGGGGAAGGCAAATAATATCGTCTTGAGATGACGAATCAGCTAACAAAAATTGTCCGGTAGTCCCATCGTCTGTGCGTCCGTTCGTCCCGCAATTTTTACATATATACTAGTAGTATATACAAGTAAATACTTGCTGAGATATTTATGAAAAAGTTTTACCGACTCTCGTTTTTGGTCATTTTTTCGACCATATCTCCGGAACCTCTCAAGCGATTTCGCTCATCTTTGAACATGATGGGACATACGTACCGTTTTGGGTAATCCGTGCAGCCGTTCAGGGGTCGTGCACATATTACGTCACACTCAGAGGGGTGGAGGTCACTGAAAACGTGACGGAATCGGACGGGAGGAGGCGGGTGTCTGCATCGAACGTACATAACGTCACGTTATTTGTTCCAATAAAAAAGGAAAATTTTTATTAGACATTCAAAACATAAGCTTCGCGGACCCGTAAGAAACCAGTAAAATCGATTCTGGTTGCAAGGATTCCCGTTCTATCAAATTACTGAGTTATTTTGATCGAGTTATTTACAAGAAACTGAAAATTACTAAAATGACCCTCGCCGAACGGCTTCTGGACATATATTTCCAGGAAGGGGGGGGGAGTCGAAAATGTGACGTCATATTTTAGGGGACGTAAGTGAAACGTGATGCAACGTGACATGGGGGAAGTGGGGAGTAAAAAAATCGAGAAAAAAGTATGACGTAATATCTGTACAACCCCTTAGAGAAAAATTGCGGGACGGACAGACGATGGGACGACCGGACAATTTTTGTTCGCTGAAAAAAGGAAGTGATTATTGGCAATAAAAATAAAGAGTTGTCGTCCCAAGCGCATGACATTTGTGAGGCAATATGGTAACCAGGCCTATTATAGCAATGGGCTATGGCCTGCTATAATAATAATAAAAAAAACCAGGCCTATTATTATTGATGATAACGTAATTTTATGTGCTTCCAAATCATTATGACGAATTGAAATATAACCCTCAGCTTTCGGTCGATCAAAATAAAAATTCGGAAGCACTGACGTAATGTGAAGCTACTGTTTGCATTAGTGGCGAAGAAAAATCTCAATACTTTCGAAAGAATAACAAAATTTAATGGACCATGTGATTGATGATTGACCTCTCTTCGTTCTTCATAATGATGAAATAGGTGATTTTGATCTAAGGTTTCCGTTCATCTACAAGCATGAGTGACGGAATAGTTATTTACACTACACTTACAGGTACGAAAGTATCTCCGAGTGGTGTATTATATTTTTCATGCTTCATATGCGGTGCGAAAATAAAAAAAAAATCATCCCACGGGGCGAAAATTTTATTTTTATATTTTATAAAATTTTCGTCCCATGGGATGAAATTTTTACTTTCGCACCGCATATGAACCATGAAAACTTTATTTTCTTGACGAACAGAAATGACGAATTCGTATATGAAACTGTATGAAACTCAAATAAGTACTTGTTGCTGTCGAAGTTAGTAATTAAAAAAGAAGAATTTTAGCGAACGTTTTGCTTTAATAAAGTCACAAAAGTATAAAAAAATTTTTCGAAAACTTGTTTGCCGTCCTTTTATACATTTTGTCAGTTTGGGCCGATCATCTGGCGTCCTTTTACAACTTCCAAAAACTTACAATTGTGCTTATTTATCTGTAGAACCAATGTTATTGGACCGTACGAAGTTCAACGTCCCATAACTTTAAAACAAACAATTTTATTGTAACATAGGCATGGGGTAGATCGGCGGGAGTTAGGGGGAAACATTTGTTATTGACAAGAGATGACGAATCAGCAAAAAAAAGGTCGCCTGCGATTCAATGAGGAAACGCCTGCGATTAAGTGAGGAAACGCCTGCGATTCAATGAGGAAATGCCTACGATTCAGTGAGGTAACGCCTGCGATTCAGTGAGGAAACCCTTGCGATTCACTGAGGAAATCATAGAGGAAACACCTGCGATTCAGTGAGGAAACGCCTGCAGTTCAGTGAGGAAACGCCTGCGATTCAATGCGGAAAGCCTACGATTCAGTGAGGAAACGCCTGCGATTCAGTGAGGAAACGCCTGCGACTCAGGGAGGAAACGACTGCGATTCAGGGAGAAAACGCCTGCAGTTCAGTGAGAAAACACCTGCGGTTCAGTGAGGAAACGCCTGCGATTCAGTGAGGAAACGACTGCGATTCAGTACGGAAATGCCTGCGATTCGGTACTGAAACGCCTACGATTCGGTACTGAAACGCCTGCGATTCAGTGAGAAAATGCCTGCGATTCAGTGAGGAAACGCATGCGATTCAGTGAGGAAACGCCTGCGATTCAGTGAGGAAACGCCTGCGATTCAGGGAGAAAACGCCTGCAGTTCAGTGAGAAAACACCTGCGGTTCAGTGAGGAAACGCCTGGGATTCAGTGAGGAAACGCCTGCGATTCAGTACGGAAACGCCTGCGATTCAGTACGGAAACGCCTGCGATTCAGTGAGGAAACGCCTGCGATTCAGTGAGAAAACGCCTGCGATTCAAGGAGGAAACGCCTGTGATTCAGTACGGAAACGCCTGCGATTCAGTACGGAAACGCCTGCGATTCAGTACGGAAACGCCTGCGATTCAGTACGGAAACGCCTGTGATTCAGTACGGAAACTCTACGCAGCGTGTACACCTCGATGCAGTGAGGAAACGCCTGCGATGCAGTGAGGAAACGCCTGCGATTCAGTGAGGAAACGCCTGCGATTCAGTGAGGAAATCAGTGAGAAAACGCCTGCGATTTAGTAAGGAAACGCCTGCGATTCAATACAAAAACGCCTGTGATTCAGTACGGAAACTCTACGCAGCGTGTACAAAATGTTTAAAAAGGTACTAGTCGCTGCAAACAGTTCCCCACGACACCTGACGGCTGATGATCGCTTTAAAATTCGATTTGCTACTTCATTTGCCGCCACTTGTGGCTTTGTGTATTGTAATTAAACTTTCGTTCGACTGCTTCATTTCAACTCAGTGAAATTTCTTTTTTTTATGAATTTCAACATGGATATTGACATCGATATAGACTTGGATATTGATGATGACGAGCTACAGGTATGAATTGATTACAGATTGATTGCAATTGACAATTGATTACAGAAAACGCGTCCAGAGAAATGTTGAGAGTTTTGTCATTCATAACTTTCGGTTGGAGGTTATGAACTTCGACAGAATTTCATGCAGAAATTGCAAATTATACGTAAAGATCAAATTCATTTTTCAGAATATACTGCGCCAGTTCGACAATTCAACATTGGAACCTATAGACCTCTCCCTGATTGAAAAGTAATAAACCTAAAGTTCCTCTATTCTCTTATTGCATTTTGCGAAATTTATTTGTTTTCTTGAACTCAGATTATTGCAAGAACATGAGGAACTGGTAAACAACTCTGAGCATGAAGCTCCAGTGAAACCAGAAGAAGTCACTGAGACCAACAGCGAGCAACACAATGACCAAATAAGGGCACAAGATCTTCATTCAGAGGTGCGTAATTTTTATTACGAGTTATTTGAGGAGGAAAAATACAAAATATCAGTTTCGACTAAATCTCATGCCTCATTCTCAACATAAATTACGCCCTTGTCTTTCCTCAGGTAGGAAGCATGCACCGCAATTCGTGTGACGTCAACAAGAGCAGATTTTCTTCTAATGCCGAGTCTATACACAAGGATCATACCACTAGACAGCAAGACTCGAGTTAGTTGCAATTATTTTTTCACCGTCGTGTTGTTTACTGATTTGCATTGAAATTTAGGCACGAAGCACTTCATTTGTGACATTTGTAGAAAATCTTTCGACCGTAAGTCTCACCTCATAGTGCACATGAGATCTCACTCTGGTGAGTAGCTTACAGTCAAATAAGATCTGAATAAAGAAAAACTTTTCTTTTAGGTGAGAAGCCGTATCCTTGTACGGAATGTAATAAAACGTTTACACAGAGCAGTCATTTGAAAATCCATAAAGCGGTCCACTCAGGTGAGTGGTTGAGGCATGCTCACTTTACTGCTGTGTAAAATATAAAAACCTTGCAAACTGGATTTTACTAACGAATTATTTCGTTGAAGTCGATTTGCATGTAGCTACGGCAATTAACTCAAAAAAAAATTTCTTTTTCAGGAGAAAAGCCTCACACCTGTCCCCAATGCAAGAAATCTTTCACACTAAAAGAAAATCTTAAAAAGCATCAGGTGATCCACACAGGTGAGCAATTGAGACATTCGCACTTAAATGAAGAGAAAAATTAAAATTTCTTATTCAGGAGAAAAACCTCACTCCTGTTCCCAATGCAAGAAGTCCTTTACGCAAAAATCCAACTTAATTCGTCATATGTGTTCTCACAAAGGTAAGTGCTTGCATCAGTGAACTTTGAAGAAACTACGAAAAAATGAAAACTTTGTGATTGTGATATGATTATGATATGAATGTCACTAGAGTGTCAAGAAGGTGGAGGGCGTTTGTTATAACAGATTTGACCGGAAGTACCAAGCCATTTGATTTTTCAATGATAAATTTTTGTGTAAGTTTGTAAGATTGATTACGAAATGTAAGTGACGTGTGAAAATGTTTCATAAAACCTTTTATCGAATGCAAATTCAATTTTTTTTCATTTATTTTAAACATCCGTCGCATCATGCGAGCTTTACCTCAGCCAAACTGTTGCTGTAATTCCTCATTTGATTTTAAGTTTATCCAATCGTTCGGCGACCGCAAATAGGGCGAAATTTTGCCTGCGGTTTCATACTCCTCCGTATAAATTAATAGTCGTGCGTGTCACTTGTGGACTTCTGCTTTAGGTTCTCAATTAAACCTAATGATGGCACGGGCACTTCAGTCAGCTATAGTTGACAAAACGAAAAATTTGTCATTTAAATTTGCGCAAGAATTTTGAAAGACATAATGGCAACCAGAATTTCTATCCAAACCAGAAACTGGCGAAAATATAGCGACGAACAGAGCACAGAGCCAAAAACGGCGGCTGGCGGCTAAAATCAGCGCCGCAGCAGCCAACGATTTTCGAACGGTTAGCCGCCACGCCGCTGCCGAGTAATTTATTGTTTTTTTCATCAAAAATTTTTAAATTCCAATAATTTACGAAAACGCAAAAAAGTGACAAAAATTTCTTTGGCGTGCTCTATTGTATGATTAATTCTTTCAGCATAGTGAAGAAAAACATTTTGGAAATAGCACGAAGTTCCATAAATTCCCCTACATTCCCCTACATACAAACTTTTTTTCCCTGTAAGGTAATCAAAAAATCTTTTTTTGGATTGAATCTGGGCACTGTCGGCCCAAGGGCCAATAAGCGAGGACCGTTTAAGCGGTTTTTGGTCTTTTGTACATAACTCGAGTAATTCTGCTCCGATTTTCATAACTTTTTTTTTTTTTTGTTTGAAAGGTCTGCACATGCCTCACAACCTATGGCAGAAACTTTTTTGATTATGATTTTTTTGACTCAGCCAGGGCCCTAAAATTGAGTCTATTTTCTTTATAAATATCGCCTAGAAATGACGAATCAGCGAAAAAAAAAATCTCCGCCCCATCAGCAGATGGTTTTTCGTCTAAATTTCCTCATTTATGCAATGTGGAGATTTACTATCAAAGGCAGAGTTGCAGACAATAAAATTTTATTGAAAACATATTTCAAATTTTAGGGAAAAATGACCCAATCCTATGATGTACATTGTTTGTAATTTATTTAAATTCAATCCTGGGATATGCTTACTTACTTTACCGGCACTACAACCCATTAAGGGTCTTGGCCTTCTCCAACATGCTTCTCCAACCGGGCCTATCTGCAGCTAACGTCTCCCAGCTGGTTACTCCCACAGTTCTTAAGTTGGCAAAAGCAGCGTCGCTCCACCTGCACTTGGGTCGTTCTGCACTCCTTTTGCCTTCAGGTTTGGGCTTCAGAATTTTTTTTGGAATACGATGTTCATTCATTCGTTGTACGTGACCGAGCCAACGTAGTCTATTTATTTTTGTTGTTCTGACTATGTCGGGCTCTCCAAAAAGCTCTATGAGCTCGTGATTATATCGTCTGCGCCATCGGTTCAGTTTTCGGTCAAATACTGGTCCAAATATTGTACGCAGTACCTTTCGCTCGAACGTATGATTGGAAGATTGGAACGTATCAAAGTAAATGATGCCTTAACTCTTAAGTGTTTGAAATTATGTCCACATTAAGTTGTATTGGAAATTGCCGATAAAGCAATATTGAAAAACCCGACCGAAGAAACGGTGTGAAAGAACCCTCCCGAAAGCACAAAATTGATCTCTACATAATTGGTACATGTCACAATGCCTGCCAATATGGCCGCTAATGTTAGCGTGGATTGATCTAGACAATATATTTTGGAAAAATTCAAACATTTTGATAACTATAAGTGATAGAGTATGTATGGGTATGGGTCAGAGGCCTCTCCTAAGTGCTCTAGGTCGGTTCTAATATCGGCGGTAGCACAAATAACATTTTTTGAAAATATACCTGAAAAAAAAGTTTTTACTTTTTTTTAAACTATTTTGACTTTTTTTATTTTGACGGTTGCTTGAATATTTGGAGAGACTTTTACACCGTTTCTTCGGACGGGGTTTTCAATATTGCCCTTTCGGCAATTTCCAATCCAATTTAATGTCGACGTAATTTCACACACTCTTAAAGCAAGATTTACTTTGATACGTTCGAATCTTTTTGCAGCATCTATTCTGTTTGCCATATCTATTCTGATACGTACGGGTCCCTGCATATGTTTTGTGTTATATCAGGGAATGCAAATTCGATCCAGTGAGGAAACGCCTGCGATTCAGTGAAGAAATCAGTGAGGAAACGCATGCGATTCAGTGAGGAAACGCCTGCGATTCAGTGAGGAAACGCCTGCGATTCAGTACGGAAACGGCTGCGAATCAGTACGGAAACGCCTACGATTCAGTACGGAAACGCATGTGATTCAGTACGGAAACGCCTGTGATTCAGTACGGAAACGCCTGCGATTCAGTACGGAAATGCTTGCGATTCAGTACGGAAACGCCTGCGATTCAGAGAGGAAATCAGTGAGGAAACGCCTGCGATTCAGTGAGAAAACGGCTGCGAATCAGTACGGAAACGCCTGCGATTCAGTGAGGAAACGCCTGCGATTCAGTGAGGAAAAATTAACAAAAACCGGTATAAAGCAACTTCTAAAGGCAAGGTTGGTGAGAATTATACGGTCGTGTGCTTATAAATTTACTTGTTACAAGTTTCAGCTGTTTTCAAGGTCTGCCATAGAAAAAATACATTGAAAAAAGAGATAATGTCGATAATGTTGAAAACAGCATAACAAGTAAATTTAAAAGCGTCCTCCTAGCAGAGACGTTTGCGACGTTGATAGGAGTGATGAATTTAATTCCAGAAGAAATGAAAGGTGGCAGAGCGACCATCTGCTCAGACAGTGAGTCGATGATAAAGGCGCTCGCGTTGCCTGTGACAACGTCAAAACTCTTTAAAGAGCTGAAAGGGACCCTAAACCGATTGGGACTGAGAAATCAGATCACGATCGCCTGGGTCCCTGGGCACACTGGTGTAGACGGTAATGAGAGAGCAGACGAGCTAGCCAGACAGGGTTCAGCATCTGCGATCGAGGGCCCAGAGCCCCACATCCCGATCCCACACTCTCTGTGTGAAAGGACGGTGGAACACTGGGTGCGGGCTGAGTCCGCAAAGAGTTGGTGCGTATACGGCGGAGGAAAGCACACAAAGCTCTTCTTCCCGGCGCCTGACGAGAAGTGGGCCAAGGAGCTTCTCAGAATGGACCGTAGTGGCATTAGGAGAGTAGTGGGAGCCATTACAGGTCACTGTGGATTGAACAAGCACTTGGCCAAAATGACCATTTTGGCTGATCCAAGATGTGACTGCGGCTTGGAGGAGGAAACGGGCGTCCACGTAATATGCGATTGCCCGAAGTTCCACCTGCTAAGGTGCATGACATTAGGTGTTATGTGATTCGACCCTCCGATATCTTAGACCTAGGACCTATCGTTTTAGCTAGGTTCTTGGTGAGAACCGGAAGGTTTTAGATGATTTACATGATGAACGGGAAGAAAACAAAGGATCAATAGATCTGTGTTTTAGGAGCCAGAAATGGCCCATCCCACCCTGATAATCCTATAAAAAATTTAAAAGCACGTGTTTGTATTTTAGAGAAAGTAGTGTCAGGATTTCTTGGAGAAACTACGTTGGTCCTCTTTATGATATGGTGCATAGCGACATCATTGCATTCGACCCGAAATCGTCAGCGGACTATATCATCGACCCCACATTCCGATATGAAAAAAGTAACCCCGAGCAAGACAACGAAATTAGACTAGAAAAATCAATGATCTACGACAAATGTATACCGTTTTACAACGAAAAATACATTCCAGCTTTCGGTCCAAGAAAATGGTCGGTTTTGGGCTTGTTCTTTGGAAGCCGAGGCACCTTTGGTGAATGTGTTTTAAATTTCTTTAAAGATTTTAAATTAGACGTCTCTCCGGTTAACCAAATTCTTCCTTTTTAAAAATTCGGAAAAATTATATATTTTGTTTCTTTTTTAAATGTCAAACAAACATAAGAGTGAAAGAGATAGAAAGAAAGGAAAGCAATAGGAAGGCAAAAGGAAGAATTTGGTTGACTGCAAGCTAAGGGAACTATCCGAACTTATTTTGATAAGAACGATCCACATCATAAATCAGCACATTTACGATTAACCTTTGTTATGACAATTAATCTATTTTAAAAAAATCAAAACGACTCAGTCAGTTTGACAATTGTCTTTAGTGATAGATCGATACAGTGTATTTTTTAGCAACCTTTGATACAAGGGCAGTTCCTTTTATTTGTATTTTTTTAATGTAAATAAATGTTTCTATCTATTTCGGTCATCAAAATCAATTTTCCCAGACGTACTTCAGTAGGGCCTTTGACATTATCTTGAGTAATTTCTATGGATCTTTGAAAGGTTTATAATTATAAATGGACGTAAGATACTGGGTTGTTTGCTCTTTTCATTATTTAGATACGTTCGACTTTTTTGGCCACATCTATTCTGCTTGTCACATTGATTCTCTTTGTTATGTAAGCAGCGTGGTTTCATGTCTTCTGCTATAACGCTTAGCTGACCAAATGAGTGGTCTCGGAGGACGAAAGTGACGACCCCTTAACTCTAGTAACAACGGAGGCAAGGTCTGGTTTGAAGAGCACTTCTTTTCAGAGTCTGGTACCAAATTGGGGGAAGAGTTGCTAAGGATGGACCGAATGAGGGTATTATTTGTATAGCAGTCGCAATTGATCGACTAAACTGGTTAATGTTGATAAGGTTAGAAAGGCAGGATCTAAGTCTTACACATAAATCTCTACTTGACTTTTTGTGTTTGTTTTGAGTTATGTGGAATGTTCTTGGGAGGTTTTTTTTT
>CM055403.1:62617726-62627913 GCA_029228625.1 Pseudolycoriella hygida | reverse complement strand
CACGATAACTTGAGTATTTCTAAACCGATTTTTGCAAATTTGGTTTCTATCGACGCAGATTAGAATTCCTCAGGTCAAGTTCGTAGATGGACAATATGGGAGTAATTATCTTGGAGTAATTCTTAGAAGAATTTTGGTCTATGATCTTGATATCACGATAACTTGAGCAAATCTTAACGGATTTTTACAAACTATTTTTTATTCGATGAAGACATGAATTCCTCAGGTCAAGTTCGTAGATGGGTACAATAGAAGTTATAATCTGGTAGTTATTCACAAAGGAATATTTTTCTGTTTTTTTATTGGCACAATAACTTCAGTAATTATGGACCGATTTTCAAAAACTGTTTTTTATTGGACGAAGACTATGATTTTTGAGGTCGAGTGCCTTAATGGTTAAAAAAGAAGTTATAGTCTGGTAGATATTCCCAAAAGAATTTTTTACGTTTTTTTAATATCAGGATAATTTCAACAATTTTGAGCGGATTTATGAGAAATTAGGTTTATTCGACGAAGATTAACATTCCTCAGCTTGAGTTGAACGATGGATACTATCGACGTAGTCCTCTGGTAGTAATTTTCAAAACAAGTTTTCCCTCTTTTTTTAATTTGTCGATAACTTGAGTAATTTTTAGCGGATTTTCGAGAAATTGATTTTATTATACGAAGATTAAAATTTCACAGGTTCAATGAAGATGAATGCATCGAATGAGTCATCTGGATGTATATAATTCTAGGTTTTCTTTTTCTTTCATAACACGCCAACTTTGTTATTTAAAGTTAAATTCACATCACTGCTTTGAAATTCACAACACATAGGTTGTCACATAGGGAAGTCGTTGGACTGGTATCTCGGAGGTCGGGAGTTCAATCCCCTAGCGTGAGTCATTTTTTTTCTTAATGAAAATTTAGTAATTCCCTTGACTGAAAGTCAGGGTCTTACGATATAAAATACGTTCGTAGTTCATAGTCTGGTAGTTATTCTCAACAGAATTTTTTTCTGTTTTTTAAATGACACGATAACTCTTATTCTTATCGGATTTCTAAAAACTCTTTTTTATTCGAAGAAGACATGAATTCTTCAGGTCAAGTTCGTAGATGGGTACAATAGAATTCATTGGCTGGTAGTTATTCTGATAACAATATTTTGCTGTTTTTTTTAGTGGCAAGAAAACTTGAGTAATTGTGGACCGATCTTCAAAGACTTTTTTTTTATGTGACGAAAACTACAAAACTACAATGTTAAGTTCGTAGATGGATATGAGAAGTCATTCATTGTCTGGTTGTTTTTCTCAAAAGATTTGTTTTTATGCTTTTCCAATGGCGAAATAACTCGGGGAGTTATGAACATGGTTTCGAAATTTTTTTTATGTCGGTAGATTTTGATGATTAGCTTCGTTTGGTATCGATCATGTAATCATGCAATGATAAAATGAATTAAAAAAAGCAAATAAAAAAACAAATACATCCGCCGGATTTGAACCGGGCACCTCCAAGTTTCCAGTACAAGACTAATGTACTGAAGCACCGATGTGTTGTGGGCGTTGTCGTTAATTCAAATACCTTACAAGGTTAACACGTGATGTACATTTTATAAAGTTTTGGTTACGTTTAAAAGTTAGTTTCCATTGATTGAAATTTCTAGGTTTTTACATATGTGAGTAAATCTGACCTGCGCTTCATATTAAAATTAACAAACTTTGTAAAAACAATTAGCTGCAAATAGGGTAAAGCAGCTTTCAATTCATGATTAGACTCGTACGAAGAACGAAATTCTTCGAAAAGGGGTCTTATGCGTTTACCACGACGTTTGAAACCACCCCAATTTTTAACCGGGAATAAGGGGGGGGGGGGCTTCGATCATGGTCCTTAGATGACGAATCAACAATAAAAAAAATGTCCGTCCGTCCGTCCGTCTGTCCGTCTGTCTGTCAACACGATAACTCGAGTAAAACTCAACCGATTTTCAAAAACTTTCTTTTTCCTGAAAGGTGATTACCCAAAAATATTTTATGGGATTGAATCTGGGCAATGTCGACCCAAGGGCCACCAAGCTAGGGCCGTTTAAGTGATTTTTGGTCTTTTGTACATAACTCGAGTAAATCTTTTCCGATTTTCAAATTTTTTTTTTGTTTGAAAGACTCGGGCATAGCCGTCAAATTATGGAAGAAACTTTTTTGACTTTGGTCCTTAGGGCTCTATGTGTTTTTTGTACATAACTCCAGCAAATCTTTTCCGATTTTCATAATTTTTTTTTGTTTGAAAGGCCGGGGCATGGCCGACAATTTATGGAAGAAAGATTTTTGATCTTGAGCTCTAGGACTTAGCTAGGGCACTAAAAACGAGTCTCTGCTAGGGCCAAACGTGTTTTTTGTACATAACTCGAGTAAATCTTTTCCGATTTAAAAAAACATTTTTATTCGAAATGTCTGGGAGTGCCCAACAGTTTATGAAAGAAAACTTTTTACTTTGGGTAGCTGGACCTACCTAGAGCCCTAAAGAAGCTGGCCGACTAGGGCCCTACTTATTTTTTATACATAAAACGAGTAAATTACATCCGATTTTCGTGATTCTTTTTCTATTCGATAGGTAATCAAAGCCTTAAGAGCATCCAAGAAAAAATTTGTGCCCAGGCCGAGCCTAAGATGGCCGCTAATGTTAGGGTGGATCGATTTAGGCAATTTATTTTGGAAAAATTCAATTATTTTGAAAACTATAAGAGATAGAAGATCGGTGTCAAAATGAAAGTTGTTGGGCTCGGTGTGGTGCATGTAGTGATGCCTGCCAATATGGCCGCTAATGTTAGGGTGGATCGATCTAGGCAATTTTTTTTGGAAAAATTCAAATATTTTGAAAACTATAAGAAATAGAAGATCGGTGTCAAAGGGAAAGTAGTCGGTTTAGGTGTGGTGCATGTCGTGATTGAAGATCGGTGTCGATGGCAAACTCTTTTGTCTATGAAGGTATGGGGCACAGGCCTCTTCTAAGTGCTCTAAGTCGGTTCTAAGATCGGCCGTAGAACAAATAACATTTTTTGAAAATATGTCTGAGAAAAAAGTTTTTACATTTTTTTGAAAGTATTTTGAATTTTGTTATTTTGGGGGTTTCTTCGGACGGGTTTTTCAATAAACGTGGGCGTCATTTCATACACTTTAGAGTTATGCAATATTTACTTAGATACGTTCGAGCCTTTTTGTAACATCTATTTTGTTTTCCACACCTATTCTGATACGTACGGGTCCCCTGCATATGTATTTTTTAATGTTGTACCATATTTAGATCAACGGTCCCGGCAACGAAACTTGCATTTTTCATAATAGCAAACCCAGAATAGGGCTTGATATTAGTTATAAGAATAAGTATGAGTTAAAAGAAATTCCTTGAGAATGATTGTTTGCCAATCGAAATCGTGGTCGGAAAATTTGAAAAAGTTAATGAGTACAATAAAAATAGAAGTTTTTCTTCGACACTCTCCCTAGAAAATATTAAAAAAATCTTTTTTAGGAAAGCTTGGAAGAAAGGTTTTTATATATGTAAGTAAATTTGAACTGTGCTTCACATCAAAATTAGTAAAATTTATAAAAAACATATGCAGGGGACCCGTACGCATCGAAATAGATGAGGCAAACAGAATAGATGTTGCAAAAAAAGACTCGAACGTATTTCAGTAAATATTGCCTTAAGTCTTACGTGTATGAAATTACGTAGCCATTACATCGGACTGGAAATTGCCGAAAGGGCAGTATTGAAAAACCCGTCCGAAGAAACGCTATTATAATCTCTTTGAATCCTTAAAAAAATCTCATAATGTAAAAAAATGCGCTACGGCAGATCTAAGAACCTACCTAGAGCACTTAGGAGAGGCCTGTGATCCATACTTCCATGAACAGAAATGTTCGCATCTTTTTATCTGCAACACTGCACAAAAAAAATCTCAACATTAAAGGAATATTCACGAAAAATCACTAAATATCTTGTAGGGTCACGTAGCGAGAATTCGGCCCTCACTAAAGGCTCTACAGCCCGATCCACCCAACAGATTTTCACCAGTTTAATTTTCGTGGTTTTTTGATGTTCATATCTTTTATTTAAAACCTTCAATAGCGATTTCCGTCCTAATTTCGCAGAGATATAAGGCAAAAAGTTTCACCGACCTTCAAAAAACCGCGTTTCTGACTGTAACTTCGCAAGTTCTTAACCGATTTTGCCCAAATTTTAACCCGTAATCATTTTTTCAATAATCTTTTAGGAAAAAAAAGATTTTGAAAATCGGATGAGATTTACCCGATTGATGTAGAAAAAAAACTTTTGGCCCTAGTAGAAACTGAGTTTTAGGGTTGTGGCTGAGACTCAAAATCGAAAAATGTTCTTCCATCAAATGTCGGGCATGTCTCAGCCTTTCAAACAAAAAAAAGTTTTTGAAAATCGGATAAGATTTACGTGAGTTATTTGCAAAAGACCAAAAACCACTTAAACGGCCCTAGCTCAGCGGTTTTTGGCCCGAAAGTGCCCAGATTTAATCCCATAAAAGCTTCTTCGATTTCCTTTCAGGAAAAAAATAAGTTTTTCAAAATCGGTTACGTTTTACTCAAGTTAGAACGGTGACAGACGGACGGACGGACAAAATTTTTATTGCATTTTTCTCTTATTTAGATCCCAAAACGATCCCGGGTCGAAATTGGGGTGGTTACAAACGTCGGGGCAAACGCATAAGACCCCATTTCGCAGAACTTCGGTCTTCGTACGGGTCTAAAAATTCGGATGATCATCGGGTGAGCGAGCATTTTTTCCGAAAAAAAACTTCGAGCTCCAGCATGGTGTGAAAAGTAATGATATATTATGCTACAAGGGCTATCATATTGTATCCCGTATCTCGGAAGGGCTGATGATGAAGGGAACCTTCAGAGGTTTTTAACCCTCCAAAATACTGAATACAATACTATAGCCCGTGTAGCATACTATATGATAACAGGAGGACATGAAACTTTAGTTTGAGGTCTATAATATAGACCTGTATATTGTTTTTTTTTTTTATAAGGATGAGGAAATCTTCATAGACACCCGGTCTTTCTGAACCAAGGTAGTGTTGGATTCCATTCTTTAATGACCTACCAACTAAAACCTCCTTCCTTAGTCTTCGTGCTCTCTTCTCCCCGGAACCGCCTCACAGCATTACTTCGGGGAGGAGCTGTGCTTCCACCTACTCTCTTAGATCAACTGCCAGTCTTCTTTGATCGTCTCTCCATGCAATTTGCAGCTTCGTCATTATTTTCGCAACTACATTATCCGCCACTATCCACACCTCCTCATCGCGGCACATCTCCGATATTATGTTTTCGGCACTTACATCTGGCCTACTCACAGTCAACAGCTCTCCTCGTTCTTGTTCGAAGCGGGGCCAGACGAATAACACGTGCTCCGCAGTCTCTTCCTGCCTATCGCATGTCGTGCAGAAAGGTGACTCCGTGAATCCAAACCTGTGCAGGTACTTCCACCTCCGTGAATCCAGACCTGTATATTGTAGATCCGTGTGTTATAGACTATTATAATGAAATCAGATAATAGGTCCATTTTTACAAATTCAGGTTAAGTCACATCTATGTGCACAATAAAAGTAATGATCTGGGAGTAATTCTCGAAAGAGTTCTTGATTGCACGATAACTTGAATAAATCTTAAAGGATTTTTAGAAATTAGGTTTTCTTCGACGAAGAAGTTAATTCCTCAGGTTAAGTTCGTATTCGTAGATGGGCACAATAGAAGTTACCAACTGATAGTTATTCCCGAAACAATTTTTTCCTGTTTTTTTAATGAGGCGATAGCTGTTTTCATTTAGCCAAACTGACAAGGTCAACTGATGATCTGGGAGTTATTCCAAAAGAGTTTTTAACTGTTTTTTAAGTCATTATATATTGAGCAACTCTAAACTGTTTTTCAAGATATTAGTTTTAGTTTGACTAGGAATAAAATTTCTGAGGCCAGGTTCGGAGAATTTACAATTTCTCTTGATTGAAAGTCAGGGTCTTGTAACAGAAAATCACTTATGTACACAGTGCGATAAATAGAAATGCGATTAAAGTTAAAATGTAATACGTGACTATGTGGCAATTCTCTTTGTACTTCTTTACCGAATTTCTTCAATCAATTATCAATAAAATTATTTGAGAGATCGCTACGTCTTTAGTCAAATTTATTTTCGAAAATGTTTTAGCTGAGTCACTCATACATATGAGTCGCTCAGCTGAAAATCAGCTCAAGTAAATTAACAACTAAATTTCATTGAAGCATATGGTGCAAATTTTACATTCCAAATATTAAAAACAGTCATTTGATCTGATCCATCCAAAAGATGGGGCCTAGTCCAGACCTATCAAAATAAATCTTGTACTAGTAACAGACTGAGTGCAACATGGAAGTGAATTTGTAATTATATGACACATCACAGAAAAAAATCGCATTGAAAAGAACACGTGAATGAATATTTAAGAACCAATACAAGAAATGCATTCATAGTCCAAGTGTGGCAATCATGAAACGTGGTCTTGGAACGTTTTTCGCTTACGTTATTTGGACTAGTTGGAGCATTCACGTAAACATACACACATCAGATTATTTGGTGAAAATATTGGTGCATTTACGCAATAAACGCATTTTGTCAGGAGCAAATCGCAAATTGTTCCAAACTCGAGACCAAACTATTTCTGTGACAAATACAATCGCGCTGGCAATCCAACCCCATACTATGAACGTCGATACAACAGAGCTGTCGTTGTCAATCTGAACGCGATTTCTAGTAATATTCGAGTTCTTATTCAGTTGAACCAATAAATTCTCTCTGCTAGAATAGCGATTTCTCTTCCAAAACTCGTACAGTCCCGCTTCAGCAGTCCAATAAATGATTTGATTGAAGTGATTAATGAATGGAAAGTCCTTATTTACTTCATACACATTTTCTTTGGTGGACATACGAATTTGCGAAATGTGGTAGCCTGTTGCTATGTTCAACTGTTTCTGAACATTTACAAGAGAATTTGCAGTGCTTATCTCTTCAACGAATGCTATTGTCGTTGGTAAAATAAAATAGTCTTTTTGCGTATTTAACTCCCAGTTTGTATATAGTTGAAATCTGCTGACCCAGTCCCCGTTTTCGATTTGACTAGTAAGTAAATCAATTGACGAATTTGTCCAATTTTCGAACATATTGCAAATTAAAAGTTTAGAGTTGTAGAGATTTTCAACTGTGTCAATTTGAGGCTGTCTAATCGGGATGGTAAAATAGCTTTGTATAGCTGACAGAATTCCGCTCACGAAAATCAACCCAATGAAAGTTAAAGGAACGACAATCATTAGTTCGACGTTCGATAATCGGTTGTATCTGATGAACGAATTGTCATTCATCAGAAGATTGAAAACGTCAGACAACCTTTTCGAGAATAGGAATTTTCCTCTCCTGACGAATCGAAAGGCGCTCAATGAGAGAATCGACACAGAAATCGTAATAAAAAAATACCACAAAATGTCGTTTTTCGCCACGGCATTTACGTAAGCAACTAAACCAGAATAAGGCAACGCTTCGGGCACTACAACCGTCAATTCAAGCAAACCAAAAGGATTTACCATGTTAAGTGATTCTGCTAGAGTCCTCGTCGGAAAAAGATTAAAATAAATTCCGTTATCGTTTATGTTTTCCGGTGCAACCAAAACAGTACACTGATACGATGCGTTAAAGACAGATAAAATGCTCAACAACAAATTGGAATGTTCATCCCTGTCCTTTCCGTATTCGACGTCTACTATGAAAGAAAAGTTTTGAAAATTAGCATTTTCTCTGAGAAAGAGATCCTGAAAAGATCCACTTCCAGTTACGTTGATCACTCGAAACGTTCCAAATGGATTAAAGGTAAAAATATTTAACGAATTTTCGGAATTCATTTCGTGAACGCCCGTTGACTGAGTCTTCACAACCGCACAAATTTTAATAATTCTCTGCTTCCAACTCCATCGAAACAAATTTTCTAAATTTCCACTGGATACACTTTTTCTCGTGAAGAAAAATCCGATTTTCATATCAATTTGAAGCTCTTGGACTTCCTTAACTCGAGTTAGAAGATTGAAGTTACTTTCGAATTCATCATTTCCCAAACCAATAATTAGGAATGTGTTTTTGCTGCTAATTTTTCCAATTCTCTCCAGTCCATTTAGTGTCCCGTTAACATTTTCGTAACGAAATATACTTTGTGGCGCTGTCGCGTCTCTGTGGTTTATGAACTGGTCGACGGCGACCGATGAATCAACCAAGAAAATGTTGTGGTCGAAATTGAAAAAGTCGTTCATTTGTGTAATGAGTTCATTGTATTCCGTACGGATGATCTTAACACTTGTAACCATCAAGAGGAAAAACAACATTTTAACATAAATGCGGCTGCTAAACTACTGAACCATGAGTTGTGTCCACCTAATGTTGTAAAACATTTTAACGATTCGTAGATGAATTTTACATTAACTTGTCGTAAATTATTTTTTATTCGGAACGGGAAATTAATTATTTACAAAGCTTGCAGTATCACAACAACTTCGCCTAATTAATTGTTTTCCAACTGATTTTCTTCTACCGACTAATTACCTTACGAGTGATATTGGTATTTTCAAAACTTTCTAATGTGGCGCTCAAGTGAATATTTATTTATTTATTTATTATCATCAATGGCCGAAGAGGTCTCCTGATTACAATTTACAGTTTATAACACTTTATTGATGAGATCGTAAATAAAACACTTCAATTCAGATTTTGACAACTTTACTTCACAGGACAATATATTTCACATGCCACGCATGCAGGGCCGGACTGGCTACCAAAAGGCGCATCGGGCGATGAGACCAAAAAGCGCCGAAATTGAGATTAAAGGCGCAGGTATCGGGCACACACCCGAAGTGCGTATTAAAAGGTGCATGTGATCAGCCAAAAAAATAGTCATGTCGAGCTTTCATAATTTTAAGAATGTAAATCATTCGAGTACTTCATTTAAATTTTTCTTTAAATTTGACGTTGTGACAGTCTTTTATCATAACTCCGTTTTAGTTAGACATTACTCAGTTACATTTTTTAAGCGCCATAGATTTGATTATTAGGCTGAATACAATTTCTGCAAAGACGCGAGCGGAGCGAGCGAAATTTTTTTGAACGTTCTTCATAAATTTTTAGTTTTTGGTCTCCTTACATTCCATTTTCGTATTTCACTTTGCATATATTAACGTCTAATTTCAGCGAAATTTTTAAGCTGAAAATCTCTGTATGTAAGATTATTAATACAATAATTGAATGACTATAGCGCCGCAGGCGAAAATTTTTAAAATTAGAGCATAGACATTGGTTTTTTCTTCATTTGCGGGCTGTAATGAAATGTATCGGCAAGGAAGAAATTCATCTAGTTTATCAACGACACAAGTAACATCTCTTGCAATATTTGAATATTCGTCAAAATTCAAGAATTGACGTTGGTTGCGAATTTAAAACACATTTTTTTAGAAGGGCGCTTGGCCGTGTGTGGGGCGCTTCGGGCATCGCCCGATCGCCCAGTATGGCCAGTCCGGGCCTGCACGCATGTATCATGAGGTCATGTATATTACGAACTAAAATCAAATTTCTAATTAAACTAAATTTTTAGGATATTCATATGGAACCAATACATCTAACAGGTAAGTATTTATAATGGAAATCGAAATTGTTATACAAATAAACATTCATAAGAGATCTTTGTCATTTATCATGTGTATTTAAACTAGATCAAACAGAATCGAATCAACGTTACCGTCATTTTGGTTCATCAATTGTTTGTTTCTACGATTTTTTATGGCATGTATTTAAACTGATCGCAGGAAAAAAAGAAATGATCGCGGAAAAAAATAAAAACGATCGCGAAAAAAGTAGTTTTGATCGCGGAAAATTTTGATCGCAGGAAAACAAGAAAATGATCGCGGCAAAAAGGGAAAATGATCGCAGATCGAGATATGATAACGGAAAAATTAAAACTGACCGCGGGAAAATACTAATTTGCTCGCAAGAAAATGAAATCTGATCACCGTAAAAATAAGAATTAATAGTTGTAAAAAAAGAATTTTGATTGCGGGAAAATAATTATCGATTTATATAAATCTGAAATTGATCACCGTAAAAATAATAATTGAGCG
>CM055403.1:62584582-62602096 GCA_029228625.1 Pseudolycoriella hygida | reverse complement strand
GTGTCAAATGAAAGCATTTGATGTCACAAAACTGGAAAAAAATTTTTGTGGGAATCGGTACAGGGGTCTGGGCACTGGGACCAATGGAATGGACGAAATTGAGAATCTTGGCCAATGGCCATATACGAAAACAGTTTTTCGTCTATATTTCCTTAACTATGCAATGTGGGGATTTACTGTCAAAGGCAAAGTTGTAGAGAATTAAATTTAAGCGAACACGTGTTTCAGGGTTTTGGGGAAATATGGCCCAATCCTGGTATATGGCCACTTCCATAATTGGGCAGAATGACCCAGATCTCCAGAACTATGAGAGTTAGAAAGTTGGTTCCAAAGGCGAAGTTATAGAGAATTCAATTTAAACGAACACGTGTTTCAGGGTTTTGGGGAAATATGGCCCAATCCTGGTATATGGCCAATTCCATAATTGGGCAGGATGACCCGAATCTCCAGAACTATGAGAGGTATAAAGTTGCTTCCAAAGACAAAGTTGTTGAGAATAAAATTTGAGACAACACTTGTTTCTGGGTTTTAGGGAAAAACGATGTAGTCCTTGGATATAAGCTTTTCTAGATTTTCTAGAGACGTACTTCGGTAGGGCCTTTGACATTACCTTGGGTAATTTCTATGGATCTTTGAAATTCTTACAGTTTTAAAAGAACAGAAAACGTTGGATTATTTGCTTATTTGTATATTTAGGTACGTTCGAGTCACTTTGCCACATCTATTCTGTTTGTCACATCTATCCTGATACGTACGGGTCTTTGGTTATGTTTTTTCAATACTTTCAGTTTTTACACGTAAAAATTTAAATTTTCCTTCAACAATCTACACAATAAGAAACGAAAGTCAAATTTTTGCAGCGCAAAAACTGAAAGTACAGTGACATTATTTCGTCGTTGGGTCCGGCAACACAACGCAATTTTGTTTTAAAAAAGCAATGTAATTTTTTCAGGAAATCAAAATTTTGAACACAAGGTTCCATTCAAAAACAAACTTCTGCGTATTATCAGCGATAGCGTCACCTCAAGCGATATCATTAATTTTGGAAGCAGACTCACGGACTGCGTCACACTCTACCTTTTAAGAGGTTTTTGTTGTTTACAATTGTACCATACATATTACAAGATATGAATTTTACGGGAAACATCGATATGTTATGTTACCTTTACTAGCTTTTCTTTCTAAGAATGTATCTGTAGGTCTACCATCCGAAGAGGAAGAAAAATGTTGAAGCGAAACACTACACACTTTAATCCAAACCATATTATTTGTCGTTCTGCAAAAATAGGCACCAGTTTATGTAGACACGAATAGGAACTAAATAAAAATTTAATCGAAATCGTCGCGAGAGGTTATCAATCAAACATTAGCGGTGGAGATTAGATGGGGTTTTTATATATATCCAATCGAGTTTTTTGTCTTCGAAATCTTAAGTACAAGTTGTTAACACCTCCATCACTTAGTGTTGCATTCAAATTCATTTAGGGCCAATAATTGAATTATCTCGTGTTTAGTGCTGCTCTGCAAGCCTCCCACTACTTTTCGCCGTGTCCGAAATTCGGACATTTATCTGAAAATTTCAGACATTTGTCTACAAAATTTCGGACATTTTATCGAAAAATTTCAAACATTTTATATATACAAAAATGCAAACGTCAAAAAAATTCGGACAATTTCGGGCATTCGTTTTATGAAGTGTCCAATTTTTTGAAAGCGATTGTTCGACTCATCGTCAAAATTAACTCCAATTTGTTTAGACCGTTACGTTTTGCTGTGCCCTTCTTTATTCCCCTAGGCATGACGAATTTTTGAACGGCTTCAACAGTGCAATGAAGATACACCTTACTAAATGTGATAGTTTTTTTTGAGAAATTTTTTAAACCGTCAGACTTGAAAATGCTATACTTATTTACTTTTTTAGCATCCATCACGTTCTGTAGGGTGGATTTTTTTGCAATTTTACGCGCTTCATTGAAATGAAATTCGAATTTTAAATAAGAAGTACTGGTAAAACTGGATTAAGCAAAAGTAAATGTACCGCAGATGATTTTTCGGATTACAAAATATGAATTTCGAATGTTTTTCGCACAAAAAATCGAACATTTCGTACAATTCACAATATTTCGGACATGTGGGAGGCCTGGCTGCTCTATCTATCTTTTAGTGGTAGAAAACGAGACCAGCCCTGGCAACACTAAGCTTAATTTTACTTAAAATAAAACATATGCAAGGGACCCGTAGAGACCTCTGCTCAGAGTCTATTATTTGGGAACGAATTCCCAAAATTCACTAAACTTTCCCACTGAATCCCAAAATTTCCAAAAAATTCCCAAAATTTCACAAAAATTCCCAAAATTTCCCAAAAAAATATAAAAATTTGCAAAATAATTTGATAGTAAACTAAAAAATTCCCAAAAATTTACAAAATTCCAAAATTTTCCCAAAATTCCAAAGTTCCCAAATTTCCCAAAAAATATAAAAAATTCCAAATAATAATTTAATAGTAAACTAAAAAATGCCCAAAATTTCCCAAAAAAATTCCCAAAATTTCCCAAAAAAAATTCCCAAAATTTCCCAAAAAAAATTCCCAAAATTTCCCAAAAAAAGTTCCAAATAATAATTTAATAGTAAACTTTATGATGAAGGGCATCTCTTTCCAGACAAGTTGAAAATTCGAAATTTTGGATTGTCTGCTCAGCAAAATTTTTATTTTTAAATTACAATCTTCATTAATTCAATCTGCTCCATACTTCCATGGACAAAAAAATTCGCCTCTTTTTTCTCTACAACACTGCACAAAAAACCTAATCATTAAAGGAATATTCACGAAACCACATATCGTGTAAGGTGGCGTAGCGTGAATTTGGCCCACAAAAGGAACACTGCAGCCGGAACCAATCAACATATTTTCACTAATTTAATTTTCACGATTTTCTGATGTTCATTCGAAACCTTGAAGAGCGATTTCCGTTCTAATTCCGTAGAGTGAAAAAGTTCCACAAACCTTAAAAAACCACATTTTTGACCACTTTTTCGAACTTTTCGAAAGTTTTTGACCAATTTTCAATTTCCAAAAATCTAAATTGAACGTAGCATTAAATGGTGGATGCTAACGGCATATTCCTTTCAACATATTTGTGTTGAAGTCTTAAGCATACAGGGCAATATGTTTTAATTGTATACTTTGCAAAAAAATACTGATAACAGTCCAATGTACAACATTTATATATAGAGCAACATCTCATACAACTTTAAAAAATCTAGTTGGACACAGAAATAAACGAAAATGATTTTTCACATTTGTTAGGCGAAAATTAGTATTTTCTCACCTCAAATGAGATATAAAAGTCTGGAAAAACAACACAGTCGGATGTGTTTTTGAGTTACTTTCTATGTTCTCTGTAAAATTCGTCTTTTGTATGCTGAAATATATATATATATATATCGTTTATTTCATGCATATGTAAGGTCGTTCGACCTTTTTTGTATATACATAGATTTTTTTATAAAGCTAATCAATCGACATGAAACTTAATTATAAAATATGAACAAAGAGTCTCATAGGGAGCTTTTCGAAAATAACTAAACTATAAGTAATGCTAATATTATAAAAATTTTAAGGTACATAAGTAAGAAAAAAGAAAGAAACAGATATTAATAATAATTAAAACTGAAAAATGATACATCTATCGGAACTAAGCTTAACTGACGCTTCATAACCACTGAACGCCACCCATGGAGTTGGCGTATGCGCTTCTGAACTCACTGACCGAGCGCGCCTCCTTGACCCGACATGGAAGTGAGTTATATCTCACAATTCCATGGAACAAGAGTGATTTGTATGTCGTCGTTGTGCTCTCGGGTGGCACTTTAAAACTGCGCGTTCTGTTCGAAGAGCCAAGTTGTGTGTTACATCTTCTGCGAGATGTAAGGGGAGTCTTGGTCAGAATAACTTTATGTAAAAATTGTAGCGCGCGAGCTTCCATGAACTCAATAATGTCACAGCCAAGAAGCCTTTTCTTATAATCTTCTAAGTTATCCCGTCTCCTCAAACCAAAAGCAAATCTCACGCAGGAGTTGAAAACTTTACGAAGTGTGCGCTTGCAGGACTCATTCAGACCGAAAACGTACACTTCGCAACAATAGAGGAAATGAGGTATGAGCAGAGTTTTCACCAATCCAATTCGTAGGGAACGAGAAAGGCACGAAGAATGCGACCATAGTAACCTAAGTCCCGAGTAGACTTTCGAGGAGATGTGATTCGACTGAGCTGTCCAAGAGAGATCACCACTAAGCTTGAGCCCGAGATTGGTCACCGTTTCACTGACGGGGATGATTTGTTCGTTTAGCATGAAGTCCGGGATGTCAGTGCGTAGCGCGCTATTCCTGAACACAATCGCCTGTGTTTTGCCAACATTCAGGGGGAGAGCATTCTCCTTCGACCAGTCATTCACCAATATCAGGTCAGCGTTCATTCTATTCACGTGTGTGCAGATCGATATTTCATCACGCTGATAGCCAATGAAATTCTGAAAATCGTCCGCATGCGGCTCAGAGAAGCGTACAGCATCCGGTAGATCATTCACAAAAAGAAGGAACAATAGAGGAGATAGCGTTGATCCTTGCGGGACTCCGCGGGAAGTCGGCGTTAGAGACGAAACGTGTTCGACAATCTGGACACACTGGAATCGGTCACTCAGAAAACTAGAGGTTAGAGACATGGCTGAAGAGCTAAACGAGAATTTACTACTCAGTTTCTTCAGTAATAGCGCATGACTGAGATTATCAAAAGCTTTGCTGAAGAAATGTGTTAAGTTATCTACTATAATTGTAATAGCGATCACAACAAAAACTTTTTTAAAAGGGAAACGTGACGCAAGTCCTCGTCCTTTCTTCCAAAACTACTGATATCAATTGGGGTGACGCTTACAGCTTTGAAACGCAAAAAAATTGGTGGGTCCGGAATTTGTGATGTATTTTTTTAATCAAGAATGAAAACATTCAAAAAAAATGTTTTGCGTTTCAAAGCTGTAAGCGTCACCCCAATTGATATCAGTTGTTTTGAAAGAAGGGACGAGGACTTGCGTCACGTTTCTCTTTTAAAAGAGAAAAAAAAATTCCGGCGAAAAAAACTTTCATCGAAAAAAAATTTTGTTTGACACGAGATGCCAACAAAAAAAAATTAAAAAAAAATCAATTTTCCCCCTAAATCCGTCCCATAACACCGTCGGCGATTTTGTTGGTCACGCTGACACACTACACACCCAACCCAACAACTTTTCCTTTGACACTAAACATCTATCTCCAACTAAAAAAAATTAATTTGCTCCCTAAGCCCGTCCCTTACCACCGTCGGCCATTTTGTTGGTCACCCTGACACACAACCCAATAACTATTCCTTTGACACCAAACATCTATCTACATCCTAACACAGTCCAAAAATTTTGCTCATATTTGACCCATACTTTGAATACACTCACACCAGAGCCTATTTTTGGGAAATTTTCGGCAAATTTCTCAAATTTCAGGAAATTTAGGGAAATTTTCGGTACTTTTTCGGGAATTTCAAGAAAACACCAGAAAACTTTTGGAAAAGTGAAGCGAGTCAATAACTTTTGTTACAAGAAAACGTCATTTAGATAAGCAAGTAAAGCTAATAATATTGATTTGAAGAATTTTTTATGATGAAATAGTTACAAATTTCTAAGCAAAAGACATATTACAAACTAGACGTCTTCATCGCCGTTATTTGAACGGAACGCAGGTAAAATATATGTTTAAGCATGTTTTAGTACAGGAAGATAATCGCAAGCTTGTGCACCTTTTTCATTGCTCTTTTATCGCTCTTTTCACGTATTCGCTTGTATTTTTCTCAAGTAAAACCGGTTTTTCGGTTGAAACAGTTAAAACGAAGCGTTGCACAATCTTATGATTCTCCTCCTGTAAGTAAATGAGTACTTCGATGGTCCTTTCCGATCGTCATATCAGCAAAAAAAATTTTTTTTTAATTTTGGAAATTTTCAGGAAATTTCGGGAAATTCGGGAAACCGGTTTCTCAAAAATAGGCTCTGACTCACACACATACATTTATATGGCGCCTTCTAATTGCCCTGGCGTCCAAACGAGGCCGGTGCCCCCCCTTCTTTGAAAATCTCATATGGCGTAGAATGCCCACCCAAAGATCCCTGTGAAATTTCAAGAAAAGTTATCGAGCCGTTTTCGAGCACGAGCCAAAAAAGTCGATTTTCATACAAATGGCTCTGGAACTAACTAACACACTAACTAATTAAGTAACGTTAACTTTGGCTTCTATGAAATAGCCCATTTTGTATGTAAAATGACGATTTTCTAAAGGTCATATCTTCGGATCCACAGGACCGATTTCAATGAGTAAAATGTCGATTTAAATAAAAATTTTACGTAGAATCCGAAAAACTTAGGTCTTAGGGGGGTACGACCTGAATTTTTCGTTCGTATGGGGACTTGCGTTACGGGCGCATCCCTACCGCGCGCCCATGATAATAAGTGAGAATCTTTTTCGGGAGAAAATATGAATTTTCGCCTAACAAATGCGCTCTGGCCACAAACTTCACTCTCGTTGAAATTTTCTCTGCTTGTGCCACAAGCTTTACTCTTGTTGCAATTTTCTCTACTTTGGCCACAGACATCAACCTTGTGAGGCAATTTTCTATTTGCTCTTTTCTCCCCTTGCCATGAAAGTAACTATTATTAACATTATCTCGTTGTCGTTATAAAGAGAGGGAATGTTCATCGGTTGTTAGTTTCTTCTACACTCACCTTCTATCAGTGATAATTTTTTGTCATAATTTTGTGAAATAATTTGTTCCCTATATACAAAGTCACTGTCGTCTCTTTATTAGTGTAAGGATTTGTGTATTGCTTTTCATTCTAATAACAAAACTCTCGCTACTTATCGTTTAAACAGAGCAAACACAAGCTGTTTTTCATTCACTTTCGAGAAGATTCTTTTTCCGGTGCTCAACATCATGGAATCAGAACAAGACATTTTATTTGATCAACATGACAACGTAGTAGCTATTTGGAAGACACCTGCACCAGATGCAACAGACCCGTTGCGATGGGATTGTGAGTTTATTACGTCTATTATAATGTTCTTACATTATCACTTACAACAAATTCTAGCTTTTACTAAGGCAAAATCTACAGTCCCAAAAGAAAGGTACACTTGTTCACTTGAAGTGTTTCGCTGCATTTGGATATACGATGAGCAGGGATTGCATTTCATGAAAAAGGACAACGCTATTGCGAAGGTACATTACAGAAAACGAATTCTACTAAAATACAATAATGAAAAACCTTTACAAACTGGTAGACCCTCGGGTAGACCGTATCAAACAGACAAACACAGTCGATACGTACTTCGTACGGGTCTTAAGAAGGAACTGCGAAAAAAATTTATTTGAAGCATCGTTGCTGTCGCAGATCTCGTGACGATAATGTGTTGTGTGTCTGTTAATGTTGAAATGAATAAATTTCTCTTCGTTGAAAAAAGATTTTCCTGTCTGTAGGTTTTTTAGTACTATTGCACTTGAAGAAAATTTGTCTTCAACTACTGCGGTACTTAATGTGGTTTAAAGTCCACCCTTGTATTCTTTTATGACAAATCAAGCATCTTCATAAAATTTAACAAACTAGTGTTAATTTCGTCGTTTACGACTCATCAGTACATCTTGCCTACTAGACCAAGACTATGTGTATGTCAGCACACTCGGTCACAGAATGATGGCTTCTATGAACAGCGCACCTTCTTATATACCACCTAAATCGAAACGAACGACTAGAAGCCATCATTCTGTGACCGAGTCTGCTGATACACACATGATCTAGTAGGCGAGGTGTACTGATGAGTCGTAAGACACTTCGTTAGTTTTTTTATGTTAAAGCAGGCCTTTGCTTTATTGTCTATCAACATAAATTTTAAACAAAAATGTTTCTTCCACTATGGCTTTACCGCCATTTTGTTATTTATCATCTAATCATTGTTCTTTTTCTTTGTCTTTAAATCATGTGATCTAGCACATTTTCTTTACACTGTAAAGTTTTTTGCACCAAATTTTTCCAAAATGCCGGCGTCAAAACAAAGCGCCTCTCATGATCAGCCCGTCGACGAACACCCGTTCGTAGGACACCCCAACCAACAGGTTCCGAAGGATCCGTGATCCCAATGGACCATCCCGGCGAGCTATTTAGCCCGGTTTAATTAAAGAAACTCCCCCTGCCCCTTCTGCGCAACCAATTTGGAATTATTTCTCGCATTCCATTTATTTATTTCACTTTTTCACAATTTTTAATGGCGACTAATCGCCTATTGCCTTTAACACATAAATCCTCAGATGGGATTTTTACTACACAAACTGATTTACAAAAACACTACTATATCTTTCAACAGGTTTTAAGGCCAGGCCAAATGTTTATATATTCAATTCTTCAGACCGATTAACAGTCAATTCAAACTGAATATCGTTTCACCGCTAATGGCGATCGCGTTTAAAGAAACGAATTTTTTACACGACCACACCTGATTCACGTCCACTCAATTCGAGCATTGGAACGGGAATGTTCGTTTGTCATAAAGGAATTATGAAGGGTACTGTAATGTCTTCCAGTATGGATTCTCCAAAAATTTGACAGATAATTTTCCACAATTATCTGTCCCTCAAGCAAGAAAAAACAATATTACTGCTTTAGCCCGTGAGAATATTACACCTGCACACTTTCTTAAGAGAATTAATTCATTCATCAAAAGTGAAAGAATCCATAATGTCTCTCTTCTCAACTACTCGTAAAGAGAGGAGAAGAAAGACATAATGGATTCGTTCACTTTTGATGAGCAGGAAGGAACCTTAGGGGTCGTACACATATGACGTCACGCTTGCTATAAAATCCACAAAGTCTATAACTCCAAACTGGTAAGAGATTTTGCTTATAGTACTCCGGCTGCCCCCCCCCCCCCCAAATACACTCCCTATTTGGGGGGGTAGCCAGAGTCCTATAAACAGAATTTGCTGTCTTGACTAAGTTATGACCGTTTTATGGATACTCATTTTTTATAGCAAACGTGACGTCATATGTGCACGACCCCTTAATGTGTTCTATATGTGAATATTTCAGGAAATAATGAATGCGTCCGTCTATATGGACTCTACAGTTCGCAAAACTAATGTAAGTCTAGAGAACTGGCTAAGACATTGGAATTTCTGGAAGAGGGATTACAGACTAACTGTCGGAAAAGATATACTTGTTTTTAGAAAAGAAGAATACAACTCACGAGCGTGGAGCAGTGTGTGTTTTGTCGAAGAAGCTTGCATAAAACTAGATGTCCCTAAACCTCCCTGGCCACCAAAATGCAATTTGGATTTATACACCAACTCGCACAAATTTAACGTTATCCAAAAGGAGACAGCTGTCCCGGTAAAAGTTTGGAGGTCAGGTGCTATTCAAATTTTGGGGATTCCAATGCACACAATCTTAAATCGGTTAAATCTTATAAGTAAAACAACAATTGAAAAATAATTAAGGAATGCAATCCATTCCAACCTCTGTTTGTAGATTCAATAATTTGTCCTCCTGGAGCTTACCATGGCTACATAGAAGTGTACGACAGGATTTGGGAATATGGTCCGCAGGGACTGTCTTGTGTATTACCAGATTGCAGTTCTCCACGTGAGAACGCCACTCTGATGTGTACGGGATATACGATTTTGACATTAGATGAATGGATGAAGGAATGGCGGCGTTTTGACACTGAAACTTCTTTCAAGTTCGTTTCAAAATTTGTCAGAACACTTGAACCACTTGAACGGACATAAAAGTTTTGTTTCTTTTTTTCACAGGTCAACGGCAAATGCTTATAGTCTTTTCGATGTAAATTGCTTGACATTTCTAACGTACGCTTTGAATGCTCTTGGCGTCGCTAGGCCAGATGAAATACAAGGACTAACAAGATGGATGCGTCAATTTCTTTGGCGTGGTAAACAATTGAGAGTGCCAAGTGTTGGAGTTGGTGAGGAACTTTTCAGCCTTTTTTGTATTTTAATCACAAAAGGCGATTTTCTTTCGATTTTCTAGAACTCTTTATTCCACCGCTATCTTGGGTAGTCAATATTTCATGGATATGTTCCATAGGGGTACTGTTCTTCTTTATTATGCGTAGAGTAACGGATTGGTGCTAACCATTTCACTTAATTCACGAGAGTTACTACCGATGCACTTCATAAAAAGAATTTTATTTAAAATAAAAGCAGAAATCATTTACAAAAACACTGACGTATCGAGAAACAAACTTTGATCGAAGTATATCACTGCCCCCAATATCAGATTGGCAAATCATACGCCCTCGGACTATATGCATCCATATTCCTAGCAGAGATCTATGGAATCACACAGTGTTCCAAAGAGCTCACATCTGCCGAAACTCAAAACCAAGCCATTTTCATTTGCTCTGATAGCCAGAGCGCCCTTCAAGCAACTGAAGCCTACAAAATCTACTCTGAAGCGGTCCTTCAATGTAGAGAAAGTATACAGCTACTTTGTAGCAGCAACACAGTCACCTTAGCCTGGGTCCAAGGGCACAGTAATATTAAAGGAAACGAAGAAGCAGACACCCTTGCGAAAGCGGGAGCGGCTAAACCCTTCATAGGCCCAGAGCCCTTCGCCGGTGTTCCATCATCAGTGTATAAGAAGGAGATAGACAAATGGAGACGATCACACTTTCAGAAACACTGGAAATCTTGAGACGGCAAGGCAAGCAAAAAACTGCATCAGGATCAATGCAAAAAACTCAAAATACATTTTAGCACTGAGTAGGAAAAACATAAGAAGATTAACAGGCGTCTTGACAGGCGTCTTGACAGGACACTGCCCTCTAAACAAGCACTTGTTCACACTAGGACTCAGCGGCAGCCCGAATTGCCCAAATTGTGGTGAGGTGGAAACGGCAGAACACTTCCTATGCGACTGTCCCGCATATGTTACAGCTAGAGCAAAAAGTATGGGTTCGTACATACTGCCCTACAATTCAATCTGGAGATTACCGCTTCATAAAATCCTTGATTACCTCAACAGCACCAAAAGGCTGTGAGTAATCAATCAACTGTGGGCATGCACATAGAGGCTTAGATGCAAGGACCGAGCCCACTTCAACCTAACCTAACCCAATAGAAATGAACGAACTTCAAACTGAGTGAACAAATTAAACCTACGAAAATTGTTACTTTCGCTTCCCAAATGCGAAGCGAAAATAAAATATTTCAACTCTCAGTTGAATGGGGTCCGAAAATATTTTCGCCCCTCTAACAAGAACCGAAAGTAATTCAAACCTAATTTTGTCAAAAAAGAACGCTGCCATAATGTCGAAATCGAAATCGAAATAGGTGTGAGCTTCTCTCACAAAAGTTGTGTTCTGCCATAATTGAATCGTAAAAGTAAACATAACCACAGACCCGTACGTATCAGAATAGATGTGACAAACAGTATAAATGTGGCAAAGTGACTCGACCGTACCTAAATATACAAATAAGCAAACAATCCAATGTTTTCTGTTCTTTTTTAACTGTAAGAATTTCAAAGATCCATAGAAATTACCCAAGGTAATGTCAAAGCCCCTACCGAAGTACGTCTCTTACTTACTTAACCGGCACTACAACCCATTGAGGGTCTGGGCCTTCTGCAACATGCTTCTGCAACCGGACCTATCCGCAGCTAACGTCTCCCAGCTGCCACCTGGATACTCCCACAGTTTTTAAGTCGGCAAGAGCTGCGTCATACCATCTGGATTTTGGACGCCCTGCACCTCTCTTGCCCTCCGTTCTGGTTTTACTACCCGACGAAGTCGGTTTATTTTGGTAGTTTTGACTATGTCCGGCTCTCCATAAAGCTGACTAAGCTCATGATTGAATCGTCTGCGCCTTTGATCGAATACTGGTCCGAAGTACGTCTCACACCATTCAAATCTAGAAAAGCCTATATCCAAGGACTAAGCCATTTTCCCCTAAAACACTGAAATACGTGTTATCTAAAATTTTATTCTCTACAACTTTGCCTTTGGAAGCAACTTTCTACATCTCATAGTTCTGGAGATTCGGGTCATTCTGCCCAATTAGCAATAGCAAGATTTAAAAGAGCCCCAGATGTTATTGTTCTAAGCGAGGCCTGGTTAAGAGAGGGCGAGGAGTGCTATTTTAACTTAGAAAGTTTTTCTGCGTATCATGGTGTACGGAGAATGAAGGAAGGAGGGGGAGTTAGTGTTTTCGTGAGCTCAGCGTTCCAGTCCAATCTGATTCTTGATGTTGCGTATGGTGTGTCTAGTGCAGTTATTGTGTCACTACCCCAACTTAAATTCAACATTTGCGGTTTTTATCGCCCAATCGACAGAAATGACTCTCACCACCTACAACATTTTCTTCGCTCATTTGACGATGTCCTTTCGACTGATTCGAAATTGATTCTACTTGGTGATGTAAATGTAGATCTCCTCTCGAACAGTTCAGAAGTCTCTCGATATGAGAGCGTGGTAAACTCAAATGGGTTTGTAATTCTCAATAAAGTCGACCCACTTCATGCAACAAGAGTCACCGAAACCACCAGAACCATGCTAGATCACGTGATTACAAACAAGTGCGATAGCAACTATTACGTGAAGGTGATGGAGCCCCATGTCAGCGATCACAAAGCTGTTATTGTTGGTGTAGAGCTCAAATTACTGAAGGTGAAACGATTCTACTATAAAGATATTCTGAAACACTCCGGACTATCATCTGAGATGGTGGATTTTGACTTCTCCTCTGTTCATGACTTCACTTCCCTCTCAACGATTCTACAAAACTTGATGTCTAAATACAGGAAAACAGTGAAAGCGACGTTAAAAAAAACTTCAGAGCCCTATATCGACAATGAAATCCTTTATCTTGTAAAGTGCCGTGATAAAATTTCACGCCAGGTTGAACGGTTTCCGGCCAATTACAGCTACCGCTTGAAGC
This sequence comes from Pseudolycoriella hygida, assembly GCA_029228625.1. Classification (NCBI taxonomy): domain Eukaryota; kingdom Metazoa; phylum Arthropoda; class Insecta; order Diptera; family Sciaridae; genus Pseudolycoriella; species Pseudolycoriella hygida. Next base: position 62,589,077 of record CM055403.1, on the reverse strand, counting down.
TTGTTAATATAAAAAATCTGATAAAATATAGAATACACTCTAAAAAGAAGGACGATTACTCGATACAGCTTGAAAATGCCAACAGTCCAAAGAAGTTTTGGGAAATAATAAAAAAAGTACTCACAAATAAGTCGGCAAATCCTCTGGAATGTACAAATATAGTTGTGGGAGGGGTACAGTCTCAAGAACCTGCCTTTGTAGCAAATGAATTCAACAAGTTTTTCACGAACGCAAACAGAACTGCCTCCATTGATTTCAACCGTCGCGTGCGTAAACGTAAACAGCCCACTTTGCCGTTTTTGCAAGGTTTTAGCTTCGACACAGTGAGTCCGGCTGCTGTGGCCGCACACATCGACAGACTACGAACAGACACTGCAGCTGGATGTGACAGAATCAGTGTAAGATTTTTGAAGCGTTACAGCCTACTGCTGTCAGACTGCATTTCTTCCCTTATCAATACTTCCATTGAGTCCGCCCACTTCGAAGATGTTTTGAAATGCGCCAAAGTCATTGTTCTCCCCAAGAGTGGCGACTTGACAAATATGTCTAATTACAGGCCAATATCATTGTTATCTTCGCTATCAAAGCTCTTCGAAAAGATCCTATATGAACAATTATATGACAAATTGGAATCGGCCAATTTCTTTAAGATGAAACAGTTCGGGTTCATTAAGAAATCGAACACGCTGTCGTGTTGCTTGGACTTGTGTACGAAATTGAGGCATGACTTAGATAATCAACGTTTAGTTAGCTGCCTGTTTATTGATTTTAGGAAAGCATTTGATTCCGTCAATCATCAAATTTTAACAGAAAAATTGCAAACGCTGGGCCTTAGCGGAACAGCATATGTTTTGGTCAAAAGCTATTTGAACGGCAGAAAACAATACGTTAGTATAGGAAGTGCAAATAGCTCTCTGTTGGATGTAACATGTGGAGTTCCACAAGGCTCAACTCTGTCTTCCCTCCTTTTTCGTGATGTTTTTATATGACCTATTCAAGAATGGCTTCAAAGGCAACCTTTATCTGTACGCCGACGACACTGCTTTTCAGTATGAGGCCAAATCAGTAGAAGAATTAAAAGCGTCAATGCAGAGTGATCTAGCCCTATTGAATGATTGGTCAAATGAAAATCTCATGTTCGTGAACGAGGTCAAGTCAAATTATATAGTTTTCAAGCAAGCTGAGAACGAAAAGTTTGAGTTGATCCTCAACGGCTCGACTCTTGAACAGGTCAGTACCGTGAAGTATCTTGGGCTGATATTGAACGAAAGATTTACGTGGGACGATCACATTAACAAAATCATAAAGCAAATTTCGCCTATAATCGGCACTCTGAGACGATTAAGTTGGTTTGTTTCAGAATCAGTTCTGCTTAAGCTCTACTTTTCGTACGTTCACTCGCGCTTAAGCTACCTGAATCCAATCTGGAAATGTACTCCCTTGTATCTTTTGGATGATCTATTGAGGCTACAGAAGAAAGCTTTGCGTAACATCTACAAGCTGAAATGTAATGACTCGGTTAAAACGTACTTCAATAGTACCATCCTACCAATTGAATATTTCAATTCTTACCTGACTACGGTTTTAACTTTTTCCCTTAAAAACAACCTGATCAAACATGATATTCCAATCCAAGTAAACGCTGACCTACACGATCACTACACTAGAAACCGTGACCTCCTCCTTACTTCCTTTTCCCACTCTCTCTTCGGGCAAGGCTCTATCACAAACCGGGGATTCCGCTGTTTTAATAATCTGCCCTTAAGTCTGCAGAACATGACAGGATTGGGATCATTCAAGGCGAAACTGAAAACTTATTTGTTTGACCTATTTCAAACTTCACTTGATTATCGATTGGCTTGGCGAAGCTATCAACTATTGCTTCGATTGATTTTTTTGAGCATTTTATATAATTTTCTTTTTTATTTTTTTTCTTTTTTCTCTTTTCTCTTTTGTTTGATTCATAGATTTTTGATTCTAAAAGATTTATTTTTGCTATTGAACTTTGTTATACAGTAAGTACGATTTAAATATATTCATTAATTGATTTATTGATGTACACACATAGACAGACTTTTTGAAAATAAATAAAAAAAAATATGGAAGTGGCAATATACCACGATTTGGCCATATTTCCCCAAAACCCTGAAACACGTGTTCGCTTAAATCTATTTCTCTACAACTTCGCCATTGACAGTAAATCTCCATATTGCATAGTTAAGGAAATATAGACGAAAAACTGTTTTCGTATATGGCCAAGAATCTCAATTTCGTCCATTCCATTGGTCCCAGTGCCCAGACCCCTGAACCGATTCCCATAAAATTTTTTCTCAGTTTTTTGACATCAAATGCTTTCATTTGACACTAAAATGAGGAATTTCCGTGCTATACTTGCTGAGATATTTGCGACTTCCTCGACCATATCTCCGGAAACAGCTGATCGATTTTGTTCATCTTCGAACTTGAATCATGAGAGGCATGTACCTTCCAGAGAAAAAAAAAGTTTAGGCTGATCGGTTGAGCCGTTTGGAAAAAAGTGCAGACGGACAGACAGACGGACATTTTTTTTATTGCTGATTCGTCATCTCTAGACGATAACAGATGCATCCCCATTACCAAATTACCAAATCAACGTACTTTCGGTTCTCTTATCAATCATGAAAAACTCAATACATCACGCGAAAATTACATGTCCTTGTGATGTAAATAACTATGCAACAACGCGTAAACTGTTTTTTCAAAATATTCTTTTCTTTGAATGAAAAAGTGTTGCAAAATTAATGAAATCTGCTTTTTTGGTTGAAAAAAATTAAATAGCACTTATTTTCAGCTATTGATTACTTTCTAAAAACTAGAATCTTTCATGATTTCGGTTTGTTTACATAATTGAAGTGTCATGGTGAAAGTAGGAAAATTTAAATTTGTTTCATTCAAATGGGAGCGATTTGTCACAGAATCAAATTTTTTTAAATTTGTTTCTTTATGTCGAATTCTTACTGATTTTCAAAAATGATTTAGTTTGGGAAGCAAAAGTTACAATATTCGTAGGTGTTGCAATGAAAAGTTCTATGGATCACACGGGCGGACTGCAAACTTCGCACACGGCTAAAATTTTTTATATTCATATCTTGTGATCCAAATAACTATTGTTTATATGAAAGGAAAATAATTGCAAATTGCGAGTATTTCAACCAATTTAGTAAATTTAATTTGGAATTGTAATTGATATTGTGTTTGCAAAAGCCTCATTCTTCGCATAAGGTATCGTGAAAAATAGCATGGACAACAAGGGCAAAAAAGTAAAAATTTCTAACTGTGCGATTGCCTTCGGCTTCGCACAGTTTGAAATTTTTACTTTTCTGCCCTTGTCATCCAAATTGCTATTCCATGTGTGCAAGGTAATGTCGAAAGCCCTCCGGAAGTACGGTAATTATAGAAGTGGATATATTCAGGGACTTCCAGATTCCACAAGTGGCTAAATCCCAGATATGGAGCGAAATTCAATTCTCTGCAATTTTTTCTTTGGACATCTTTTCCCATGCTAAATATGCTACTTCATAGAAGCCAAAGTTAATGGTAACATCCTACGTTACTTAGTTCCAGAGCCATTTGTAAGAAAACCGACTTTTTTGGCTCGTGGTCGAAAACGGCTCGATAACTTTTCTTGAAATTTTGCAGGGACTTTCGGGTGGGCATTCTACACCACATGAGATTAAAAAAAAGAGGGGGGGGGGGTACCGGCCTCGTTTGGGCGAATGTTTTGAATGTGTGTGTGAGTGTATTCAAATTATAGGTCAAAATATGAGCAAAATTTTTGGACTGTGTTAGCATGGAGATAGATGTTTGGTGTCAAAGGAAAATTTGATGGATTGAGTGTGTAGTGTGTCAGGGTGACCAACAAAATGGCCGACGGTGTTGTGTGACGGACTTAGGGGGAAAATTGATTTTTTTTTGAAGATAGATGTTTCGTGTCAAAGGAACTTTTTTTTCAACGAAAATTTTTTTCGTCGGAAATTTTCGCCGGAAAATTTTTTTCGTCGAAAATTTTTTTCGTCGAAAATTTTTTTGCGTCGGAAATTTTTTTCGCTGAAAATTTTTTCCGCCGAATTTTTTTTCCCCTGAAAATTTTTTTTCCACAGAAATTTTTTTCACGGTTCAGAGATCGTAGGAACAAAAAAATGGCAACGGGTAATAAATAAAAATTGAATGTGAACTGAATAGGCACAGATAGCTCACGGGATAGAGCACTCGTCCGGAAAGTTTGTGTTGTGGTTCGATTCCCCGTCTGTATCAAATTCACATTTAATTACTTTCTATACAAAATAAAATATTATTAGAATAAATATGGTCGTTCAAACAAAGTCAGCCTTGCAGCTGAAAAGTTCGAACAAAGTTATTAAGAAATTTTTTTTCGGCGAAAATTTTTTTTCGCCGGCAATCTTTTTCGCTGAAAATTTTTTTTTTGCTGAAAATTTTTTTTCGCTGAAAATTTTTT
>CM055403.1:62545429-62584082 GCA_029228625.1 Pseudolycoriella hygida | reverse complement strand
AAAATTTTTTTCAGAGAAATTTTTTTTGAGAAAATTTTTTTCAAAAAATAGAAATTTTTTCAACAACTGAAAACTTCCAAAACGACTGATATCACAACAAAAACCTTTTTAAGGGTAGAGTGTGACGGAGTCCGTAAGTCCGCTTCCAAAATTAATGATATCGCTTGAGGTGACGCTATCGCTGGTAATACGCAGAAGTTTGTTTGAATGGAACCTTGTGTTCAAGGTTTTGATTTCCTGAAAAAATTGCAGCGCTTTTTTTAAAACAAAATTACGTTGTGTTAATAAAATTGCGTCACAAATGCCGGACCCAACGACGAAATAATTTTTCTGTACTTTCAGTTTTTGCGCTGCAAAAATTTGACTTTTGTTTGTTATTGGGTAGATTGTTTAAGGTAATTTTAAATTTTTGCGTGTAAAAACTGAAAGTGTTGAAAAATTATTCCGCTGGTGGGTCCGGCATTTGTGACGCAATTTGTTTAACACAACGTAATTTTGTTTCAAAGAAAGCGCTGTAATTTTTTCAGGAAATCAAAACTTTTCAAAAGGTTCCATTCAAACAAACTTCTGCGTTTTATCTGCGACAGCGTCAACTCAAGCGATATCAATAATTTTGGAAGCGGACTTACGGACTGCGTCACACTCTACCTTTAAAAAGGTTTTTGTTGTTGAAAATATTTCAAAAGAATTTTTTGCGTTCGGAAGCTGTAAGCGTCATGTCACCTAAATTGATGTCAGTTGTTTTGAAAGAAGAGACGAGGACTTGCGTCACATATCCCTTTTAAAAATGGTTTTTGTTGTGATAGTATCTGCTTCGTCTGTGACGAATATAATTTGTTTCAGCTCCTTCATCGCCGCATACAACTCTATACGCTTGGTCCTGTCGTAAGCTTGTTTGAAGTCGATGAAAAGATGGTACGTCCGGACTTGAAACTTTCTGCCCTTTTGCAGAATCAGACGAACAGTGAATATTTGCTCAGTTGTCGAGCGATTTCTTCTGAATCCGCCTTGATAATTTTCAATGACACTCTCAGCCAGCATTTACTACTTAAGGTACTTAAGATACTTAAGGTATTTACAACTGCCACTCCTCGAACGCCCTTTTTTTGACTCGATTTTGCGTAGCCCCACTTTCTTTGCTATTTCTCGATCAGCGTTTCTTTGAGGTTGAAACATTTGACCGGAGCTTTTGAAGGGAGTATCACCAAGTTATTTTGTCCGGAGCCATTTTATTCCTGAATTTAGAGTACCGAAAATGTGAATAGCCAAATTCAATAAAACAAAATTGTTCATCACAAACCAGCGTTCGATAATTTTATTAAAAACATTAAGTTTACTACAAAGTGAATTGGATCCACAATCATTTTGAAAAGCAGATGCAAATGCTTTCCCTTTGTTACAATGTTTTCGTGTAATTTAGCATATAAAATAAATAAGTAGAGAAAATGAGTGAATATGGAGGCTGCTTCATAATGACCCTATTTCTAACTAAATTATCAAATGGTTCGTTGATGAAGAAATAAAAAGAAAATTTAAAATTTCGCTTGATTTTACATCAGAAAACTTCCAAATCCGAATGTTTGCTTAGTGCTGTTGATGTAATAGCCTTTCCAATTTTTGTATGTTGCATCTTTTTCATTCTCCGGTACACCAGTTTGAGTTATCTTCACTTCGGTGTGATCGCCCTAAACGAAAAATGAAATCATTAACGAGCCTTGGTGCATCACATAACAGGTTTTACCTTCTCTTCGAAATCTATCACCACATGCGAAAAATGACCGGAAGGCCACTGGTTATATCTCCAACTTTGAACAATTTTTCTGTTCGGAACAAGTTCTTCGAATTTTCCGTGAATGTTGCCACCAAACAGCTCAAAGCTAAAGTCAAAAGAAACGAAATGAATTAAAGCCAATCAACTGCAAGATATGTATTGTTAAAACACTTAAGTATTTCGTTAAAAGATTCTATACAAGAATGTGATAAAAAATTAGGGTGAGTATTTGGTGATGAGGTTTCTGGGACCAGGTTGTCATTAGTCATTATGATAAGAAATAAAAACTGCAAAATCCTTGTCATTGAAATTACACTAAATGTCACTTGAGTTGATGTTGTTTGTTTGCTTGTTTTAAGACCTCACTAACAGTCTTTTACAGTGTGGACCACCGGCTTAATGTGATTTCCGAACGACGACGCCTCAAAGTATGCAAATACTCAATAAGAAAATTAGGTGCGTAACTAACATCTCGCCTAAATGTAAGCTGGATACATGTACAAAAATTCATCATATATGGGTAAGGCCATACGAATCATTCAATGTGTACATCGCTGCATCCACCAAACACACTGCAACTACCCAAATTATTAAGCTTGAGGGCCCACAGAGAGATGTTTCATAATTAAATTCGTAATGTAATAGTAGATTATTGAACAGGCCAGTAAGTGACGCGTTAAATAATTGTATTTTTGAATATACAGGAATAACATACAAACAAATAATTACGCATCGAGGAAAAAAACAATAGCTTTGAGAACTGTTCTTTGACTCGTGTAGTTTTATATTCCTCGCCCTCGGCTCGGAATCTAAACTCTACCCTCGTCCAAAAACAGTTCTCAAAGCCTTTTGCTTAAAAACATTCCGACATTGCGTAATTGTTTGTTTGCATGTTATTCCTGTATTTTCAAAAAAACTATTTAACAAGGCTCTTACAATGGCCTGTTCAATATGCTGGTTTATCCGAAAAAGCGTTCGGTATAGGAGAAAAAACAATTTCGGATTTACAGTACTTTTCATGTTGCGCGAATTGGTATGATATGCATGATTGTGTGCAACGGTATTTCCGATTTATTTCAGTATCTGCATTCTTGAATTCTTTTTATGAAAGTCTCGAAAATTCGTTAAAGTTCATGAAAATTACGAGAGGTTAGTACGATGTAAGGATTTCTGGATTTTGAAAGCAACCTTAGGTTGTGACTCCTCCTTTTCCACAATAGCACACCGATTTCGTGTAGAATTATGTCCTTTAATGAAATTTTGGTACTATTAAAAAGGCCACGTTGGAATCAACATAAAAACGCCTTTTTAAAAATCATAGTTGGCCAGAAATTGTTCAATCAAAAGTACTAACCAAGTGAAAATTCATGAAAATGTTTTCACGATTGTAGGCAAAGACTTTTTGAAAAATGCAGCTTTGCAAAATTCATTCCTTTCAGTCATACATCACTGCATAGAATCGTTTTGCTATATTTTTCCTTAATCAAAATAAAGTTCTATTGAAGAATCTAACCAGAGTCATCTGATATCTGCTTTGAACTCATTGTGGATCGCTCTTGTCATTTCTAAAGCCTAATGTAAGTTCTTGAGAGTCCGTCTCTTCATTTCTTTAATCAGTTCTTCGCACCGGTCGGAGTATTTTGATAAAACTTTATTTTGATTCAGGAATACGTCATTCGCACAAAGCACGTATTTGTCGGTATATAATGAGCATAATGTCACATTAAATTCAATTAATTCGTTGTTATTGGCTTCAGTAACTATAATTTCGTATTAAATTCAAGAAATTTATTTCTTCAAATAACAATGCATTTATCGGCCTATTTTGCGGACGATAAATACACCATACCGGCCGCTTTCAGATAAAACCAATTACGGCAAAATAATAAATAAAGTAAATTTTTTCTTACAATATTACGTAAATTATGACATCAACCACAAATTGTTACATAAAATTACGCATTCAACTATCTGCAACCGATTTTACCAATAAAGTTACGTTATTACGTTAATGATTTGTTTTGATCAGAAAATAATTATAAGTTGAACATCACAACAGAAAACATCTTAAAAGGTAAAGTGTGACGCAGTCTATAATTCCGCTTCCAAAAATAATGATATTGCTTGAGATGACGCTATCGCTGATAATACGCAAAAAATTGTTTGAAAGTTTTCAGTTGTCATAACGAAAACTTTTGTGAAAAATTTTCTGTTTTGTAGAAAAAAATTTCTTTGAAAAAAATTTTCTCCTAAAAAATTTTTTTCAAAAAAAAAATTTTCTCAGGGAAAAATTTTTTCCGAAAAGAAGCTTTTTTTTTTCAGACAAAAGTATTTTTTAGAAGAATTTTTGTTTTTCCGAAAAAAAATTTGTACGAAGAAAAATTTTTTCTGACAATACATTTAGTTTCTGAGAAAATAGTTATCTCAGAAAAAAGATTTATCCGAGACAAAAGTTTCTCAGAAAAAAATTTTCCTCGAAAAAAATTTTTCAAATGAAAAACATTTTTTTCGAAAAAATTTTCTCCTAAAAAATTTTTTTCTTAAAAAAAAATTTTCTTCTAAAAAAATTTTCTTTGAAAAAAATCTTGTCGGAAAAAAATTTTCCTCATCAATGTCTATAACTTTCCCAGAGGTCTAGGTACTCTTAGTCAGAAGATAGCAAAAAAATCCAAGATGGCATCGCTTTGACAACTGGCAGCCATTTTCTCAGTATCTCATAAAATTTTTCTCAACATTCTCTACAACTTTGCCAACTGTCTAGGTACTCTAATTTAGAAGATAGCAAAAAATCCAAAATGGCGCCGCTTTGACAGTTGGTAGTCATTTTTTTAGGACTGAAAAAAATTCTTCTCACTGATCTCTATAACTTTGCCGAAGAAACCAACTGTCTAGGTACTCTAATTCAGAAGATAGCAAAAAAATCCAAGATGGCGTCACTTTGACAGCTGGCAGCCATTTTTTTAGGATTCATAAAGGTTCTACTCATCAATGTCAACAACTTTCCCGAAGAAACCAACTATCTAGCTATTCTAATTCAGAAGATAGCAAAAAATCCAAGATGGCGTCACTTTGACAACTGGCAGCCATTTTCTCAGCATCTCATAAAATTTTCCTCAACAATCTCTACAACTTTGCCGAAGAAACCAACTGTCTAGGTATTCTAATTCAGAAGATAGCATTTTTGAGTATTCACAAAATCAAAGATGGCTCCGCTTTGACAGCTGGTCGCCATTTTCTTAAGATGTTAAAAAATTGTCCTGACCAACCTCTATAACTTTTTAGAAGAAACCAACTCTCTAGCTATTGCCACTCCAGAGCTAAAATTCGAAAACTCCGAGCATAACCTGAAAAACCCTCAAAATTGACCACTCTTCCAGATGCCACGACTTTTCAAGATTTTTTTGGTTTGTGGACTTTTTTTTGGGGTGTGGGGACTGCGTCACGCCTTCCGCTACCGCTGCGGAAATGATTCCGCCGAAGGAAGTTGAATTGCTCGAAATAGATCTAGGGAACGTGCGAAATCCCCCAATTGGTTATCGTCTCATGGACAATATTATTGTATCAGTGGACAATATTATCGTCTTGGACTATCCACTAGAGAATTATGTTTACGAATACAAAATATGACCTTGTACATAGGATTAAAAACAGTTATTCAGACTGATGACGAAGAAATGTTTTCCAGACTTTGTATGTTTGAGTAAATTTACTACGCCGATTTAAAAAAGATACATATTTATTGGCTTTTTATTTTGCGTATTGAATTTCGGATATCGTGATCCTAAATGACAAAGATTTTCTCTTCATTTGGCTACTGAAATATTTCGTAGAAAAATTTTATTACAACTGTCATTGATTCACCTTCTTCATCTACTAATGAAACAACAGCGATTGGACTTAATCCCGACCCTAAATAACAAAGGTGAGCTCCTAATGTAGCTAATCCACTTTCTCATAAACAACATTCAAATTCCATTACAAAGTGTAATTGAATTCCTCTTACCAATGCTCAAAATAAGGTTATCAAAATGTATATCCCCGATAGCAGCATACACGTGGGATAGGGACCGTTCTTTGACGGAAGACTATCCTCCTTCTTTACTGTTATGGCTAAATGAGGAAAATATTTTTGGGACAGTAGAAAAAACAAATTTTGGAGAAAAAATTTCCGGCGAAAAAAATATTCAGCGAACAACATTTTCAGTGAAAAAGATTTCCGGTGAAAAAAAATTTCTGGCGAAAAAAAAAACTTCAGCGAAAAAAAATTTTCAGCAAAAAAACATTTTCACGCGAAAAAAGTTTTCAGCAAAAAAATTTTTCAACGAAAAAAAATTTAGGCGAAAGAAAAATTTCCTTTGACACGAACCATCTATCTTCAACAAAAAAAAATTAAAAAAAAATCAATTTTGCCCCTAAATCCGTCGGCCATTTTGTTGGTCACCCTGACACACTACACACCCAACCCATCAATTTTTCTTTGACACCAAACATCTATCTCCATCCTAGCACAGTCATAAATTTTTGCTCATATTTGACCCACACACACGTACAAAACATTCTTTTATATGGGCTTTATATGGCGCCTTCTAAGAGCCCTGGCGCCCAAACGAGGCTGGTAGCCCCTTTTTTTAAAATCTCATATGGCGTAGAATGCCCACTCGAAGGTCCCTGCAAAATTTCAAGAAAAGTTATCGAGCCGCATTCGAGCACGAGCCAAAAAAAGTTGGTTTTCCTACAAATGGCTCTGGAACTAACTAAACCAATAACTAACGTAGGATGTTTCCATTAACTTTGGCTTCTATGAAATAGCATATTTAGTATGGAAAAAGATAATTTTCTAAAGGTCATATCTTCGGACCTACTGGACCGATTTTAATGAGTAAAATATCGATTTCAATCAAAATTTTACGTAGAAAAACTGTATCGTTCCGAAGTCTACGAAAAAAATTTTACTGATTTTTGTTCGTATGGGGACTTGCGTCACGGGTGTATCACTACCGCGCGCCCATGATTTTCAATTTTAATTACAAACAGGAAAAAATGGGTTCAAGAACAGTAAAAAAAAATTTTAAGTCACTCATCGCTATTAGGCATGTATTTTTCGGCCAGCAAAATTATTCTTTTCGAACAGCAAATTTCTTGGTTTAGCCAGCACAATTAATTTTTTGACCAGCAAATTAAATGTTTTTTTTTCAGCTGCCGCCCCTCGTCCCAGCTTTTTCTTTGCGCATTTTTAACAGACTTGATGTTTAAATATGACCTACATATCCACTAGCAAATTTCTGAAAAAAATTGCTGACCCAAAAAGAATTAATTTGCTGAACGAAAAGAAATAAATTTGTTGGTAAAAAGATGAATTTGCTAGTCAAAGCAATAAATTTGCTGGGAAAAAACAAAATTTTTACTGGTGAAAAAGAATACATTTGCTGCTTAAAGAATAATGTTGCTGGTGAAAAAAATATATCCCTGGCGAATTCAATTATGCAAAATATCTCGTTGCGTGAACTCTAGGACGTTACTGAAAGGTTGTCTGTCACAGGGATCGAACCCGGATGATTTTGGTTCCATCCCGTCCGTAACTGTTGAACTGTGAGAGTGTTAAAATTTTAGGGACACAACATAGTGCTTAAATCATAGGATAGCAGTTAGGACAAACCCACTATCCATCAGGTGCAAATTCTGGTGTAGTTGTGTGGGTCACATATGAGAAGGATTGAGGGGATTCTGTCTTCAGATAGTATCCAAAAAGTCAAGATGGGATGAATGGCATTGTGGCGGATGATCTCAACAATAAGAGACAACGGTAGCATGTCAGAAGAATCACCGACGATGAGAACGACAACAACTAAAAGTTCGGCCCTAGGTTCCCTGACTCCGACAACGGTCAGACCATACGGCAAGCAGAGGATGCAACAGGTTTTTATACCGGATTACACATTGTTACGTACAATGCAACACTAAAAGCTCACAATGGGGATATGCTGCATATTTGGATCCTAGACCATCTTTAAATGTATATGCTTACGTATTGTATAACATATTAGCTATGGGCTGTCTAATTATACAACATGTATGCAAATTATACAGAATGAAGGTATGTTATACTAGAGTGTTGTATAATTATACAGCTTACAACTAATATATTATACAAGACGTAAGCATAAGCATATACATTCAAAGAGGAAGGACAAGGGCGAGCCCTGTGAATGGTACTGATACTCATAATAAGGTTGAACATTTTTATGAAAAAACATCTTTTCAGTCTCGTATGACTCGTGTACGTCAAACTCGTATCACTTTCGTCTAAAAGGATTCTCCCTAGCATATGTAATTTTGCGCTTGGTAACACAGCACATTAGCTGTCAAAGTTTAAATTCAAGGCATTCTCCCGACAAAAAGTTAAAAATATCTGGGTTTGGGAAACAGTCTGACTTGTATTTCAAAGGCACAAAATCCAAAAAGCTACTTACATTCCACCTCTGTTCGCTTCCAGTTTGCATGGGCCACGAGTGAAAGCACTCACCATTTCCGGTTTCGTCCAAGCATCGTAAATTTCGTTGGCTCGACATTGGAAACTTTCGAATACTTGAATTGTCGTTACGGCTACTTTGCAGCCCAATGATTTATCATCGACCGATACGATTGGTTGCATATTAATTTTCTTATTGAAGGCATTGCTTATGTTAGCTACGCCATCCGGTCTTGTAGTGTTCTGTTTAAATGTAGGAAAAATGATTAAGAAACTGGTGGTAAAAGCGTCGGTAATTGTTGCTTTCAATTTTCAAATTAGAATGAAAGGAAGAATGAAAATCGAAACTGAAAAAGGACGCATATGACTGAAAAAGTGAAAAAATTATTACGTTGATGGCTCTGGCATTTGAGACGCAATTTCAAACATTTGAATTTTCTTTAAAAAGTTTTTTTTTGCATCGTCATATTTTGCGTATTTTCAGCGTAAGCGTCACCTCAAGCGATATCATTACTTTTGGAAGCAGACTCACGGACTGCGTCACACTCTACCTTTTAAGAGGTTTTTGTTGTGATATCAGTCGTTTTGGAAGTTTTCAGTTGTTATAACTAAAATTCATGTGAAAAATTTTCTATTTATTGAAAAAATTGTTCTCCGAAAAAAAATTTTCTTAAAAAAAATTTCTCCGAAAAAATTCTTCTCAGAAAAAAAATTTCTTAAAAAAAATTGTGTTCCAAAAAATTTTTCGGAAAAAATTGTCTTCGAAAAAAAAAGTTTTTCTCCAAAAAAAATTTCTCCGAAAGAAGTTTCTTCAAAAAATATTTCTACAAAAGATTTTCTCCAAAATAAATTTTCGACAAAAAATTTTCTTCAAAAAATTTTTCTCCAACAAAAAGTTTTCTAAGAAAAAATTTTCTCCAAAAAAAATTTTTCTCCGAAAAAAATATTTCTCCGAAAAAAAATTTTCTCCAAAAAAATTTTTCTTCAACACTTCGTATCACCTTCGGCAACCTTCGAAATACTTTATGGCACCGAGACTCTATAACTTTCTAGAAGAAACCAACTCTCTAATTAGTGTCATTCCGGAGCTAAAATCCGAAAACCAAAAAAAACCTAATTTATTGCTTGGGAAAATTCAAGATGGCGTCACTTTGACAGCTGGCAGCCATTTTCTAATGATACCAAAAAAATCTCCTGATGAATCTCTATAATTTTCTAGAAGAAACCATCTCTCTACGTAGTGTCATTGCGGAGCTAAAATTCGAAAACCGAAAAAGCATAAACGAAAATTCAAGATGGCGCCGGTTTGACTGCTGGCAGCCATTTTCTTAAGATCCCGAAAAATTCTCCTGACCAAACTCTATAACTTTCCAGAAGAAACCAACTCTCTAGCTATTGTCAATCCGTCAAACCCTCAAAATTGACCACTCTTCCACATGCCACGGCTTTTCCAGAATTTTCCCGGAAAAGCGGCATATGAAATTTTTCATTTGGGCCCGAGACTGAAAATTTCAGGAAGATCGGCTGTCTAGTTCTCGAGATCGAAAATGATTAATACAACATAGAAACGGACAGATCAGAAAAATTAATTCTTCATTAGAGATGAGCGGGTCGACCATTTTTCGAAACCCGACCCGGACCGAACCCGACCCGATAAAATTTTTCGAAACCCGAAACCCGAACTGTTTCAAAACCCGACCCGGACCGAACCCGACCCGATAAAATTTTTCGAAACCCGAAACCCGAACTGTTTCAAAACCCGGCCCAGACCGAACCCGACCCGAATAAAATTTTCGAAACACGAAACCCATGAACCCGAAAAAAACAATTCACGTCAAGAAAAGTTGTGCAAAACTTAGACCCGATTTCTATTTGGTTTCTTTTTCCATCACCGAACAATTCTGTAGAACATAAAAATGCTCCAGAAATGAGTTTGGGGGTCCCGCAAAGCTTGTGAACATTGTATGATACGGCAACACGAATTATACCCAAGAGAATTATCCCCCAGACTGAAAAAAATGGAAATTATCACCCAGGGAATTATCGCTCAGGAATTATTTCCCAGACAAATGAGAATTTTCACCGGGGGATAATTCCTGGGCGATGTTTCCTCTCTTTTTTTTTACTCTGGGGGATAATAACTGTTACCGTATGAAACGCATGGTGGCGCATTGAAACTCATACATCTTGCAACGGCTTGCGGAACACCTACACTAATTTTCAGAGCTTTTCGATGCTCCAGAGAATGATTCAGTAATGGAAAAAGAAGCGAAATAGACATTCGGGTCAAAGTTTTGTACAACTTTTTTTGACATGAATAGGGCTACTGCTCATCTCTATTCTCCATACATAAATGTCATTTTCAAACCTCGATATCTCAGCCAATCTCCAACCGATTTTGATGAATGAGGACTCGTTTGAAAGCTGCTGCGAGGTAGTTTTTTTTTTAAATAATTTGGAGGGGAAGGGAGCGAAGGCAAAAAACTCAAAAGTTTGGCTCCTTGTCCCAAAGGTTTTTGTATGGAGTTTTTTGGGTTTGTGGACTTTTTTTTGGGGTGTGAGGACTGAGTCACGCCCTCCGCTACCGCTGCAGGCATGGTCAAAGAAGACTGCCAGTTGATCTGAGAGAGTAAGTGTGAAAGCACAGCCCCTCTCCGAAGTAATGCTGTGAGGCGGTTCCGGGGAGATGAGAGTATGGAGAGTAAGGAAGGAGGTTTTAGTTGGTAGGTCATCGAAATAAAAAAAAAAGGTGCAGTGAGATGTAGTACACAGACGGATGTACGCACGGAAGGAAAGGATGAAAACATAAAGTAGCCATCACTACTTACTAAACCATGGGTATAGGAAAGTAGCGATAGAGTGAATTCAAAAAAGTTGATTCCTTTGGTGCAGCTGGTTGTAGGTAGATGCAGTGAGGTAGAGTGAGGCGTAGAGCACAGACGGTCGGTCGGACAGGAACAATGAAACCATAAAGTAGTTACCACTACTCAACAAAAGTGCTCCAAATACAGTATGGTTGACGTAACAATATTCGATGATGATTACCTAATGAGTTATTTAGGGGCAATATATTTGATATGATCGTGTGTTATGAAAATCATTCAGATCAGTAAACGCTAATAATAGGAAAAGCTGGTTTCCGAAAAGTGACGTAGCAACAATCACGCTTAAAATGATCTTGTAAGGTTTTCGGTTAATGTCCAGCCATCGAATCTAATTTATCACATTATTGGTCTGCGTTGCTTTGAATATGTTTTTATTAAATAATTCCAGTCACCAGCAGACATGCGATAATCCGATTCGATGACGGTACGAAAATGTTGCTTACCTGATTGATTATGTCATCCTTCTTAGGTAAAATCAGTCCCTTCGAAAACTCCTCCCTCAGTTCTTTAAGATAAACGCCCAACTGTTTTCTAATATGATCACGACCCACATTATACATAAACTGCTTCAATTTATGAGACTCATCCGTCGTTTCGGAGATTGTTATCTCAATTTGCACATCATCTAAATCATTTTCTTCCGACAAATTAGGTACGTTTATCTTTCCTTCACTCGGCTTTTCCTGTCCCGGCAGCAATCCGGTCCATTTCATAGAAATGATCCATTCGTAAAAAAATATCAATCTCCCTTTTCGATTATTGGCCGTCGCTTCACCGTCAACCTTTTCTATTTCAGTTATTTTACATTCGATGTTGTTATCTTTAATTTCGAAATCAGTGAAGAGTTTTCTTATTCGATCCTGTGTGATGGAGTCGATTTTTAACTCAAAATTATTCATAGAAAGCGTCCACTTTTACCTTAGACCACGGCGTTGCATTCTTCTCCGTCCAGTGCCAATTATTTACGTTTTTGGCGTCGGGTCTTTCCTCTACAATCCACCTCGGATCACCTTCGCCCCATTTTGCCATTTTTGTCTATGTAAGTAATAAGTTTGCACACAAACGTCGAAATTGTTTTCAATCACAGAAAATGATCAAAACAGCAACAAATTTTAATCAACAAACTTGTGGAATGAACAATGCTATTGAAATTCGTGCGCTAATTGAATACCGAATGGTTGTTATGCTCTCGATTTTTCTTTCTCGACTTTTCTACCAGATTCGATTTTTCTTAGTATAATGCAGCAATGGTATGAAGACATTGGGCATATGGTGTTTTAAACCGAATGATGACAATTGCGTTAAAAATTGCTGCGACACCTATGGTATATGGAACGAATATCTCAATGAGGGGAAAACAACGCTCCTTCTCTTGCGTGCAGACGAAGCTGAAGCTACTAGACTGTGTACTACACTTCTCATTTCAGACTGATTTCTTTTTTTTTGGCTTGTGGAGTTGTTCGAGCCTAGATCAGCGTTTACGAAGATCATTTTTCGAAAAAATGGAATCTATGGAGGCGCGGATGACTTTTATTCTTCTATTCTAAAGCGTTAATTAGAAAGAGACCAACTATATCTGTCTCTTTCTAACCAACGCTTTGAAATAGAAGAACAAAAGTCATCCCCGGCTGTATAGATCCCATTTTTTCGAAGGGTGATCTTCGTAAACGTTGATCTAGGTGCGATTATCTACCAGAAAAGCAACTCCACAACGGCCGTAATTTGCATAAGAAACTTAGTGCGAAACAGAGAAAAAAAAATCCATGCAAAAGTCCATACAAAATTTGTTGTCTCTTTCACACTAAGTTTCTTATCAAATTAGGGCAGACAAGCCAAAAAAGAAATCAATCTGAAATGAGAAGGGCTACCAATCGTCAAATCTGTGCAAAGGTGTGAAGTGGTGAATTTCTCAGTTGTCTGCCCTGCGAATTACTGACTAATGAATAAAAATTGACTTTGTCACTCTGACAGAATTGACATAAATTTGTCTATTTTACGCGTGATGGATTCTAAATCCATTTTTAGTTCATTTTAATCCTTTTGTTAAAGACGTTTCACAGTTCTGCTACACTGTGTCGAACGAAGTTTATTGGGATAGTGATTTTGAGAAGGATGAAGGTGTTATGAAAAAATTATGTTACGATTCTCCATTGAAATAGAGGATAGAGCGCCGTCGCATACATATACATATGCGTTTACCACTACGTTTTTAACCAGTCGATTTGAGGAGGAGAGAAGGGGCAGCATCGATAATGGACCCCAGATGTCGAATCCGCAAAAGCAAATTTGTCCGTCCGTCTGTAAACACGATAACTCGAGTAAATTTTTTTCTCTGAAAGGGTGACCCACCATTTCGCCGCACCCGTTTTGCCTCCGAACATTTCGACGCTGATCATATCGCCGCCGGGAACGTTTTGCCGCGGAGTCGATTGGCCGTAGATTCATTCAGCCCTAAATATTAGAAATAAAAATTAATAATTTAAATTCTGAGCGAACCTTGGTGGTTAAAAAAATTAAGAAATTTTTCCTTTTACAAAATGTCTCGAAAACCTAGGTGGTTAACAAAAGAAGCGGCGGCGAGGCGGTGAAAATCTTTTCTATTCGACGAAAAGATTCAGCGGCGAAATGATAATTCGACGAAACGTTATTGCGGCTGAATGTATTCGTAGTATACGTAAAATGGAAAGTTAAGACATTCTTCTTAGAAAATGATCAGAATAGTCCAAAGAAATTTTTAAGCCACTGAGACCACTAGTTATTTCGTTGTGACCCGAGATATGACGGTATAAATTCAAAACAAGTTTTTGCTGAGGTAAATTTTTACATGAAATTTTGACTTTGAAAAATGGTAACTTCGGAACCAGTTCATCAATTTAATATGAGAAACGGTTTAAGAAATGTCATTCTATCCATAGAATTTAGGAAAAATATTTGCTGTGAGAAAGTCCCCTAGCTTCGAATGTGCGCACAAAGTTGGCATAAAATTTTCTTAAGATATCACAAGAGTTCTTGTGATGTTACAAGAATTTTCTTGAGGTAGCACCATTAGCACAATGTGAGTGGTGATTGTACTTTTCATTTGTGGTGAGTATAAATAGTGGAGACGATTGAATTGAGTTGTCAGTCATACAGTGCACAGAAATTACGAATGTGATGGCTTATTCCATGGGTGCCATGGGTGTCAAACGGTTAGAGATGAGCGGGTCGACCATTTTTCGAAAACCGACCCGGACCGAGCCCGACGTGATAAAATTTTTCGAAACCCGACACAATTTCATTGAATTATATTCACCACTATCAACATTATATTCACCACTCTCGAGATATCTCACAAGATTTTGTTGTGATATCTCAAGAATTTTCTAAAGATATCGCAGCATCTAAAAACCATCGTATTATGCCAACTTCACCCCATTTCAACTGCCCCCAAATCTCAGTGCACCTAGCGTCAAGTTAACGAGCGACAAAATAATTTGATAAAAATTGTTTTCTGAAATATATTAGTGCCAATAAATGGTAATGTCAATCTTCCGCGTAGAAAAGGCTACCTAGGCTACCCCACCGCCGAAGTGATATATGTGATGTAGCAGCACAATTCTTAACGAACGCACGGGTGCGTGGTATTCCGATAAAATCGTAAAACTTTGGAAACGTTCGAACGTACCTACGTTACCGACGTTTGACTTTTCGATAGCCGACACGGACATCAATATTTGCAAAATATTTATTCTGTGTGAAGACCGTATTTTAGTTCCAATCAATCGCTCAAAATGTTTCGAATTCCATTTGGCAAAAAACATGCGGAAATTGCAACTAAGTGGTATATTTTTATAAATAATTTCAATCGAAATCCCTTCATTATTTTGACGTTTTACTTTGTTGTTACATAATTGTATTGCTCCTGCAATCAATCATGTCCATTCGTTTTTTCATCTCAGATCAAGACAAAAATTAATTGAATAAACAGCGAGCTTTTTTTTAAACTTGTCCTGTGTTGCATTTACATTTCGATATTTTAAAAGTTCCTTTTATAACTTGCAAGGTTAGCATCAAACTTCTTTGGTTCACAAATCCGTGAATCTAAAATTGTATTACGACTAATCTCCAATCGTCTCCTAATGCGATCGGTTGATGATAAAGAAAAGATCATCTGAATCGAATCGACGTCGAAGGTCAACTCATTGTTAAAAAAACTCTTATTTCAGGATTCCGTCTCTAACAGTCTTCGGCGGAACCGCAGGATTGACCTTATTATACGCCACCGATTGGAAACTTGTGTGCCAATATATCCCATTTTACGGTGGAAAGTTTGCACCCAAGGAATAGTAAATTAATTTCAGATTGAGAATTAGTTTAAATTATTGTTAAACAAAGAAGAAATAAAACGGAATGCCAACGTAAAGGAAGAGCGTTTTGAAAATCTAAGAATATTTATTATTCCAATACTAGTCGAGGAAAGGTGTTCGAGCTAAGCCGTCATTGCGACCTGGAAAACCTAAAATCAGTTTTCTGCCGTTTCATCCCAAGGACCCATCGTCTCTACTTAAATTGGACAAAAGTTAAAATTGTTTCCAGTTCCCTGTACTTAGCATTTTTCGAAATTTCTCTACATCGATGTCCAAATTACCAATTTTATCAACATTATCCGGATGGCAGAATCAGAGGCTGTCCCCACGGAAACTAGAAGAAGGAGAAAACTGGAAATATCGAAGGAATCCAAGGAACTTATCCAACTTCGAAACGAAACACAGCGGATGTGGCAACAGTGTGTCGATGTCGATCTCAAACTATTGATCAAAAAGTTGATAAACACACAAAACAAGCGCATGATTCGAAACGACTTTGATGAAAAATGGAAAAAAACTTTGGGATCAATC
This sequence comes from Pseudolycoriella hygida, assembly GCA_029228625.1. Lineage (NCBI taxonomy): Eukaryota > Metazoa > Arthropoda > Insecta > Diptera > Sciaridae > Pseudolycoriella > Pseudolycoriella hygida. The sequence continues at coordinate 62,568,080 of CM055403.1, read as the reverse complement.
AAGCCGGGCGACAACAAGCTGTGGACATTGGCCAGAAAAATGATGAACAAAGGATCCAGGAAAATCGACATGTTGACAATAAACGGCGAAACAAAAGGACACAGATATGGCGGAAGCACTAGCTGATGATGAAGTGAACAAAACTGTAGCAACAATTGACCGCATCTGCCCATCAGCCATACAGAGCCCCGACAGTCATGCGAGTCCCGAACAAATTTCCAGAATCATTCTAAAGTTGAAAGTTCGAAAAGCCTCCGGACTGGACGGAATTCCGAACATCCTATTGAAACGATTAGCCACTGACTGTCGCTATAAAATATATGACGAACATCATCAACACATGTGTGCATGAATGCTATTTTTCGAAGCTTTTCAAATTAGCGAAAGTCACAGCAGTCCTCAAGCCGTCCAAAAATATCCGAGATCCGCTGAGAGTTACCGTCCGATAAGTCTACTTTCTGTAGGGAAGATCTTCGAAAGACTGATCTACGCAAGACTAAGCAACTTCGTGAATGAAAAATCCGTTATAAAACCGGAACAGTTCGGCTTTCGTGAGGAGCATTCGACGATCCACCAAATTAAAAGGATTGTGAACATTATCAAAGGCACCAAAGCCTCCAGGAAGTCGACAGGAATGGTACTGATCGATATGGAAAAAGCGTTCGATTCGGTATGGCACAATGGAGTCATCTACAAACTGAAAAAGATTGGAACTCCTATTTACCTCATCAAGCTGGTTGCGTCATTCCTCAAAGAACGAAGCTTCACTGTGTCCGTTGACGGCTGGCCTAGCTCAAGGTTCAGTCATATCGCGCCTACTGTATGCTGTGTACACATCAGACCTCAAACTACTACTGAACTATGAAGCAGGATACTATGATGATGATACTGCCATTATCTCGTCAGCGAAGCAGTCCAATACAGTCATCAGAAATCAGTCATACGCACTGTCGAGAATCCACAAATATTTCGTTAAATGGAATATCAACTGCGAAAAAACGCAAGCAATTCTCTTCAAATTTAACTAATCGAGAAAACACATACCGACAAGAGGACTGTACTTCAATGGATCTCTGATCGACCTGAAGACGGAAGTGACTTACCTTGGAGTAAAAATCGACGAAAAACTGAAATTCGGCAAACACGTTGAATTCTGCAGGGTAAAAGCGCTCAACAGTTCCAAGGCCATCTATCCGCTTCTCAGCAGACAATCAAAACTGTCCACCGAATCAAAGCTGACACTGTATAAAGTCATCATTCGACCAAAAATAACATATGGATCGCCGGCGTGGATCACAACATCAAAGTCAAATGTCAGGAAGCTAAAGCTAACGCAGAATTAAATCTTAAAATGTATCCACGGTGTCCGGAAGACCTTCCCAGCGAATGTTCTCCTGGGGATGTCCGGAATCGACTCCGTGGAAAACCTGTTACAAAAGCAAACAAAAGCTCTCTTTGAAAAATGTGCAGCTTCGAACTTTGAGTTGATCAGAGATTCAGCGCCGTAAATTCTTATCAGTTTTCTTCTACCCTTACTGTTTTTTGTTTACTTTCCTATCATTTATATTTTTCTATTTTACTTTCTTTTCTTCACATCTTCTATTTTCTCCGTTCCATTTTATGAAAATTGATAAAGAGGTTTTTGAATAGCCGTGTTTTTTGCCTCAAGTTATTTATTGTTGTTCTGTAGTTGTGAACGTAAATTTTTCTTACTCAATTGAAATTAACAGCCTCAGACTGGTCGATGTGAAATCTTACCCTAACGATTAATCACGACGAGATATTGCGAAATGTATGTACCCCTACGAAATGTTTTCGTTGAATGAAGGCTAACCGATTATTTAGAAAAAAAAATTCTCTAATGTTACTGCTGCCCCTGCTCGTCGGTTAGTGGATGCTATGTACGATTGACATGTTGTGTCGGGGCAAGTAAAATCCCACAGTAAAGGCTTTCCGTATTTCCATGAAACCAGTGTCAACCCGTCAGGTTTTTTGACGTCAGATCTGTTACAGTCTGTTGGTTCTCGTAACGCCGGAACCCAGAACACCTGAAGTCCGCAGAGCGCGTTTGATCAAATCGTTGATTGTTTCATGCCTAGCCTTTCTGCCATAGCATGCTAGTCCATGGCGTCTAAACTAATCCACGTGTATTCCACATACACAAGTGTGTGGATTACAGACAGATAAGCCCAACCGTAAAGAAGCTGCAATTCGAAATGACTGATTATCTAACAAAGTACCTAGGGACGAACACGGTATAACAATTAGCCATGAACTTGCATCTCTTGCCACGTTTGCTTTCAGTCTGAATTTTGCTATTTCGGTCATCTTGCTCTCTAAAACTTGATGGTAGATGGGCTTACTCATATCGTTGTCCCAATTACATTGTTGTCGATTTAATGGACTTTCTAAAGCTTCAATTCCCGTGATCGTTTGCTATGAAATTAGAGCTTCTTCAACTAAATTAAGTGAAAGTTCGATGTCTACGGACTAATTCGGAGTGTTTTTATCATTTTTGGTGTAATGATCGGACTAGGTCGATCTGTTTCATGCAAACTGAATTTATGAAACCGGTCGACCTATTATGATCTTACTTTGAGTAGACGTAATTTCGGAATTCGTCAGCCTCGATTATCGTTTCAATTCTCGCTGGACGAAGTTTCCCTCTTTGCCCGAAAAATAGAGATGAACGGGTGACCATTTTTTGAAACCTTACCCGGACCGAACCCGACCCGATAAAATTTTTCGCAATCCGAAACCCGAATTGTTTCTAAACCCGACCCGGACCGAACCCGACCCGATTAAAATTTTCGAAACCCGAAACCCGAATTGTTTCAAAACTCGACCCGGACCGAACCCGACCCGATAAAATTTTTCGAAACCCGAACTGTTTCCAAACCCGGCCCGGACCGAACCCGACCCGAATAAAATTTTCGAAACCCGAAACCCATGAACCTGAAATAAACAATTCGGGTTCGGGTTCGGGTCGGGTTTTTCGAAGCTTCGGGCAGCCCGCTCATCTCTACCGAAAAAAGCAACACGTCGTTTGTAAAACACGTTGTTTGTAATGAAATTGTTTTTCTAAGGCAGATACGCCGACTTCCAGTATTAGCCGGAGCTTAAACCCACAACGGAAAGATTCGTGGTAGTCCCCACTGGAACACAATTATCCCTCTACGAGAAAGACTAAAGTCGCCGTGTCTTAAATGATGGAAGAACTGTCAAATTTTGGCAGTGCTAAATCTTCGAACTAAACGCACCGCTTTGAAAGTTGCACACAGTTCAACACATTGTGGTTAACGTCAAAAGAACACAAAAGATTCGAATTCGAAAATTCGCCATTCTACAATTTTAACTATCGGGATCAAACTAGAGGTGAGCGGGTTGCCCGAAATTCGAAAAAAAAGTCCGCCCGAACCCGAACCCGAAATACTTTTCACGGGTTTGGGTTTCGGGCTTTTGGGTCTAGAAAATCCCGGTCGGTCGGGTTTCGGGTTTTAAAATTTCCGGTCGGGCGGGTTTCGGGTGTACTTTTTATCGGGTTTACGATTCGGGTTCGATAATAATGCTACAAAAACAATTTTTCAAAATGATGCACCCTAGAATATTCAAATCACATCGACTACAAAACAATGATGTATTAGAGGTGAGCGGGTTGCCCGAAATTCGAAAAAAAAGCCCGCCCGAACCCGACCCGACCAGAACCCGAACTTCTTTTCACGGGTTTGAGTTTCGGGCTTTCGGGTTTCGAAAATCCCGGTCGGTCGGGCTTCGGGTTTTAATTTCGGATCGGGTTCGGATCGGATCGGGTTCGGGTCGGATCGGGTTCGGGTCGGGTCGGGCCGAGCCGCCAGCGTTTTCCGGGCCTTCGGGTTTTAATTTCGGATCGGGTTCGGTCCGGGCCGGGCTTCCAAAAAAAGTCGGCCCGCACACCTCTAGATCAAATCATGACATATTCACTTTTCGAGTTGTTACTCGTCATTTCCAATCATAAATAGGAAATTTAATTCTTTTTAATAAATAATACAATTTCTAACCTAAATTATAATATTGGAACATTTGTCAAGTTTTGACAGCTGTCTGATTTTGGCTAATTGTAGAATGGCGAATTTTCGAATTTGAATTTGTGTTCTTTTGACGTTTACCACAATGTGATGGACTGTGTGCACCATTCAAAGCGGTGTGTTTAGTTCAAAGATTTAGCACTGCCATTTTGTATGAAACAAATTGCGCATATCATTTTTGTATGGAAATCCCATGACCACCCAGCGCCAATGCGGTCGTTGATTAAACACACAACATTAGCTATTACTCCGTGAGATATGTTGAGTGATTTGGCCTCATTACACTTAATGACGAACTTAATGTGGAAGAAAGTTTCTTAAGAAAATGTAGTTTAACTTACAATCGGTCACCGCTTTAGTGCGTCGCCGGCTTATGTCAAAGTATATGAAATTTCATGATGAAGTGAGTCAATGACAAGTACGATAATTATGACGCTCGACATATTCAAGGAAATTTGCATTCATAAGCCGACGCCGTCTTAAAAGCATGGAGGAACACAAATCTAACATCCAAGAGTGAGAAAAGACACAAACACTAAACGTCTACCGACCCAACAAAATTGCCATTTCAACATTTTCCAAAATGTGTTTGCTTACTTGGTATAACAACAATTCTTTATTCAACTATCTAACAACTTGTCACTTTTCTTCTTTTAGACGATTTTCGAAGACTTTCTCTCGTAACTGTCTTTCCTCTTCCTCTTTCTTTTCTTTAACGGCAGCAAGTTCTTGTGGATGCATACGTTTCCGGTGGGAATAGTAGTTTCCGCTAGAAGCAAACGTCCGACCGCAAAATTCACAGAAAAATTTACGGATCCCAGTGTGTTGTACCAAATGATTGAGCAACGTGTTTCGTAGTTTGAATGTTTTGCCGCAATACTGAAAAAAACAACAGGAAGTTAAGGTAAGTACAGACAATAGGAAAATCGCTTACAATTAGAATTGTACGCGAGTCACATCGAACTATGTGAGGATGGTATCCCCCCGATACAATTAATTTCAAAATATTACCTGACAACTGAAGGGCTTAATATCCGAATGCTGCACTTTTATGTGATTCCTTAAACATTGCCTATTAAGTGCTGAGTAGTCGCACATTTCACAGTTGAATCGTACCATTGAATGTTGAACCATGTGCTAGAAAGGTAAGAAATTTTGAATGATGACATGGTCATCTCATTCTTCAATAAATGTCTACCTTCCGCAAGCAAAGTTTGTTCTTTAACCATTTTCCACATGTCTCACACTGCACTTGGTGAATTTTCGGCTGGTGAGTTGTTAAGTGATATGTCAAATTACTACGGCAAGAAAACTGCTTGGCGCAAATGTGGCAGATGTAATCAGCTGCATGGTTTATGTGCGCCACGTTAATATGCGAAGACAGACGTCCGGGAGAGCTGAAACTCTTACCGCACTCATCACAGATGTGCGCAGCTATGCGAACAAAAAGTGAAATAAAAATATTCGCTTGAAGCTCAGAGTGACTCATGTACCTCTTTCATTTTCCGGTTGATGTGAGATTGCATGGGCCACTAGTGCAGATGAATAGCTGAATTTGCGAGGGCACATTGGACAAGCTAATGGTCGCTCTTTTTCAGGGAGGTGGTTCTGAATATGATATTGAAGGATTTTGGGGCAAGTCATCATCTTTTCACAAGTGGGACATTTAAAGGCATCGGGTTGCAGGTGTCTAGCCATGTGCATTGCTTAAGTGTGAGTAGAACGGGTTGTACTATTTAAATTACGTATAACAAGGGAAGGGAAATACTTTTATATTTTTGTGCACCGGGATATAAGATATATACCACAATCGCCTCCTACATCCTAAATTTTGCCTCTTAGACTTGCTATAAAGTCAAACTACACCTTCCTTCCACGTCCCTCTTTAACAACCCACGTTGTTCTCTTGCCTCTACATCTCATTTCTACATCTTATGTTTTAGAGGTAAGCATGCCGCCCGAAACTCGATTAAAAACCCTACCAGAGTCCGAATCAATTTGTGGAGTCGGGTCGGGTCATGTTGGGTTGAATTTATTTTTTTGTCGGGACGGGTCGAATTTTAAAAAAAAGTTCGGGCTCGGGTAAGGTTTTCGGTTTCGGGTTCGGGTCAGGGTTTCGGGTTCGGGTCAGGGTTTCGGGTTCGGGTCAGGGTTTCGGGTTCGGGTCAGGGTTTCGGGTTCGGGTCAGGGTTTCGGGTTCGGGTCATGGTTTCGGGTTCGGGTCAGGGTTTCGGGTTCGGGTCAGGGTTTCGGGTTCGGGTCAGGGTTTCGGGTTCGGATCAGGGTTTCGGGTTCGGGCCATGGTTTCGGGTTCGGGTCAGGGTTTCGAGTTCGGCTACGGGTCAGGGTTTCGTGTTCGGATAGGGGTTTCGGGTTCCTCTATTACGTCCCCCTTTTGCATTCCACGTTTCCCTTCTGCATCATCTGCCTATTACGTTTTTGTCCTGTATCCTACGCTTTCCTTCGGCCTCTTAGGTTCATCTACTGCCTGCTACGTTATCCTCCTGTATCTTACGACCGCCTCCTGTTCTACGTTCTCCTTCTGCCACCTAAGATGCCCTTTTGCGTCATACACCTAGTTTGCAGATCTTTAATACGATCCAGAACGTCGTTTTCTCTTTTCTAACCACGTCCACATCATGCTCGATGAACGCTGTTTCAAACCAAATTTTTAAGAAAAATTCTTTAGAATTTCCTACGATAATTCATACATCATCTCTGTCCCAACTATACGCATCTTGTATTTGTCCACGAGTCGATATTATCGTCCACGAGGCGATATTATCGCCCACGAGGCAATATTATCGCCCACGAGGCGATATTATCGCCCACGAGACGATATTATCGTTCATGAGGCGATATTATCGTCCATGAGGCGATATTACCGTTCACGAGGCGATATTATCGTCCACGAAGCGATATTATCGTCCACGAGGCGATATTATCGTCCACGAGGCGATATTATCGCCCACGAGGTGATATTATCGCCCACGAGGCGATATTATCGCCCACGAGGCGATATTATCGCCCACGAGGCGATATTATCGCCCACGAGGCGATATTATCGCCCATGTGGCGATATTACCGTCTACGAGGCGATATTATCGTCCACGAGGCGAAATTATCGTCCACGAGGCGATATTATCGTCCACGAAGGGATATTATCGTCCACGATATCTACCAATCGATGATAATATCGTCTCGTGGACAATAATATCGTATCACTAAACAATATAATCGTCGAGTGGACGATAATATTGTTTTGTGAACTATATTATCATATCAATAGACGATAATATCGTCTCGCGGACAATAATATTGTATCAATACACAATATTGTCGTTCAATTGACGATTTTATCGTACCAGTGCAGTGAACGATATTATCGTCTTGGACGATAATACACTAGGGGTTTCTTCATACCGTCGATTTATTAGAGTGCAAACGCTGTAGATGAATTTAATGAAAATATTTTACCCATTGCACGAGGTTTAATCAAACGTAGGCCACAACAAATGACGTATCCTTTGATGGAATGTACCTCATTGTAATGGTCGCATAATGTTGATATTCTCGAATATTTTGCCTGGTTCCTATAAACACAATAAATGAAAGACATTGGGGCCGTTCATAAAGTATATCACGCTTCGAGGGGGAGGGGTTTCGGGCCTAGCTTGACAGAGTGTGACGGGAGGAAGGGGGTCTGGACAAGTGTTACGTCACGCAAATATGAATGCGCAGAAAAATTATTATGTTGGAAGAGTCCGGCATTTATGAAGCATTTCTTTAATCAAATGTGAAAATATTTCAGAAGAATTTTTTGCGTTCCGTAGCCCAAATTGATGTCAATTGTTTTGGAAGAAGGGACGAGAACTTGCGTCACATTTACCATTGTTGTTGTGATTCTTATAAATACTTAAAAGCGGCTGGACCGTTGGGCGCTTGACCTTTACCACTCATGTGTAGCTGTTTGCTTTGCGAGGCATATATGAGTGAAATCGTAGCTCAATCCAACTTGACTTTATTGTCAAGTTTTCAATTCATAGTATCCTTATTCACTACATTGCCGTCATAGTGATATATTCAAAGTTGTGACACCTCGCAGCTTCTTTTTTTATGGCTCAAAGAGACAAAGTACGCAGCCTGATGTCAAATTGAAAAGTATTTTGCCGTTAATTACTCGCTACCGCGTACAACTTTCACTTAAATCAGTTTTTGGTACATACCAGGCTGCGTTTCGAGCTTAGAAGGAGTGACACCATCTCACAAATAAGAAAATTTGACGTTTTCGTGAAATTTTTATGGCATTCCGCGGTTTGACAGGGGGAAGGGGAGTTTCAAAAACTTCGATTTTTGCGTGACATACTTTATGAACGGTCCCTTGTTGAAAATACGGCTTGAGTGGAATTTGTGTCAAGTATTTTTTAGAAAGCTACAAGGACTAGAAAAAATTTAATTAAAAAAAATTACGGGTGCTGGTTTTCTGTGCAAATGTCGCATTCCAGGCGATAAAATCTATAAGTAAAAACGATTAAAAATTTGTCCGTTTTCATTGCTCAGGTCTTACTTTGACAGCAGATCTAGCAGTTTCTTTCCTCTAAAAATTAGCTTTGAATTTTCGATGATAACCTTTGGAAAACCGGCAAATTTTTCATCAGCAAGGAACACGTCACAATTGGTAGGTACATTGAATTTGTCATCTTCACATTCATTTAGGTCAACCGTACCATCCGAGTCGTAAACGTCATTGTTATCGTCAACTATGTCGTCTTTCGATTGAACTGTTTCAATATCAGATTCTTCAACTTTGTTCATTTTCTTTAGCATTGGTACTTTCAACTTTTGTTTCACTTTCTTTGTGGATTTCGGTCGTGATAATCTCTTTGACTTCCGGATTATTGGATTATCGGTTGTTTCAACTTTAACCTGTGCAATTTGTTCGCTGACATCGTTCAATTCAATCGTTTCCGGTTCATCTGTTACGACTTCTTCAACCTTATGGATTTCTACATTGTTGTCCATCGTCATAGCCAAATCAGCGATGGGAGTATTTTCGTCAACTACTGGAAGGAACTGATTCAAGTCAATGGTGGCTGTGTGATTTTGCCCGGTCGATTGAAGCGTCACAACGTACTCATGAAGTTGTACGATTCGACATTTTTCGTTAGAAATAATAATAGAATTTGCAGCCGAAAATTGCAAGATCTCCTGATTTGCGGAGACTTCGCAGGAGTACGCATGAAATTCTTCTAGTCGATCGATGCATTTGGAACAAATATATTTGCTGTGTGGATCGTCTTGTTTCACCTGGAAAAAAATATTGTTGGATTGTTCATTTTAATGACAGTGTAGAATATTGTAACAAGTGAACTGTACTGCAAGTGGACATGGACACGATGCGGTAAGATGGAGGTGCGGATACAGAATAACAGCAACAGAACTTAAAGCGACTTCAAAATTGAATTAATTTCATGATTTATGTAAGTAACTATCCCAGATAATATAGATCACACTTTTTAATGTGGCTGCTCACTGAATGTACATTGAATGTGCGAAATCCAATGTTGTTGAGAATATGTACATAAAATGTACAAAAAATGTGCCTGTAAAGTGGTACATATTTCGATGTAAGTAAAAAGCACATCTTTTGTGCCATTAAAGCTCGAAATTATTGCACTAGATCACAAGTACATTTTTCGCACATTTTATATGCGTGATAAGGTGTACACTATTCCTATCACATTTAATGTACCAAAATGTGCTTGTGATGTACTTTCTATAACACTTTCTAACACTTTATACAAATTTAACACATAAGTATCCGGTGGCATAATTGGTAAAGCAGTCGACTCATAATCCCGAGCGTCTTGGGTTCAAGCCCCATAAATTAAAGAAATTTTTCTAAAAAAAATGAGAGCTTGGCATAAAAAAATGTAGATGGAGGACGTAGCGAATTTTATTTATAAATAATTTTTTCGAATTTAAGAGATTTATTTATATAAGAAATTTTCATCAGAAAACTCGGAAAACAAAATTTAATTTTCCTTTCTTTTCTTGTATAACATTAGATGTACATTAAATGTGTTAGTAATTTACACTAAAATGTACATTAAACGTACATTAAATGTGTATTCAAGGTGTTTTAAATGTACATTAGATGCGCATACATATACCACACTTCAGTGTACATTTAATGTACATTAAATGCACTTCTCGTTCCAAAGAAAAGATGTAACGGTAAGAGCGCTTTTCAATATACATTAAATGTCCTGGAACTGGAGCACATTAAATGGGATCAGCACATATTCCGATGGCACTTTATGTTCATTTCGTGGGGTCAATTGTTATATGGGTATAGTGCTGGGTATAACAAATCGGTCGTCTCGCTTTTCCGGCTCTCAGCGCCGAGACTTTGTCACATCTTCTTAATGTGGACACTCCCTTGGCTTTTATCAAAAATGCTTATGATACGTTATGTAAGCGAGTTGTAAATACAGTTAGCAAATTCATAATTTACACATCAAACTCTCTGACTTTTTCGAATTCCTAAGACCTTCCAAATACACCACAACAACCGCTAGATTCACTCATTACATTGAAAGTCGTTGAATTTTTTACTTTAACGCTTTTGACCTACCCCTAAATCGTCTCGGATCAAGTTACGCCCATATACAATCTTGATTAGGGATCAAAAACCTCTTGTTTTTCGGTTGGTGCCCCAACCTTTTTGATACTTTTATTTCCCCATACATTTTTGGACCTCCCTAACGGACAGGGTGTGGACACTGGACACACGCTCAGGGGGGACAGACGGACGAGAGACACACGGATAAGTGACACACTGACAGGTGACACACGGACAGGTAATACACAGACATGGGGGACACACGCACAGGGAGGACACGCAGACAATGGACACAAGGACGCAGAAAACACGAACAGTAGGGACACACGTACCAATTCGATCCAAATCTCCTAGGTACTTTAGCGTCACATTACACCTAGAGGTGTGCGCCGGCCAAAAAATTTCTTGAAGCATTGAGAAAAAGTGATCAGCGTACACTTCTAGGTGGAATGTGACGCTAAAGTACCTAGGCGGTGTGGATTGAAATCGTTGGAATACGCCTAAACAGTAATATTGCACGGTATTACTGTGACAATTGCTTTATTAAGTAGCTATAGCTACTCTATTTTTTCACCCTTTCTGTCTGTCCGTCTGACCTTCTGTGCACGTTCACCAGCGACTTACCGATGATTAATCGAGGAATCACAGATTATGCGCCGTGGAATCACGGACGATTCATAGTGGTATCACCGATGATTCACCGGGAATCACCGATAATTCACTGTGGAATCACCGATGATTCATCGGGGAATCACCGATGATTCACCGTGTAATCACAGATGATACACCGGTAAACCAAAGATGATTCACAGAGGAATTACCGATGATTCATCGGAGACTCACAGCTGATTTACAGAGGAATCACAGATGATTCACTGGGAAATCACAGATGATTCACTGTGGAATCACAGATGATTCACTGAGGAATCACAGATGATTCACCGTGGAATCACAGATGATTCACCGTGGAATCACAGATGATTCGCCGTGGAATTATAAATGATTCACTGGGCAATCACAGATGATTTACCGGGGAATCACAGATCATTCACCTGGAAATCACAGATTATTTACCGTGGAATCACAGGTGATTTGCCGGGTACTCACAGATGATTCACCGAGGAATTACAGATGATTCACAGGTGAATCACAGATGATTCACCGGGGAATCACAGATGATTCACCAGGGAATCACAGATGATTCACCGGGGAATCACAGATGATTTACCGGGGAATCACAGATGATTTACAGGAATATCACAGATGATTTACAGGAATATCACAGATGATTTACCGCAATATCACAGATCATTCACTGGGGAATCGCAGATGATTCACCGTGGAATCACAGATGATTCACTGGGGAATCACAGATGATTCACTGGGGAATCACAGATTATTCACTGGGGAATCACAGATGATTCACTGGGGAATCACAGATGATTCACAGGGGAATCACAGATGATTCACTGGGGAATCACAGATGATTCACAGTGGAATCACAGATGATTCACAGGGGAATCACAGATGATTCACCGGGGAATCACAGATGATTCACCGGGGAATCACAGATGATTCTTACATAACCGAAATTTAAACTTTGTACTTCTGCGCAGGTTTTTAATAACGCGAAAATCCGCGCAGAAATTAGTCTTTAATTGAGTTTCGGTCATTGTAGCATTATGTTTTGTTATCTTTGTTTTCAATTGTTATATCTCCAGTTTAATACGTTTCATCAACAGTGTTAACGAAGAAAAATTGTTCATTCGACACACCCGAAGTAACTAGACTAATTGTTCGACATTTGAATATACACACAGAAATCTTCGAGCATGCGGTTATCGTATGTCGGCTATAAAAAGATATACATACAAACTTACACACAACATATTTATGTATACTGGCACAACATTTCTTTTTATTTTCATTTTACCGCGGCAGTGTGACTCGAGTGGGATTATTTGTTGAATAAAAAGTGAAAGAATTTTTCTACCCGAAGGAGATCGTCTTTGATCCAATAGTTGCATTCTGAATTTAACTTGGAATCAGTCAATATCGTCATTGTTGTAGTAAATTTTTTTGGACGCATTTTACCGAGTCGATAACATCAAATATTTTAGTTTTATTTTTTTTTAAAGGAATTCATTCAAATTCGAAAATTCGATAGTGCTTTAAGGTTAGACATTGACCTTAATTTGACATTGATTTTGAGCAAAAGATTACAGTAACAGAAATGTAAGTGAATTTGTTTTACGAGTAACCAAGTTCAATAAAAATGTCGAAAAATTTATGATGGAGGCAATCTTCAATCGCACAGTATTCTAGGTTGTGTAACGAGTATAAAAAGTATTGGCGACATTAAATGATAAAAGAAAAAAACTTTTGATTTAATCAAATATCCAACCTTGATTTCGTAGTGTTTATAAACAAATTAATGAGTGTAGTGCATCTCTGTGATGTCAACAATAACAAAATATAAATAGTATTACCTAACATATTAAAATCGAATTGTAAACACGAGCACATAAACGAAAGAAAAAAGTGCATCGATGAAATTCAGTTAAGAGTCAAGGAATGCAGAGGCGTCAAACTGTGTATATAAGATGAGCCACGTAAACGATTTGTTGTTAATGAGTGACGACTTCACCAAAGTGGTGTTAGTTCGCCCATGAACACTTTGAAATAGACCGGAATTGAGCAGGGACTCAATTGCATAATTCATTCTAGTCAGTCGTTGCTACAGTACTTGTGCTTAAGGTGTTATAGCTGAACGCTCAACTGACAAAAAATTGTACGAGTTTCTTTTTCACAACTCAGAATACGTTGTATAATTGTCTCTCAAAAAAGCATTTTTGTAATAACTGATGAGCAAAAAACGCATTTCACTTTTTGATTCAAAAAAATTAAGAACAACGGACTTGTTCTTTTTGACGGAATGTTGATGAATATCGTCTAATCAAATTGTGTGCTCGTTTATTTTAGATGAACCGTCGATTCTCCCGTGCCGAGTCCAAGAATGATCTTTTGGAATTTTTGGATAGAGGACATTCAGCGAATAGAGAAAATCGATGGACATTTGAAGTAGCGTGGGAGGCAGCAAATAAAGTCGGCGGTATTTACACTGTAATACGATCAAAGGCGTTTGTTTCAACCGAAGAATTAGGGGAATTTTATTGTTTATTTGGTAAGGAAGAAACCATTCTTAATTTTCATTAAATGCAAACCTCATTCCTTTTCCCCTTCATCTCGTCCCTTTTGGTTAAACATTAGAGTGTTTCGGCAAAGCGACTTATAGCCAAATTTAGAACATATACATATAGCTATAAGTAATAAGCTACAAGTTTACGTTACGAGCTGTGAGTTTTAATTTATAAGTTATAAGTTTACTGTACAAGTTATAAGTTTATAGCCCAGATTAGTATTGTAACTGATCCAGTACTGATCAGTTTTAAAACTGATCCAAATAATTACTGATCAGTTTCAAAACTGAGCCGGATAAATACTGATCAGTCTCAAAACTGATCTGTATCAGTACTGATCAGTTTCGAACTAATCAGTTTTAAAGATGTTCCGGATCAGTCTGAAAACTTATATGGACAAGTACCGATCAGTTTCAAAACTGATCTGTATAAGTAATGATCTGTCTTAAAACTGATCCGTATCAGTACTGATCAGTCTTAAAACTGATCCGTATCAGTACTGATCAGTCTTAAAACTGATACGTATCAGTACTGATCAGTTTCAAAACTACTAATCCCAATCAGTTTTGAAACTGTTCAGTTCTGATGCCGATCAGTTTTGGAACTGATTCGTACTGATCTAGATCAGTTACAATACTGATATGGGCTATAACTGTAACTTATACCTTAAAGATATAACTCAAAGCAAATAGCTATAAGCATATGTTATAAATGTGGCTATAAGTGGATTTCTGTCTCTTATTGTAACCCCATCAGCTCCTTCTTGTGTTGCGCAAGTTATGAAGCTTGTATTCGTTAGAACAGAGTAAAAGAACAAAAACATTATCCTTTCTACACAGGACCTTACAAAGAACATAGTGTCAGGACAGAAGTTGAAGAATGCGAATTCCCGCACGATAATCCACTACAATGGGCGGTAAACGCTCTACGGTCACAAGGATATAAGGTAGGATATAAGTAAGTTCCACGAAAAAAAAGGAAAGGTTGATCTCGTTACCCCACCCAAAAAATTGTAGGAGTCCAAAACGTCAATTTTTTTTTTTTAATTTTTTGAGTGAAAACTATGATTTTCCGCGAGGGGTCAAAATTTGTACCAAAATTCCAATTCCATAAAACAATTTCAAGAAATTCCAAAAATTCCATCGAAATTTCCGAAGTTCGAAAATTCCATAAATTCCAAAAATTCAAGAAATTCCAAAAATTCCACAGAAATTTCAAAAATTCCACAGAAATTCCAAAAATTTCGGCGAAATTCCGGATTCCAAGAAATTCCATCGAAATTTCCGAAGTTCAGAAGTTCCGAAAATTACTCAGAAATTCCAAAAATTCCACAGAAATTCCAAAATTTCCACAGAAATTCCAAAAATTCCACAGAAATTCGAAAAATTCCACAAAAATTCCAAAAATTTCGGCGAAATTCCGGATTCCAAGAAATTCCATCGAAATTTCCGAAGCTCAGAAGTTCCGAAAATTACAAAAATTACACAGAAATTCCAAAAATTCCAAAAATTCCACAGAAATTAGAAAAATTCCACAGAAATTTAAAAAATTCCACAGAAATTCCAAAAATTTCAACGAATTTCCGGATTCCAAAAATTCCAGAAATTCTGTTTTAATTCCAAAAATTCCATTAGTCTGTACCAAAAAATATGAAGTGGATAACCACTCGATTTTCCGCCATCTTTCAAATTTGAAACGCTCGCAGCGCCATCATATCGCATGGCCTATTTTATTATTACGTCACCTCTCCCGTTAAATTTGACCAGCAAATGATTTTTTTAGAACTATTTTTGTGGGCAAATCTCTTAATAAGTTTCCTCGAGAAATTCTTGGAAGTTTTGGAAAATTAATTACTAATGAGTTCGGTCATGCGTCTACAAAAATCGTTCTATAAAATTCGTTTGTTGATCAAATTTAACGGGAGAAGGCGCTGCGAGCGTTTCAAATTTAAAAAATGGCGGAAAAATCACATTTTTGAATTTTCACTCGGCCAGTCTTCACTCAAAAAATAAAAAAAAAACTTTGGCGTTTTGGACTCCCACAATTTTGTGTGTGGGGTAATGAGATCAGCCTGTGGCCTTTTTTTTTTGTGAAAACCCTAAAGGGGGATTCACTTTTGAGAAAGTAAATCCAGTAAATCACAGCGCGAGTTTTGTCGAATAGGTTCACACAGGCAGATGGCTAGTCGATGGCAACCCTCAAATTATTCTCTTCGATATTGGGTCAGCGGCTTGGAAATTAGACCAATTTAAGAAAGACTTATGGGACACTTGCAACATTGGTAACGTGAACCGCTTTATGACACAACGAAATCATTTTTTTTACCCCGTTCTTTTCCACAGGAATTCCACATCTGGACATTGAATGTAATGATGCCGTTATTCTCGGTTACATGATTAGTGAATTTCTGACAGAATTTAAACGATGTCTTGGTCAGTATACTGAACAAAATAGTTATGGACCGCCGAGAATAGTAGCACAATTCCATGAATGGCAAGCTGGTGTCGGTCTAATAGTCCTGCGAACACGTCAAGTTGATATAGCGACTGTATTTACAACCCATGCTACTCTACTTGGTCGATATTTATGTGCTGGTAACACTGATTTTTACAACAATTTAGACAAGTTTTCTGTGGACGAAGAAGCTGGAAAACGGCAAATTTATCATCGTTATTGTCTCGAACGTGCAGCTACTCATTTATGTCATGTATTCACTACGGTGTCGGAGATCACTGGCTATGAAGCCGAGCACTTACTCAAGCGAAAACCAGATATTATAACGCCCAATGGTCTGAATGTGAAAAAGTTTTCAGCTATTCATGAATTTCAAAATTTGCACGCAATTGCGAAGGAAAAAATACATGAATTTACGCGAGGACATTTCTATGGCCATTTCGATTTCGATTTAGATAAAACTTTGTACTTGTTCATCGCTGGAAGATATGAATTTGGTAACAAAGGTGCCGATGTCTTCATTGAGTCTTTAGCTAGACTGAATCATCAACTTAAGGTGAGTTATGGTTAAAATTGTGACATAGACCGGATTTAGATCACCCCAGTAAGACTAACGTCCATTGGGTGTTGTTAACGCCCATTGGGTATTATTAACGCCCACTGGGTGTTTTTATAACGCCCACTGGGTGTTTTTATAACGCCCACTGGGTGTTTTTATAACGCCCACTGGGTGTTTTTATAACGCCCACTGGGTGTTTTTATAAAGCCCACTGGGTGTTTTTATAACGCCCACTGGGTGTTTTTATAACGCCCACTGGGTGTTTTTATAACGCCCACTGGGTGTTTTTATAACGCCCACTGGGTGTTTTTATAACGCCCACTGGGTGTTTTTATAACGCCCACTGGGTGTTTTTAGAACGCCCACTGGGTGTTTTTATAACGCCCACTGGGTGTTTTTATAACGCCCACTGGGTGTTTTTATAACGCCCAATGGGTGTTTTTATAACGCCCACTGGGTGTTATTAACGCCCACTGGGTGTTTATAACGCCCACTGGGTGTTATTATTGCCCACTGGGTGTTATTAACGCCCACTGAGTGTTTTTATAACGCCCACTGGGTGTTTTTATAACGCCCACTGAGTGTTATTAACGCCCACTGGGTGATATTAAGGCTCACTGGGTGCTTATAACGCCCACTGGGTGTTATTAACGCCCTCTGGGTGTTACTAACTCCCTCTGGGTGTTACTAACGCCCTCTGGATGTTATACACGCCCTCTGGATGTTATTCACGCCCTCTGGATGTTATTAAATGTAGTGGCGTTGCAAAGGGGTCACTTGCTATAAAAAATTAGTATCCATAAAAGAGTCAGGACAGGGAATTTTGTTTATAGAACTCTCGCTACCCCCCAAAATAGGGGGTGTGTTTGCGGTGGTAGCCGGAATACTATAAGCAAAATCTCTGACCAGTTTGCAGTTATGGACTTTTTGGATTTTATAGCAAGTGTGACGTCATATGTGCACGACCCCTAACCT
This sequence comes from Pseudolycoriella hygida, assembly GCA_029228625.1. NCBI lineage: Eukaryota > Metazoa > Arthropoda > Insecta > Diptera > Sciaridae > Pseudolycoriella > Pseudolycoriella hygida. The sequence goes on along the minus strand of CM055403.1, from coordinate 62,550,203 downwards.
GGTCGTCATATACGTACAGTCACCGGTTTAATTTATGTGAAGCAGTTAGAGTAACTATTCCCACACGTTTAAGGCAGACAATTTCTTAAACAATTCGAAGAATTAGGTCTCAATCTATAATTCTCCCATAGCAAGTCCTCGTGAAACGAAGACTTCCTTGAATGTGCCGTCACCTTCGTCAGTCAATAACTTCCCTAAATGTTATTCGCGAAACCAAATAAAATATTAGAAAAGTGAAGAAAAGCCCCGTGGACATGTGTTTGTTACAGATCACTAAAAATTTGCCGCATTCTTTCAGTCAAATTTGCCTGACGTAACGGTTGTGGCTTTTCTGATTTTCCCAACAAAAACCAATAATTTCAATGTGGAATCTCTCAGAGGACATGCCGTAACTAAGCAGCTAAGAGATACCATAAGTAGCGTTCAACAGGAGATTGGAAAGCGTATGTTCGATACTTGTTTGAAGTAAGAAACAATAATAAATTGACCAATGGACCTGCCTGATGTTTTCAATTGTTTTGCAGTGGCAGACTACCATCGTCTTCAGAGCTGCTGACCAAGGAAGATGTTGTTAAAGTCAAACGTTGTCTATATGCTTTACAGAGAGATGGACTGCCACCAGTAACTACTCACAATGTTGTAAGTACAAAATTATTAGAAACATAGAAATTTCGTTTGGTAACAATCGTAAACTTTAGGTGGATGATTGGAACGATCCCGTCTTATCATCAGTTCGTAGATGTCAATTGTTTAACACAATTCACGACCGTGTCAAAGTAGTCTTTCATCCCGAATTTTTATCGTCAACCAATCCACTTTTCGGCTTGGATTATGAAGAGTTTGTAAGAGGTTGTCATTTGGGTGTCTTTCCATCTTATTATGAACCATGGGGCTACACTCCAGCTGAATGTACGGTCATGGGTATTCCAAGTGTAACGACAAATTTGTCCGGATTTGGATGCTTCATGGAGCAACAAATCGATGATCCAAAGTCGTATGGAATTTATATTGTGGACAGACGATACATTGGCTTAGATGACAGTATAAATCAACTCGCCCATTTCATGTTCGATTTTGCCAAAATGACACGCCGTCAACGTATCATTCAACGCAATCGTACAGAGAGATTAAGTGATTTATTGGACTGGAGGAATTTAGGCATCGTAAGCAAAACATTTAGTAGTGAAACGAAATGTTGGTCAGTCAAAATGTCCGTTTTGATATTTCTTTCAGTATTATCGTGAGGCTCGCATTAAGGCACTGCAAGCGGTTTATCCAGATTATGTAGATGAGAATGGACATTATCTTTTACAACGGAGTCTTAAGTATCCAAGGCCGTTGAGTGCACCCCCAAGTCCACGCTCCTCTCGTAATTTTTTCTATCCCTTAACTAAACAACAAATTAATCGTTTGAACAAATTGCAGGACATACAACGCCGGCAGCGTCGCTACATGGTTCTGATAGCGAAGAGGATTCGGTCGATAGCGAAGAGGAGAAAGAACAGCTAAAACAAACAAATTAGAGAAAAATATCAAGTCAAGAATGTAAACTGCCATTGGGTTTCCAGTAGAAATGTTTTAAATAATGATAACAAAGAATATTTTCCACAGCAAGGCGAAGCAAATCAGAAAGAGAAAAATCAAATTACTTTGGATTATTATCACACTTCGAGACCACTAAGATATTCTTGTTCATTTCGTAACTACGTTAGTGAAAATTGTTCCACTTAACTGTTTGCCATATTTCAACAATATTTTTAATTTTTATTATATTTTTGTAGATATTTGAAATTGATTGCCTACAGAACTGTAACACTTTTATACAGTTTGGTTGAGTCGATTTTTAGATAATAAATTTATTTTGTTTATTCAAATTCCTGGATTTTTATTACACGAGCGTTACGGTTGTAACAAAATCGGGTCAAAGCTTACCCCTTTTTGCGTGACAGGGGTAAAGCAATCCTGACTGCGGCGCAGTTTTTTATTTCGTCCTCTTATTTTGAAACTAAATAAATAGTTTATTATTTTGAAAAGGCGGTAGAAATATGGAGGTTTAATATGTGGAGATCAGTTGTAACCGGACAGCAAACATGGAGTCAGTAAATTACTTCCATTTCATCACAATTCATTGATTCAAGTGTACACTGCTTACAAAAGAGCCATCTGTCGGAATCTTTTCAACTAATGAAAATTTATTTGGAAAAAGTCAGTCTTTCAGCTTTTCCACTTAATAAAACGGAATGACGAAGTGCACTTCAGTGCAAATAGTGTTCTAATAGACTATCTGCACTTCAGTGAAAATAGTGTTCTAATAGACTATTTGCACTTCAGTGCAAATAGTGTTCTAATAGAATACCTTAATTGTTTACTGATAGATTTTTTTATAAGCTAATGGCTTTTTTCTTCCACCAACACAATATACTTTTTCCTTCTACAATGGCTACAAATGAAGAACTTGCTTTTCCTTCTACAAAATGTCATGTGACAAAATGTGACATGAAGAACTAGCTTTATCCTTCTACAAAATGTGAAGTGAAGAAGTAGCTTTTCCTTCTACAAAATGTGACATGAAGAAGTAGCTTTTTCTTCTACAAAATGTGACGTGAAGCACTAGCTTTTCCTTCTACAAAATGTGACATTAAGAAGTAGCTTTTTCCTCTACAAAATGTGACGTGAAGCACTAGCTTTTCCTTCTACAAAATGTCACGTGAAGAACTAGCTTTTATTTCTACAAAATGTCACGTGAAGAACTAGCTTTTCCTTCTAGAAAATGTCACGTGAAGAACCAGCTCTTCCTTCTACAAAATGTGGCGTGAAGAACTAGCTTTTCCTTCTACAAAATGTGACGTGAAGCACTAGCTTGCCCTTCTACAAAATGTCACGTGAAAAAAGCTTTTCCTTTTGAAAAATTGTCACGTGAAGAAGTAGCTTTTCCTTCAAGAAAATGTCACGTGAAGAACTAGCTTTTAGTTCTACAAAATGTGACGTGAAGAAGTAGCTTTTCCTTCTACAAAATGTCACGTGAAATTCCGGGAAACGAATACCACGATCGAATAATGTATGTTAATATGATTTAAGTTTTGAGAAAAACAACAACATTGCTTATAATAGAAACTTTCATATTCCATGATGTCGATATTTTCTTCATTGTCCTTTTCTCGGCACCCAAAACCAAATTTCCATCAGGGGCCGTTCATAAAGGACGTCCGCATTTTTTCAGAACGCTGAGCCGATGATCGAAACACCGACTTACGAAGAAGTTACAGAAGCCATCCACAAACTCAAGCCGAATAAGTCCCCGGGAGACGACAACATACCAGCTGAACTGATTAAAGCGGCAGGACCAGACCTATGGCACCGACTGCACCAAATAATTGACAGAGTATGGGATGAAGAGAGAATACCGCAGGACTGGCAGATGGGGCTGATGATACCGATTTTTAAAAAAGGTGCAAGAGTGGAGTGTAAAAACTATCGAGGTATATGTTTGCTCAACGTAGCGTACAAAGTACTGGCGGAGATACTTTATAACCGCTTGGAGATCTATGCTGAAGAAATCACTGGAGACTACCAGTGTGGATTCAGGAGAGGCAGATCGACGACCGACCAGATTTTTACAATTCGGCAGATAATGGAGAAAGCATGGGAGTACAACGTGACCATACACCAGCTATTCTTAGACTTCAAACAAGCATATGACTCGATTGATAGACCAGCGTTATTCGGTATTATGGAGGAGTTTGGAATACCGAAGAAGCTAATAAACCTGACGAAAGCAACCTTTACCAATACCAAATGTAAAGTGCAGATTCTAAACGTCCAATCTGACCCATTCGACATAAACACCGGACTACGTCAAGGAGATAAGCTATCGACAATCCTATTAAATCTAGCGTTGGAGAAGGTCATCAGAGCTATGACAGTGAACTGGAACGGGACGATATTTACGTCTTCAAAACAAGTTGCTGCGTTCGCCGACGATGCCGATTTGATGGGACGAGGGACGATCGCGATCAAGGAAATGTTTGTCGAAATGGACAGGGAAGCAGAGACGATTGGACTGGTAATCAGTGAGGATAAGACGAAATATCTTACGCTAAACAGGAAACAAGGATCGCGTATTGGACAAAACATCACAATTGACGATTACAACTTTGAAGTTGTCCAGTCATTCAAATACCTCGGCTCAATCATAAACACTGACAACGACGTAGACGAAGAGATCAAGACGAGACTGATGCAGGGGAATAGATGCTTCTACGCACTGAAACATCTGTTTAGAAAATCTCTGGTCAGTCTAAACACGAAACTTCGCCTATACAAGACACTGATCCGACCCATCGTAATGTACGGCTGTGAAACATGGTCTTTGACACTCAAACAAGAATCGCTACTTAACTGCTTCGAGAGGAGAGTGCTAAGATCAATATGTGGACCATTATACGAACAAGGACGATGGAGGATAAAAACAAACAGAGAGCTGACAGACATCTACGGGGACGAAACACTAGTCGGAGCTATTAAATCTGCCAGACTGCGATGGGCAGGTCATGTAGCGAGAATGGACGAGGATCGAATGCCAAAGAAAGTAATGGATCGAAACTTCGACAACGACAGAAGGAGAGGAAGACCCCGGAAGAGATGGCTAGATGGTGTTGAAGAAGACGCGCGAAAGTTGGACGTTGCGCAGTGGAGAAGTCTGGCCCAGGATCGCTCCAGATGGAGAAACGTTGTAGAGTCAGCCAAAACCCGCTTGGGTTAGACAGGCTGATAA
>CM055403.1:62534839-62544929 GCA_029228625.1 Pseudolycoriella hygida | reverse complement strand
GCCAGACTGCGATGGGCAGGTCATGTAGCGAGAATGGACGAGGATCGAATGCCAAAGAAAGTAATGGATCGAAACTTCGACAACAACAGAAGCAGAGGAAGACCCCGGAAGAGATGGCTAGATGGTGTTGAAGAAGACGCGCGAAAGTTGGACGTTGCGCAGTGGAGAAGTCTGGCCCAGGATCGCTCCAGATGGAAAAACGTTGTAGAGTCAGCCAAAACCCGCTTGGGTTAGAAAGGCTGATAAGAAAAAAGAAGATAAGAAGAATAAGCATTATTAACGACTTTTTCCTGCTTTGTCCGTTTAGTCATACCCTCCCCACCCTCCCCAAGGACATCCGAATTTGGCGAAAAATTCATGAAATTGACGGATTTTTTTTCGTGAATATCGTCAACTGTTCGTGAGATTCGTGAAATTGTTTCACGAAAATAGGCTTTGCCACTCACAGTGCAGACTAGTCGGATATTAAAATGTTTCCCAAAGCAAAAGTTTCATCTGGGATCTCTACGCACCTTCCAAATTTAGATCATCCTGAAGATGCTACTCAGCGTCTTCCATTTGGTTAACGTTTACATTCGTCTTTATACAACAAACAAATTAATGCTAAAACTTTAAAACGCAATAATAAAACCAATGTATTTGCTCACTTAATCTTTAACTGAATAATAAATTAAAATGACAGAAAACATTTTCTACGAGTCAGAAATGGATAAATACTTTTTGAGTTGATACATTTGCAAATATTTGTAAACGTCAAAAGCCAACAAAGATGGCCGCCATTTTTATTTGCAATCATCAACTCAAAATTTTGTGTATCAATTTCTGACTTTTAGAAAATGTTTTCTGTCATTTAAATTGACTATTCAGTTAAAGATTAAGTGAGCAAACACATTGGTCGAAAAAATTATGCGTTTTGGAGTGTTTATTAAGTGGAAAAGCTGAAAGGCTGACTTTTGCAGTGAAATATTGGAATTCACATTTCTAGCAAATGAAAATGTTCTTTCTCCAAAAGTGTTTCCGCAATTTTGTTTGGGAATAGGTTAAGTATGTAATGACGACATAAGCATTCGTTTTCATTTAAGGCTTAACAAACATAACCAAAGACCCGTACGCGTCAGAATAGATGTGGTAAACAGAATTTGGTGTTGATGACAAAATAACTCGAACGTATCTAAATATAGAAATATAGTAATCCAATGTTTTGTGCTCTTTTATAGGCTATAAGAATTTTAAAGATCCATAGAAATTACCCAAGGTAATGTCAAAGGCCCTACCGAAGGTCTGAAACCATTGATTTTGATAGCCTAAATGTTCTTCCTTGCACCATAACAACAAAAGGACCAACGTAGTTTCTTCAAGAAATCCTCAAACTTCTGTTTGAATTCTCACCAACTTTGCCTTAAGAAGCAAACTTCAAACAGCCGTAATTTTATAGATATGTGTCATCACTCCCAATTCTAGAAGTGGCTTTATCCCGCGATTTGATAATTTGACCCTGAAACACGTGTTCTCTAAAATTTTATTCTCTACAACTTTGCCTTTGGAAGCAAAGTGCACAAAGCTGACGTGATTGCACACACGGCAGACGAAATCTCACTCACGCGAAGAGGAAACGTCAATGGATTTATCGTCGCCGGAGCAACATACCACCCACACTACGGCACAGTAACATACGTGAGAGACAATTTGACAATTGGGTGCATGTAGGAGCGGACAGTTACGAAAATCAAACATCTTGCATAGTGACAAGTGTTAGTGAACTCACAAGTTACGACAGGCGACTTTAACAGCCACCATTGCCAATGGCGATACAATCTAAGCGACCGTAATGGTGAGACGATCGTGCAGTGGATGGAGCAGGAAAATCTATTTCTCTGCTACGACGCAAAAGAACGTGGAACGTTCAGATCTGCCAGGTGGAACTCCGAAACGAACCCGGATCTATGCATGGTGTCCAAAAGCGAACGCGGAACGCCTCTTCACGTCACCAGAAAAGTACTCAGTGACTTTCCGCATAGTCAGCACAGGCCGGTACTTATTACCATCGGAATAAAAATTCCACTAATCGAGTCAATTCCAAGACCACGATGGAATTTCAGAAAAGGTGACTGGAATGCTTTCTCTCTCAGTCTTGATGCCAACGTAAGATGGGTGAGCCTGAAGTATTTAACTATAGCCGATTCACGAGAATAGTTAAAAGCGCCGCCAAGAAATGCATCCCTCATGGATATAGAAAAGAATACATTCCATGTTGGACGGAAGAGAGCACCAGGCTATACAATGAATTCGAAGCGAGTGGAGACACTGAAATCGCCGAAGATCTTTCGCAATCACTGGACAACGCACGAAGGCAACGATGGATGGATTCAGTTGAAAGCATTGACTTCAAGCATTCGAGTAGGAAAGCCTAGTCTCTTCTTCGCCGAATCGAAGCCAGCAGCTCTGGGTCGAAATCAAAGCCAAATATGAAGCCGAAGGCGATAGCCAATCGAATTATGAAAGTGTCCAGAACGAAGATTGACCGCAAAACTAAAAGGAACGTGAAACGCAATCTACATTTGCTCAGAAAAAGTAATCAATTCCGATCTGAATTTTCACGGCTGTTCAACGTAGAAGAGATAGAAAACGCTATATGTAATGTGAAGACCGGCAAAGCTGCAGGACCGGACGAAATGTTCCCAGAGTTCGTGACGAGTTGTGGAAAGAATACAAAACTGTGGATGAGCGACATCATAAAGACAAAAAGAATCCCATCCGAAGTGAAGAAGACCAAAGTGGTAGCAATCCTGACGCCTCCCTGGCTTGATGATGTGGTAGCAAATTTTAGACCGATTTCGATGCTCAGTGTGATGTACAAATTTCTCGAACGTCTCTCGTACAAACGGATAAGGTCAGTTATTGACGTGAAGCTGCCGCAAGATCAAGTTGGATTTAGAGAGAACCGGAGCTGCCGCGATCAAGTCATGGCGCTAACGGCTCATATTGAACTCGGATTCGAAAAGGGCGAAAAAACTGCAGTGGTGCTCATCGACCTCACGGCCGCCTACGACACCGTGTGGAGACATGGACTTCTTTACAAACTGATCAAAGTGATACCGTGCAATTCATTCATAAATCTGATCAATGAACTGCTTAGCGACAGAGAATTTGTGGTGTACATAAACAGCGAGAAAAGCAAGAAGTGCATACTCAACAATGGACTCCCTCTGCGCCTCTCCTTTTTAATTTATACATGAGCGACATGCCAACAACGACAAGCCGAAAATTTGGTTACGCAGACGACAATGTGATAGCAACGCGAAAAGTTTTAAAAAGTGTGAAGAAACACTCAACAAAGATCTGCTCGCCCTGGAAAGATATTTTAAGAAATGTTGCCTGAAACCAAATCCGAACAAAACTGAATCGATCTCCTTTCACCTGAAACAAACAGGCAAAGTACGAGCTGAAAGTGAGTTTCTGTGGACAAAGCGGGAGACACAACAGTCACCCTAAATATCTCGGTGTTACATTGAATCGTTCTTTCACATACAGTACGCTCAATAACATCATCCACAAACTCTGCGGAACCACTTGGGGTGCGAATGCTGAGACACTACGAACGTCGTCGATCGCACTAGTTTTCTCCCTAACGGAATATTGAACACCGGTCTGGCTGAACAGTGCACATACCAACAAAGTGGACGTCCACCTCAACGATACGCTAAGGACTATTAGTGGTGCAGTCAAATCAACGCCCATTGAACGGCTTCCGGTACTCTCCAACATAGCTCCACCTCACATACGACGTCAACAAGCGATGTTAAAGGAATACCGGAAAGTTCTACAAAATCAACAACTTCCGATTCATTTGGATATGGGATTGCACCAAACGAACCGACTTGTGTCCAGAAAACCTGTGCTAAAAACTGCCACAAATCTCTACGAAACTAATTTTTCTGCAATAGACCGATGGCGCGAAGAGTGGCACATCCGAGACATCCGAGTGACCTGCCGAGAAAAGAATGGGTAACGCTCAACCACATACGAACTGGACATGGTAGATGTGCCCACAAAATGCATATCTGGGGCCTGACTGATAATCCAGGATGCGACTGTGGTGCTCCAATTCAGACAATGACACACATCTGTTCGGAATGCCCTCTGAGAGCTTTTTCGGACAACATCATGAAAGTACATGAAGTCGCAACTGGTGTGAAAGGCTGGCTAACGAGGCTCGATTTACAACTCTAAGTATGAACCGAGACTATAAATGTGATAGAGAATTTAGGAAATTTATTGACGAGCGTAATTTTTACTGTGATATTTGTTTTTGTATAGTAAACTTTGTACAAACACATACGCTAAATAAATAAATTTGGAAGCAATTTTCTCACTGCCATAATTCTAGAGATATGAGTCATCCCTCACAATTCTAGAAGTAGTCATATACCAGGATTGGGTCATTTTTCCTTAAAACCCTGAAACACGTGTTCTCTAAAATTTTATTCTCTTCAACTTTGCTTTTGACAGTAAATTTTCATATTGCATAGTTGAGTAAATATAGGCGAAAAGCCATGTGCTTTCATAGTATATGGCCAAGAAACTCAATTTCGTTCATTCTATTGGTCCCAGTGCGTACCACTGATCCGATTTCCACAAAAACGAATTCGACAGTTTTGTGAGATAAAAAATGCTCTCATTTGACATTGACACTAAACTGAACAATTTCCGTGCTCTACTTGCTGAGATGTTTGCGAAAAAGTTGAACCGACCCTCCAAAAACCATGTTTTTGGTCATTTTTTTGACCATATCTCCGGAACCATTTGACCGATTTTGTTCATCTTTGAACTTGAATCATTTCACGGACATTTGTTTCGCTGATTCGTCATCTCTAGACTGCCTCACTCCCGCCTCGATCTACCCCATGTTACAATAAAAATTTTTGTAGTAAACTTATAGGACCTTAGTACTTCGTAAGGGTCCAATAACAACAGCGACATTTGGAGTACTGGGAATGTGGAAGAATCCAATTTGCTCAAAACTTTCCATTTACTGTAGTGCAAAATTAAGCGAAATTATTCCTGCAACGATTGAACCTTTTTTGCGCAAAATGTTTAACATTTTTTCACGCATTTGAAAGACGTTCATGGCGATAAAATCATAACCAACAAATGCAAATATTGTTTGTATGCGTTGAAGAATGAAATTAGTAATTGGTTCAACAGACGGGTTAAAGGATAGGCACAATCACGAAAACGGGTATCTCAATTACTTCAAGGACATAAAGAAACAGTTTGGCAATGTCCTCCAATCAACCGTTGCAACTCATCCAACAACAAGCGCAGCTATTGTCCGTCAACATCAACAATCCATCGCTCACAGAGACATCTTCGAATCCGGAATACGCAAACAATGAACTTTTCAAATGTACTGTGTTGACGTACCACGGAGTGTCATAACAACATCAGGTGACGACGACAGGCAAGAAATTGCGATGTGGTGGCACTCACCCAAGCATATCAATGGCGAACAGTATGATTCAAGTACTGGGCTTTGCAGACGATCTGGGCATCGACAGACGAAGACATTCGGAGGTGGTTGATACTTCCACGAAAACTCAAGCGGAAAGGATAGGTTTGGTGATAAACGAATCAAAAACTAAGTACATAACGACTGCTGAAGACAATTGGGAGAAAAGTTAAGCGTTTGTGACCAGAACTTGAATTTACTTAACTTGGTTGATCTGCGTCCGTTCAGACGGCGAAATATATCGAAGCATTTTGGCGAACAGCAAATGCTACTATGGACTACTAATCAAACATCTCCGTTCAAAGCTACAAAATGTCGTACAAATGTACAAAATGTCGCTCATACCGGTGTGAGTCTTGGACAGCTACTGCTGATCTTCGAGAGAAAAGTTCTTTGCCCTTTTTTTGAGAACTTTTTGTGAAGAAGAAGGATTGAGGAGGAGGTACAACGTTGCATTGAAGACTTAAATTGAACAACTGGACATTGTGACAGGGGTAGAAGGTCTAGGTATGGATGTCAATAAAGCTCCTTCAACACTATTTTCCTCAGGGCTAAGTCCTATAAGTGGCTGTAGCGCCGAGCGTGCTTTGCTGGTGTTGTGACAAATAAACGCAAGTACAACGGCTACTTTACGATTTCCGGAATTACTTGACGTATGAGTTAATGAAAATTTTCCACTGGCTGATTTACACATTTTGCAAGTATGACTTTCTCTAACATTCATTTTTACATTTCCTATGAAAGAATGAAACAATTTTAAGGTGCGATTACCGCGTATTGTGGTCTGAATAAACAATTAAAGAGGAAATGGGCCTTGATATAATTCATGGATGCTTGAAGTATTCTCTTCTGAGACTTAAGAAAATGGGAGACCCAAGGTTCACAATTTCTTTGCTTGTATTATAAAATGATAAACTAAAGAAGCACTTAAGTGGAGAAAGTTGAAGCAGGAGCACATGGGCGAGGAACACGAGGGAATACAAAGGATTTTGATTGGCATATTATAAGAGGCTATTGGTAAGGAATATTACGCATGTCTTGAGAAGAAAGTCCTTTACATGACAGAAAGGTCTAAAAAATGTATTTTTTTTGTGTGACATTTCTTATGGACGGCCCTTAAGATTATCGAAAACTCAATCTAATTTCTTTAAATAATGGCCTGGGCAAATACTACTCGCATTACAATGTCATAATTTCAATGAAACTCACCTGTACACCCAAATATCTCAATATTTTCTTGTCGATATCACTTGGCTGAGAATTATTTGACAAGATGTCTAAAAACGAATCCGTATCATGTAAACACAATCGGCAAACAACAATATTAGTCATGTTTCTTTGAAAATTTTTGAAAAGGTTTTCAGAGTTCAAATATATTCCGATTTTTAATTATTTCAATAACTATTAAAAACAAAAACATAAAATTTTCTTTGAAAAAAGCGTCTTATTTTGACATCGATCAGAAATGTACTAGATCGTTGCAGTGATGCTAGATTGTTGTATGCTACGGTGGACACATTTTTTTGAAAGTAAACAACACAAGTACTCCCTATCATCAGACATTCCGTTCTGGATGCATGCACTTCTTTAAAAAAAGGTAATAGTTTACATTAGAAATTGAACGCATCCTTGGTGCGTTCTGATTCGTTCCGCATATGTGCAGAACGTTTATTATGGTGTACAGCATCCACCGCACTCGCAACTTCAGAGAAATGATAAATAGTTGGGCTGTTAGGGGCCATTACATACGTAGGTACTCACTAGGGGGGTGAAGGGAGTCTATAAAAAGCGTACGGAAGCGTGCATGGCGGGAGGGGGGAGTTAGGCTAAGGAGGACGAGGAGTACGCACTCTGGTCTAACTTTTTTCAAACTCAAAGAAAGTTATTGTAAACTCGTTCTGTAGTCTTCAAGTTATCAAAATGTGTGTCCACAGGCGCATTTTTTATGTCCACTGATAAGAAAGCTATTTACACTTTATCATGCAAAAACAATAAATTTTTTACATGCTTCTGTGTTGATAAATGCGTTATTACTCGCTGCAAGCAGCTCGTAATACGCATTTCTCAAACATCAGCATGTAAAATATTGTACGTTTCTGTGGGGATAATTTGCTTATCTTCGAGGGGGATTATAAACCACGTCTTCGGCTTGGGATACAAGCCTCCCCCTAGAATATAAGTGAATTTTCCCCACAGATACGTTATGTTCTATTATACCTACAGGACTATTTTTTCATTGGACAGTGTGTCGGCAGTTGTAATTTGTTAGTAGAGGTAGTAGTAGTAATAGTGGTAATCGTGCGTAACACTCTCAGAATTTTCATTAGAAAGTCACAGAATTCCATTTTGTGCAACTGAGAAACGAATTCATCTAAAAACGTGCCAATGACTGAAATGCGTAATAAAGTTGTGTGCTTCGAAAAGTATCTACTCCCGTTTCACGAACTTACCTGCTATAGTGTGACAAGAATGTATCACACAAATTCGGCTGTCTTCAGAGGAAAATTTACATATATTCAAGTTTCGTGCGTATTTAGGGGGTGGGGGCGGGGGGTTTACGAAAATCGTACGATAGGGGGGTGGGGGTCAAAAATCCGACTTTTCGAGCGTACGTATGTACTACTTGAATGGCCCCTTACACAGAACCAGAGATAGAACCATTTTAAGATTTCACACGCAAAAATTTGGCTACCCGTTAGGCATGGGCGATATTATTTTGATATATCGAATATCGATAATTATCGATTATCGATAATCGATAATTTTTTATATTGTTATCAAATCAAAACAATATCGATATAATCGACAACGCATATCAATATCAATATCGATATTTCGATAATTATCTAGAAGTCATTTTAAGACGAGAAATTGATGAATTACGATTGTTGAATCAGCCTGAGAAATCCGACAACGATGGCTTGAAAGTAGCACTGACGAAAAAGAAGTCAGCTCTTGAAGAGCTGTTCGAAGAAAACGAAGATGACGCGAATGTAATTGACGCTGCAACGCATGAACTTTATTTGTACTACAGTCAACTGAAAATTCCAATCACTGAGGATTCATTAACGTGGTGGAAAAATCGAGCTACTCTGTTCCCGTATTTGTCCCGTCTCGCTAAAAAGTATTTGTGCGTGCCAGCAACAAGCGTATTGTCTGAAAGAGTGTTTAGTAGAGGTGGTAAGGTTATTACGAAAGAAGCATCCCGAATCACGGACTAGCATGCTGAAGAATTGGTTTTTCTTCACATGAACAAAGAAATTGTTCCCCTAAATGTGTAAATTACTATTACGAATACTAAGATACAATACGAGTTGATTTTATAAGGAAAATTGTTTATTTTCACTTGAAAAATTAATTTCGAGCCCTACGGCAAGCATAGACGAAGTAGGTTTCTCACATTTTTATGTCAGAAATGTTCCAAGTGTACAAATATGCAAAATATTTGGTTGGGAATTGTAACTTCGACATACATTTGAGGTTGGTGAGTTCGATTTGTCACTATACGGAAAAGTTGAAAAACGTCACCATACTCAATTGGCCGTCAAAATTACAATTTCTAACTAAATATTTTTTATGGGGTATCGTTGGAAAGGTATTTCACGTGGCTTTCAGGGAAAAATAATTTCATTAGATTTCGGATGGCTGTGTGAGATTTGGATTTGACAAGGTCCCCAAAATTATGAAAAAAGGTGAAAAAATGTAGTTTTTTGGCTGTGCGGTACTGAAAAGTTTTCCGAAATGAAAAACTATAAACGCAGAAAAGTTTGTCTACACGAACTACATCCGAAACCTAGTGTTGATTTTCAAGTTGTAGAAATCTACCCACCCTAGTGTATACTACATATTTCCTTAATGAAAATATCGATTTATCGATAGTTATCAAAATATCGATAATTATCAAATTATCGATAATGATTTGATATATCAATTATCGATAATTTCTTTCGATTGATATTATCGATAATTTTTAACGTCTTCCATGCCTACTACGGATTACGGTCCATACATCACGCAAAGCTAAATTTTTGGGGTGTGAAATCTGAAAGCGCAGAAAAATTATTACGATGGGAGGGTGCGGCATCTGTGACGCATTTTTTTAATCACATTTCTCTTTTAAAAAGGGTTTCAGTTGTGATCAGTGTGTCAACCCAAAATGAAAATTTTGAACGCCATGCAACCACAAATCATACCTAACCTCAAAAAAAAAAAAAAAAAATTAAAGCTCAGACGGGTTTAAGTCAAACAACACGCTGCAACGATGAACATCATCCCAATATTCGTAATAATGTCTATCGCCAAACAGGCGTTCGGAAAAATGGTGCATTTGGATCATTCTTACAAACACTCGTATATATCGGTGTATTTTAATCTGATTGGAATAATATATTACATAATAAGTAGCTGAAACGACTGTTTTAGACTACGGTGGATAACAAGTTAGAGGGTGAAGATTCTCTCATTACTTGAGTGAATATGTGCCTTTGAAAGCCGTTCAATTTTTTACTTTAACGCTAAATCGTCTCGGATCAAGTTACGCCTATGTACAATCTTGATCAGGGAGCAAAAACCTTTTGTTTT
>CM055403.1:62505087-62534339 GCA_029228625.1 Pseudolycoriella hygida | reverse complement strand
TCGAATCTTTTTGCAACATCTATTCTGATGCGTACGGATCCCCTGCATATGTTTTATGATTGCGATTACAAGCCAATAAAACTCATTTAAAGGCCTAAGTACACATACTGTCAAAGTTGTGTATGTAAATTTTGACCTTGCCTTTAAATGATCAGTTGATTTAACTCATTTTTTGCGTGTAAGCTCGTCATGTTACCGAGAACCTTATGAATAAACAGCCTCAATGCAAACAACACACACTCTATGGGGAACAGTCGCCTAGTCGATTTGACAGATTTTTGTTTTCGTCAGATTTGCTAAACTTGTTCAGCAGGTGGTCCTCATTGCGCGCGAAATTGTTTGAATCAATTTTGCAAGTTTCATCTGAAAGTATTTCAATTCGCACATAAAGGTTTCATTGAAAGCAAATCCGACGTAACTGAAATGAACCAAAAGCAATTATACAAAGATCTTCTCATAACTCCACACGAATTATGCAATGAACTTACAAAAGTGTAAGAAGAAACGGTCATCTACGTCGACCCACGAACGTAATTTCATTACTCTCTCTTCATATGGTTTGAATAATTCAAGATCTCTAGTTTTTCTCTGCCACGAAATTTAAAACTCTCACGTCAGCAACTACGTATTTAGTAATCAAAAGAAGCTCAATTGGCTCACATCTACTGAAGGCAAAGCTACACAAGAATGCGAAAGCGGTGGCCGTGATCACCGTTTAAGATAAAGGTAGCGACAAAAATATTGTTGTGTGCTCTGGTTACTTTCCGTACAAAGAGGCGGATAGAATACCTTACTCAGACTTTGGAAATGCAGTTGAATATTGTAAATCGAATAAGTTCTCGCTGTTATCGGGTATCGATGCGAACGCGCACGAACATCAATACCCATAGAAGTAACCCATTCGAATTCATTTTAGCGACGGATCTCACGATATTAAATGTAGGCAATGAGCCAACGTTTAGGAACAAATTAAGAGAGGAGGTGAACTTAGATCCTATTCCCCCACTTTTGTTTAGAAATCCGGCTACCACAAAATGGCCATATTTTGACAATCTTGTCTTTGTCTACTTTGTGTATAGAGGAAAATTCATAAATGTCCTATTCGACCAGCTTCAGACTATGGGGCCGTTACGTAACGCTAAAATTGGCATTTTTAGACCCCCCTCTCCCCTGTAACGCTAACGTAACGCAAGGTCTCAACCGAACCCCCCACCCCCCTTTCAGCGTTACGTAATTTATGAACGGCCCCTATACTAAACATAATATGCGGCTGGTGCGACAAAAATGTAATATCAATAAACCCGGTCAAAACGAAAATACAAGTTTTAGGCATCAAAATCCCGCATATGAAGAGGAAACCTATCTCATTCGTCCACAAAGCAAACATAGCAAACTCAACTGGATGGATAATGTATTATTATGAAGCATCACCACTTCTTTGCGCTTCACAAACATAGTTGGCGAACGTTGATTTTCTAAAAATCCACTACTTTTTTCATTCGATGCGACAGGTGAGTGAGGCTGTGTTGTCAACACTCCATAAATTGAATGCAAAATGTTGAGTTATTGGGACTGACATTAAATTCTACACACTTACACATGCAAACACTTTAGCACAACTGCATTTCATTTTTCTATAGCTTCGAAATTCCTTAAAATTCACACAAAAAAGAGAAAATAAGTTTTTGTATTTACCCAGTTTTAACGCCCATAACAATGCCGTTTTAGTTTTAGTTAACACGTTGAACTCCTAGCATCTAGTTTATTATCGCTCAAAAGTGATCAATTTTGAAAAACAGTTGAAAGTGATGAAAGTGCAATCCATTTTTACTTTTGCAAACTAAAAAACTACTCAACGTGCAATCGTGTGTGATGGATGAGCGCACTTTAAACGATTTGTTGGAGTGTTCTGTGTGTTTGGAGCGATTGAATTTAAATTCCAAGGTTCTACCATGTCAACACACATTCTGCCGAAAGTGTTTAGAAGTGATCGTATCATCTCAGGGAACACTTCGATGTCCCGAATGTCGTGTACTTGTGGATATGAAAATAGACGAACTACCTCCAAATGTCTTATTGATGAGAATTCTCGAAGGTAGAAAACGCTTTTCGTAGAAAATTTGACTGTTGAGTAACAAACATTCCGTCGATTTAGGCATGAAAAATGCATCACACAATCAAATTAACGTAGCCATATCATCACAAAAAGAATGTCCATTGTTGGAGCATCAACAGCAAACAAATCACCCAAAGCTGATAAATAATCGAACTTTTAACGAACACCAACCGTCTTCAACGTCAGCGAAAAAGAGTCCAAGTAACATTTCGAATGTGCCACATGCGAAGGCTTTATACGACTTCGTATCGAAAGAAGATGGGTTTGTCGAATGCAGTGTGCGTGAGAATACGTCAAAATGCAACTAATTTCCTTACAGGGACATCAGTTTCAAGAAAGGGGACAATATTATTCTCCGAAACCGCATTGATTTGAATTGGTTTGTTGGGGAAACGCCGTGTGGTAGACAAGGCACATTTCCTATCAATCACGTGCAAGTCATTGTGCCGCTACCTCAAGCACAATGTAAAGCCCTCTATGACTTCCGAATGGGGCCGAGTGAAGAAGAAGGATGTTTAACTTTTAAGAAAGGTGCTATAATCAACGTCTTCCGACGGGTCGATCATAATTGGGCCGAGGGACGTATTGGCGATGTTATTGGAATCTTTCCGATAGCTTTCGTCGAAATGAATCCATTGGCTAAAACACTAATGGAGATAGCCCAACCGTATTACTTCGTTTTCAATCACCGAAAATTCCAAGTTTATTAATTCGGTCTCAATTACAGGTCACAATTCGCACAATCAACACGCTCCGTTCCGCCAACACCGCATATTGAACCAATCTCATCGACGGAATCTAGTTCCACCATATCCAGTCCAAATTCGTCTCCATCCAACACAAGTTCAACGTCAAGTACAACGCCTAGCAGTCCCACAAACAATTTATTGTCACAAATAGCTGTAGCCCCTAAACCTAATGACAACAAAACCCAGAGACACTCAATGATCAACGTTTTGAATTCTTCCACCAACAGTAGCCATCAACGAGCAAATCGGTACGTTTTTACAAAATCTCTAATGTTTTGAATCGATGGATCGCGAAAATAGTTCAGTTCACACACACTGAGAGGGAGGGGTGTTGACAATCCGCGCCTTTAGTGCGTTAACGGCTAACGTCAAAGTATAGTGATTTTAAAGATGCGATGCTCAAGCTGTCAAACAAGTAATGCCATTCTCTTGACAGTTTCCGCTCAACTCAAATTTTTATTTTATCAACTTGAACTTGCAACATTCGAAGTGGCCCCTATGGACTTCCCAGAGAGCAACTACACTTATACCAACCATTTGAGCCATTCAGTATCACTTGAGCAATTGTTTGGCTCGCATACAATCTTGGTTGGTTGGTTTTATTTAGGAAACATAATTCAGTTCGCTACACAGTTTACAAAATACACTTAAATACTAAGAAGCTAAATTAATTGTATCTCCGTCTGTTTAACGTCCTGAATTAAAGCACTGAGGCCATCTTTGTTGGGCCTATTGTGCTGCATCTTCTTCTCTATTAACTTTAAACTCCCCTTTCGGATTCCATCAGTCTCCTGCTCCTTGTGATAAAGGAGAGTGCGTCGACTAATTTCAGTTTTAGCTGCTCTTCAGGGGTCAGATATAAGTCTCCTAAGAGCTTCGTTCTGAGACCTTTTAAAGCCGGACAAGTGCATATGAAATGCCTCGCCGTTTTTGGTTCTAGTCCACAGTCACTGCATGTCGGAGCTGCAATGATTCCCATCTTGCTGAGATGGTAATTCAAACTGTTGTGACCTGTTAAGATTCCTACAAGTTTGTTTAATTCACTCCTGTTGAGGCTCAACAGAAATTTTGTGTTTTCAGCATTACATCCGATCAAAAATTCTTTAGATTGCCTGCAGGTTTGGAGCGTTTCCCATCTATCCTGGTGGCACCGATTCATTTTCGCCCTCACTAAGGACTTAATTAAGCCTGCATGTCTGCTGACAGCAGGTTCTGGCCCAATGAATGTGGAACTGCTTCCCTCTCTGGCCAACTGATCAGCTTTTTCGTTTCCCTGCACTCCTGAGTGACTTGGTACCCATGTCAATGTGACTTTATTGTCTCTTGACAGAGTTTCCAGAGTCTCGAAGCACTGATGAACCAGTTTCGACGAAATCTTGACCGATGACAGCGCCTTTATGGACGATTCACTGTCTGAACAGATCAAAATTTTCTTATTTCTGATGCCATCTCGCTGCATCATATCTGAACTTTCACAGATGGCGACATCGCTGACTGAAAAACGGTGGTGTATGAACCCAGAGCGAGCCATGGATACATCGTATTCTAAGTCCACTGAGTGCACATCTGCGTCCGTTCCTTCATCTGTCTTCGATCCATCTGTGTAAATCACGACATCCGCCTCCGCTGGAGGTGTCCCTAAATCCCATTCAGACCTCTTTGGCAGGTGCAATTCGAAACTTCTTTCGAAGCAGAAACGCGCTCTCATAGAGTCTTCTGGCATATCTACCTCGCTAAACTCCTCTTTGAGTTGCGAGAGAATACTTGCATGACCAAAATTTCGATCATGTGCAATCCAATTTCCACCTTTGTACAGTCGCACAATCTTGATATTTGTTCAGTTATTCGTTAAAGTTGTGGGAAACTGGTTTGATAATCAAAAGATGCTTTTAGTTTGAGTCCACAAAATTGATTGATTGAATGAGAGACGTCTTCACTCGATGAGAGTTCAGAATGGTCTGATTTATTTCGAATTGTTTTCTTCTCTATATACACAAATTATTGGCATAACGATAAGTGCGTTTGATAAATGAAATGTCAACGGACTTTGAAATGAAAAGGTTTGATGTTCGATTAATGCATGCGATGTGTGTTCAGAGAAATGATGATGTGATGTTTTATGATGAATGATGTGCGCAGTAACGCCACAAGGTAATTAATCATTCAGTCAGTGGGTGTGATTCGTATCCGCCAAGCACATGCACATCCGGTTCTCCTTTAAACCAAACCGTGCACATACATTAAACCGGTCACCACTTCACCCGCAGATATTCATATGAGACCATGTGTCCATTCAACTTCGTGGGGTCACCCATTAGATAGTCATTCGCATGGGCCCACTAGTAACGTCCAACATTTTCATCGATACGGAAGAGTTTGTGTTTAAAAGAATTCTTCAGGACGCCGGCAATGAAATGAACGAGATATTCGTTCGGTAAATCGTTTCTTGAAAAATTCTCTGCGGAAAAGCTTTTGTCGTCATCAATGCGACTTCAAATTCTATTGTGTTAGCCTCTGTTTTTTGCGAGTATTGGAAGACACAATTTATTATTATTAGACTCCCTATTTTGTTCAATTTGGTCCAATGTTTTGTTGTGCTTTAGCACTTTGTAATTTGCCAGCTTCGGAAACCTTTATCATAAATGGAAGCCCAACACCTCCCTTTTGGGCTCGCCAAATTCCAATGAGTATTCGTTTTATTATTAAAAATGTTTTTAACCAATTTTTTTTCAATTTATTGGACCAGAAAAATTTCATGCGTACAGCCCACTAATTACTCAAATTTTCATTTTATCTACCTAAAA
This sequence comes from Pseudolycoriella hygida, assembly GCA_029228625.1. Classification (NCBI taxonomy): domain Eukaryota; kingdom Metazoa; phylum Arthropoda; class Insecta; order Diptera; family Sciaridae; genus Pseudolycoriella; species Pseudolycoriella hygida. The sequence goes on along the minus strand of CM055403.1, from coordinate 62,528,670 downwards.
TTTTGTCCTACGTTGGGGTCTTGTGTACTAAAACGACAAAAAGCTCAAAATCGCTTTTTTGAAAACGATAAAAATTATAGCAAAATCGATGATGCCATTAATTTGTCCTAAATTCTTGACACTTTGAAACTAGTGTAATGTCACTTTGGTGGTGTATAAGTGCGTTACTGGATTGTAAAGTGTTTTGTACTAAAAAGTTTAGTACATTCAAAATTTGTCCTCAATTTGTCCTTTCAAAATATACATTCAAAATTTTCGAAACATTTCCACAAACAAGACTAGCATACAAAAACCTCATAAAAGGTAAAATGTGACGCAGTCCATAAGTTCGCTTCCAAAATTAATATTATCGCTTGAGGTGACGTTATCGCTGATAATACGCAAAATTTTGTTTGAATGAAACCGTGTGTTCAAGGTTTTAATTTTCTGAAAAAATTACGGTGCTTTTTTTTTTAAACAAAATTACGTTGTGTTGAAAAATTGCGTCACAAATGCCTGAAAAAAAATTCTCCGAAAAAAATTTTCCCAAAGAAAAAGTTTTCGGAGAAAAAAAAATTTCTCCGAAAAAAATGTTTTTCGAAAAAAAAAAAATTTCTCTGAAAGATATTTTTCGCACCAATCTCTATAACTTTTCCGTAGAAACCAACTGTCTAGCTATTCTAATTCAAAATATAGCAAGAAATCCAAGATGGCGGAAAAAAATTGTCTTCGAAAAAAATTTTCTCCGAAAAAAATTGTATTAGAAAAAAATTGTCTCCGGAAAAAATTTTTCTCAGAAAAAAAGTTTTTCTCCATAAAACATTTCTCAAAAAAAAAAAATTCTTCTTAAAAATTTTCTCCAAAAAAAATTTTCTTCAAAAATTTTTCCTTAAAAAAAACTTTCTCCAAAAACCTTTCCTTAAAAACAATTTCTCGAAAAAACATGTCCTCCAAAAAAAATTGTTCTCCGAAAAAAATTTTTCTACAAAAAAAAAATTCTTCAAAAAAAATTTTCTTCGAAAACAATTTTTCTCCAAAAAAATTTTTCCTTAAAAAAATTTTTCTCCAACACCGTCGGCTACTACCGCAACACTTCGTATTACGTTCGGCTACCTTCGGAACACTTCGTGAAAACAATTCTTCTCAGTGATTCATATAACTTTCCTGAAGAAACCAACTGTCTAGGTATTCTTATTCAGAATTTAGCAAAAAATCCAAGATGATGTCACTTTGACAGTTGGCAGCCATTTTCATAAAATGCTAAAAAATTCTCCTGACCAAACTCTATAACTTTCTAGAAGAAACCAACTCTCTGAGTGTTATCATTCCGAAGCTAAAATTCGAAAACAAAAAAAAAAAACTGATTTATTGCTTGGGAAAATTCAAGATGGCGCCGGTTTGACTGTTGGCAGCCGTTTTTTAAGATCCCAAAAAATTCTCCCGACTAAACTCTATAACTTTCCGGAAGAAACCAACTCTCTAGCTGTTGTCACTTCGGAGCTAAAATTCGAAAACTCCGAGCATTACCTAAAAACCCTCAAAATTGACCACTTTTCCACATGCCACGGCTTTTCCAGAATTTTCCAGGAAAAGCGGCATATGAAATTTTTCATTTGGGGCCGAGACTGACGTTCCCTGAAAATAGTCTTGTTTGGAGAAATGTTTCGAAAGTTTTGAAAGGACAAATTTTTATGTACTAAAGTTTTTAGTACAAAACACTTTAAAATCCAGTAACGCACTTTTACACCACCGAAGTGTCAGTATACTAATTTCAAAGTTTCAAGAATTTAAGACATCGTCAATTTTGCTCAAATTTTTATCGTTTTCAAAATAGCGATTTTGAGCTTTTTGGTACACCTCTATATTTCAGACCTCAAGGTAGGAGAAGAAATTTTTTGTGTCGGACAAATTATTTAGGTATATAAAATAAAAAGAGTCGATCGACTACTACACATAATAGCACCATTACTGGCATAAACGCAAATCACCGACATAAGCCATTGAAATGTCTTGGAGCTATTAAAGATCACCAAACATTTGATGCCATTAAAACGAAGAGGAACGTATATGAAGCATGTATGCCAGAGCCTATTATTTGGGAATTTTTTTAAACTTTTTTGGGAAATTTTGATTTCAATCCCTCACAACGCTCATAACCGGTTGAAAACAATGCCATTGTGTTACATTATCCGATACGAGTAACATTTGTTCTACCCCTTTCTTGTTGAGCGCTAGGAGGGCCTTTACGAGGGTAGCCCTAGTGCATATCTCAGCCATCACACTTCGCAGAAAATAGAAATTATGCTAAAATGAAGGCATTGGAGCCTAATAAAGATTGAAATTTAAAAATAAAAATTTTGCTGAGCAGACAATCCAAAATTTCGAATTTTCAACTTGTCTGGAAAGAGATGCCCTTCATCATAAAGCTTGCTATTAAATTATTATTTGGACATTTTTTATATTTTTTTTGGAAATGTTAGGAATATTTGGGAAATTTTGGGAATTTTCGGGAAATTTTTGGGAAATTTTGCGAATTTTTGGGAATTTTTGGGAAATTTTGGGAAATTTTGGGAAAGTTTAGTGAATTTTGGGAATATGTTCCCAAATAATAGGCTCTAATTTATATGGGAATCTTACTGGGTAGATGATACCGAAATAAAACTCCGAAATTTGAATTTAAATGATAAATTGAAATAGTTTTAATGAAACTAAAAAAAACAATTTTCTGGAAATACAAAAGACGTTCTTAACTTGTCGGATATCTGAACGAGACTGATTCTACTTTACTTTGTACGAATAAAATGTCAATCGTTTCGCCTCAATCCACATTCCAACTGAAACGTTTAATCCTTCTATCCCACACGGCCGTCCTGCTCATTCATCCGTCTCGGATGAACTGGTCTCATCCTCCAAACAAGCCCAAGGATTCATCATATCAGCTGCTGACGACGTGATATTTGGACCTTCGTGCTCACCAATCTTTACCACCCCATAGCGATCGTTTCGTTTGATTTTATTAACTTCGTATGGACCGAGAAACTTTGGACACAGTTTTAATCCAGATCCAAATTGCGTGCGCTGAATCGCAACCCAGTCACCCAGCTTGTATTGCACGGCGGGCCTACGGTTTCGATTATAGTACTTACGGCTTTCTTCTTGAATTTTCAGAATGTTCTCTTTTGCCAAACTTCTTTTCTCTTGTCGTCTCTCACAGAAATCAATTTGTAACGCTTCATTCAACTGATTTGCCAATTCGCAATCCTCATTGTTTCGCATCTTGACTCCAAACATCAATTCGAACGGAGTCATTTTCGTGCTTCGCGTCCAGGTAGAGTTGATAGTCATCTGTAAACGAGCGACGAGCTTGTACCACTGCTTCGGATCATCACTTGACATTTTCGCTAAAATAGGAATGATTACTCCATTTAACCGTTCCGCTTGCCCATTGCCTCTAGGAACGCCCGTTGTAATCAGGTGTCGTTCGATGTTGTTCGCTTTGCAGTACTCCTCCAATTCCTTTGATCGAAATGCTCTAGCCTTGTCCGCTATTATCCGATGCGGAGAACCAAACAATTCGCGCTGCGATTCCAGCTTTTTCATAACTTCAGCCGAATCCGTTGATTTAACTGGATAAATCTAAACGAATTTCGAAAATGCGTCCACCACCACTAACAAATGTTTGTACTGCTTCGATGTTGACGGCATTGGCTCCAAGTGATCCACATGGTACGTGTGTAATGGACCTTCTTCCTTGTCAATTGGTTTCAGAAAGCTTTCCTTTTTTCCTTCCTTTCGATTCGCCAGTATGCACAGAATACAATTGGCGATGATAGTTGCCACTTTCTGAGCCAAATTCTCGACGAAATATTGCCTCTGCACAACCGCTTCCACTTTCTTTGCGCTTAAATGACCTCGTTCGTGCACTGATCGCACAATTTCACTTTCCAACTTCTTAGGAACAACCAACAGTTGTACTCCCTCGATCCACTTGTACAATACACCAGATCGTTTCGTAAAATTTTCGTAACTCTTCGTTTCGAGCACCTTCTCAATTAACTTGCATCTCGTGTCTTGGCTTTGGAATCTTTTCACTTTCGCTACCAATTCGTCTTCGATCAACATTACAGATGGCATGCGGCTGAGCGCATCGACATGTTTCATTTGACTGCCTTTTCGGTGTTTCATCTTAGCTTGGAATTGGTCTATATACAGAGCCCACTTAGCGATTCTCGGAATTATGTCCTTCTTGTTTATAGATTTTTGGAAAGCGCTGCAGTCTGTGAAAATTTCGAATTTGACGCCATGCAGATAAATTCGAAGTTTCTTTAAAGTCTTGTACACTGCCAATGCTTCCAAATCGTAGCTGTCTTACCTCTCTTGTGTTGGTGTTGTTTTCCAACTCAAATAAAAAACTGGATGTAACTGCTGTTCTTCACTATTATTCTGTAGCAACGTCGCACCAAATCCCACTTTACTTGCATCTGTATGTACTTGCGTGACTTCAGCGTGAGGGTTGTACATCTTCAGAACAGGTTCGCCACACAATGCTCCTTTCAACTTATCGATTGCCTCCATTGCTCCTCTCACTGCTCGAATCTTTTCTTCTGACGGTCGAATTTCACCTTTCGATACGATGTACCCAAGGAACTGTACTTGATCCACCAAAAACGAACTTTTCCTCCAATTGATAGCCAAACCATTTTCTTGAGCTGTGTCCAACACTCTTTTCAAATTTTCGACTGCATTGTCAATAGTCTTGCCAGGAACTGGTAAGTCATCCAGATACGGTGCCACTATTCTTTCTTGCATCAAGTCGCGAAAGACTATATTGATAAGCCTTTGGAACATGGACGGTGAATTTGTGAAACCAAACGGGGCTTTCAGGAATTCATACTGGCCGTCTGGAACGATAAATGATAAATATTTTACTGAATCTTCACTTACGTCCACATGGAAAAATACATTTCGCAAATCAACGGTGGAGAACCAACTCGCATCATGTAGAATTTCCATAACGTCCTCCATGATCGGTAACGGAAATCTGTCTCTGACAACCTTCTTATTCAGCCGACGAAAATCTACACATAACCTCCAACCCAATTTCTTTGGTCTTAACAGTACTGGACTTGCATACGGAGAATTGCTTACACGACACACCCCATCTCTCAACCATTCTTTAATAATGTTGTTAACAATTTCTCGTTCCTTTGGTGACAATCGTCTGGCTTTCTCGTACACCGGGACTTCATCATTCAGACAAATTTTCATTTCCACTTTCGACTTTTCAGGAACTTTCGGACTATAATCTTGAATCATTGATTCCACTGTTGAACGGATCTTTGGATTTTCAATATGACTCAAATCAACATCTCGCGGATCATCTGCACTGATATAATTTATTGCTTGAATCCTGCTAACAAATTTCTCATCATCCACTTCACACTCGGTGACCACTTTGCTCATCGTAACTTTTCTTCCGCGTATCCTCACATCAGCTTGTCTAATGATGTCCTGTCCAATCAGCACATCATCGGTGAAGATACTCATCTTTCACCACGTAGCAATCCACGTCGTATTCATCTCCATCAGTTACAAACTCTGTTTCTGCCACACCCAATGCATTCGCTACGAAATTGCCAAAACCACGGAATTTCCTATTCGACTTCTTCAAAACCAATTTCTTTCGTAACGAATCAAAAATTGATTTCCTCATCATCGTTACTGGGCTTCCACTGTCCATGAACCCATCAATTTTGTCCATTCCATGCTTCACTTCGATTTTTGATTCATCACAACCAGCAGCGGAAATATTTCGAACTGGTTTTGCTTGATCCGACGAATCAGTTTTTGTCACCTTTGAATCGTTGCACTCGGTCGCTTTGTGGCCAAAATTGTTGCACTTGAAACAACGAAACCCTTTCAACTTATCCGGACAATCATTCCTCACGTGATTTTTTGAACCACAAACAAAACATCTGGTCACCTTCGATGAACTCGTAGTACCTGCAGAATCACCTTGCTGAGTTTTCTTCTGGAACGTCTTCGCACTCGATGTATTTGATGCAGCTTTACGTTGATCTCTGATCTTTTCGTACATCTTGATTTTCAGCTTTAATTCCTCTATAGTTGTTGCTTCATAAAGCACCGTCTTTCCAATCGGGTCGTCTGGAATGCCATTGACGATGTATTCAATCACCGACTTTTCCTCCATTTTCTTTCCAATTCGACACATTTCGTACATGTACTCAAGTAACGATTCGTTCGACAATTTTTTTCTTTTGCTCAGTTTTTCATGTACTTCCAAATAAGTGAGTTTAACTTCAAATTCCTTTTTCAGCTTAGTACTCAACAAATTGAAATTAACCACTGCATCATCAGCCTCAACGGCCTTTCTAGCTGCTCCCGTTAACAACCGACGACAATACAAATATTTTTGAATGTCGTTCCACTTACAAGTTTCTGCTATGCTGCCAAAATTCTCTAACCACTTGTCTATTTCTCTTTCCCCTTCGCCAGAGAATTTCTCCAAAGCGTCCTCAACGCCACGAAAAACGAAATTTGTTGCCATTTCTCCTGAGGTCTCTTCTTCACTAAAATATTCTTCTTCTTCACTTGAACTTTCTGCTTTCTTGTGACTTTGTTGCTCTTTTCCTTCTTGCCACTCTCTTAATATTTCCAAAAGCGATTCGATCGATTCTTCTTCTCTTAACGATGATACAATTCGTTGCACTAAATCAGTTTTTACGTTGTACCGGACCGATAGTCCACGAATTCTTGCAATTACTCGAAGCTTTTTCACTGTAAGATTCAACAATCTTTCATCCATGTAAAATGTTTACAAAACAAATTCACACTCTCAAATACAGTTAATGTCAACTGTCATCAGACGCAACTATTTCAACTGTTCCAATCGGTTAACTGTCACTTCAAATCCAAAATGGAATGTTCGCATCAATTGTCAACCGGAACTAAGGAACAATGTCGAACATGTGCTCTCGTCTCTTCTCTGTTCTTTATGAACCACTTTTCACTTATTTTCCTCTTTTCAAAGTCACTCTTGTCCTTCTTATCGATTTATATTCTTTCCTCTTATTTATTGTCCACTTCACAATTCAATAAAATCACAATTGCGACGCGACAATACTTTCGATCACGCTTCACATAACCACTTTGTCATATGTCTTTTGTATATTCCGAAAATAATTTCGCTTAGCAAACTTTCAATCACATAGGTTGAGCCCCCATATGGGAATCTTACTGGGTAGATGATACCGAAATAAAACTCCGAAATTTGAATTTAAATGATAAATTGAAGTAGTTTTAATGAAACTAAAAAAACAATTTTCTGGAAATACAAAAGACGTTCTTAACTTGTCGGATATCTGAACGAGACTGATTCTACTTTACTTTGTACGAATAAAAAAGAGAAAGAGATCGACGAAATGTCAATCGTTTCGCCTCAATCCACATTCCAACTGAAACGTTTAATCCTTCTATCCCACATGTATACCTAAGCTCAAAAGAAGGAAAGAAACTGCTCAGTGGAATCTTAAATCATTCAGAATTCGGTTGTAAATCAGAGGCGCTCACTTTAGTTTTTTTTTGACATAAGCCAACGCCGCACTAAAAGCTTTTTTGTTGAGCGGACTGAAAAGGGTACATTGACGAGACGTTTAACACATTCATCATACGTTGTTGCAGCCATTCTGTCGAGATACTCACTCTCCCAACGACGGAGTCCAATGGAGAAAATAAGACGGAAGCAAAGCCTACTCTGTCTCGTCTTAGCGAGGGCAGCCACAAATCTAGTTCATCGAAAGTGACAGCAGTGATCCCAAGTGTTCCAGCGACATACGTTGCTCTCTATCCATACAAACCACAGAAGCCCGATGAATTGGAGTTGAAAAAAGGATGTAAGTGTCATTCGCTGAATCAATTTTGCATTCTCTGAACTTATTTCTTCCCAAACAAACAGCTATATACTTTGTGACGGAGAGATGTCAAGACGGTTGGTTTAAAGGTTCGAATCGCGCGCACAAGTCTGGTGTTTTTCCTGGAAATTATGTAACGCCACTGCGAAGCACTCATCGCGAATATAACCAAATCTGTAATCTGAAACGTCAAGAAAAACAAAAAACATCGCACAGCACTCAATCCTCAAGCCAGAAGTCAGCGACACCACCAGACCTGCCACCACGGAGTGGTGGAACGGTTCATTATGGATCTGTGTGGTCTAAACCTTCAGGTAATGTTGCTACTGTGTTGAACGAAATTCATGTGTTGATTGTTGGCTACGAACAGGTTCCTCACAATCAAATAATAGCAAGGACAAGAAAGAAGTTGCAACATCGTCGTCTGCCGTTAGACTAATGAAACGAATCACAAACATGAAACGTTCTCAATCTCCGACCAATAATAAATCAGCGAGTGCATATTCTATGGACAATCCAGTCTTCGAAGACATTAGCTCTTCTCCACCGCCCGGACCCTCATCATCAAGCAAACGACATATTCACATGTCGCATCCAGTACATGTTCGGTAGGCTTAGCTTTCTCCTTCATATTCTTCGATTCAATGATTTTTGTCGTAGATCGGGTTCATGTCCCAGTCAGTTGCTTAACAGTATTCCAATTAACATTATCACTGCAGAACCCGCAGCTAATATGTTTGGATCACAGCGTTTGAAAGGTCACAAAGAACGACCGTCCTTACATGGGTAAGTCACTTTCAATCTATTCAGTCAACAGTTTCTAACATCAGTTTTGCGCTATCAGTGTGCGAGGTAACTTTGAAGCGTATCGCTTGCGTGGACTCAATGAAATCGTGTCCGACAACGAAGCAAGCGCACCAACGACTGCAACAAATCAAATAGTAATATCGCAGCACCGCAAGTCACAAAGCTTGGATGCAGCAACTATTTCCTCAAAAGTCACCAACGGTGTTAAATCAATCAAATCTCATCACAATAACGGCGCTGAAAGAGAACGGTACGTTTAATGTCCCATTTACTCAAATACTTAACCGACGGCCATTTTCAATCCTTTGCTATAATTTCCTTGTTATTTTATCAGAACAAATTGTTAATCAGAATATGTGATTCTGGTATTTTAAGACCCGCATTTACTCTAAGCAGTGGATCTGGAACTTCATAGTTCCGTTCACTTTTCTGCTAAGTGTACAGAGAAATGAAAAGTTGGTTTGCCTGCGGGGTATGCCTCTCACAAATATGCCAGCAAATTAGTTCGATTCTCTTCAATATAAATCCGCTGTCATTCTTCTTGGGTTTTTCTATTATTTTCATCATTATGAAAACTTTTTTATCGCATAGGGACTCGGTAAGTGGTCAATGAAGGAATTTGACTAATCCGTTCAGAGTGAATAAATAGATGTGCAGCGGAATTAATAAATTAAACGTCTAGTTTTAACAAGTGTATAAAAGGTAATAATTTATTCAATGCGTTAGCAAAATTATATTCAACTAAGTGTTGACACATCTAACAAAATATCCTTTAACTGAAGTTGGTTTTGATTCAATTATTCAGTTTCCTACCAACATCGAAAAAATCGAAAATAACTTCAAATAGACAAACTTAATAAACAAAAAATTACTTTAACTCAAAAAATTCAAAAAAGTAATTTGAAGAAAGAAAAAAAAATAAAAGGAAAATATTTAAAATTTCATACCCATTCCTTTTGTACAAAAAAAAAATGCTTGTCTTTCGTTAGGGGTTTTGTTAAAATATCCGCAACCATAAATTCTGTACCAATATGTTCGATTAGTACTGTGCGATTTTGAAGACATTCACGAACAAAATGATGTCTAATATCGATGTGGCGAGTGCGTGAATTGTAACCATTTTTCTGTGATAAGTCAATAGCACCATTATTGTCACAGAAAATCCGAATTGCATCCAATTTCTCAAGACACAATAAATCCATTTGAAATTGTCGAAGCCATAGAGCTTCTTGACAGGATGTTGAGAGGGCCATATATTCTGCCTCTGTCGATGATAGTGCGATTGTCGGTTGTCTTTTACAGCACCATGAAATGGACCCATTTTGGGACAAAAATACAAGACCAGTACAAGAGCGTCTTTCGTCGACATCATTGGCCCAATCAGAATCTGAGTAACCAAAAGGAGCGGAACAACTACTTTTCGAATAGCTAAGTTTAGCGTCAGAAGTACCTTTCAAATAGCGAAGAATGCGTTTAACCGCTGTCCAGTGAGCTTTGCCTGGATTCGCATTGTATTTGCTGACAGTATTTACGGCGCACAGTAGGCGAATCCGTTATATTCATGTTCAAAAATCTATATCTCGTGAAATATTCACAATTTAAATGTAAGAATTCTTAAAACGTGATTTGAGAATGTTCAAAAATGTCGGGAAAAATATTTGTGCATGTAGGCCGCAGATTAATAGTCGTAAAGTTGTTAGACAAAGTGACAGGTTTGATTTCTCCCCATACATAACCTCAAAAAAATATATTTTCCATATTTTCGTCAGAATCTTGTCGAAATCAGTTGTAAACGTTAAAGTAATTCATAATAAGTCGAAACGAGCCTTGTCCGACGAAAAAGGGATGAAATTCCTAGTGGTTTTGAAGCGAATTGTTACTCAGCGCTCTGAGACTCAAAGACAGTCAGTATGAAAATCAAAGAATCAACCAAGAAATTCATCTTGTATGCATGGTGTATGGGGAGAAATCAAACCTGTAACTTTGTCTAACAACCTTACAACTATTAATCTGCGGCCTACATGCAGAAATATTTTTCCCGACATTTTTGAACATTCTTAAATCACGTTTTAAGAATTCTTACATTTAAATTATGAATATATCACGAGATATAGATTTTTGAACATGAATATAACGGATTAGCCTACTGTCGCGACAGTCAAGCACTCTACCACTGCGCCACTTCGCTATTTCATGTGGGTACGCAAATGATACATGTAATCATTGAACGGGTATATATGCGCATTTGCAGTGGAACAAAGACCATGCTTGCTGTTATTAAACGAAAAGGAGAGATGAGTGTATATGCCGATATTTATAATGATACACTGTTGTTAAAGGATGAGACAAATCAAAAATCGTTACAGAATAAAACTCGATTTCAGAAGAGTTATAGGCACAATTCTTGAGTATTGTTTAAAATTAATGGGGTGTGACTAAATGATTTATTACCTGATGAGGGGTGACAACAATGGAGGGGTGAAATTAATGGGAGCACTTTCCTTCAGTATGGGACAATAGGGGAAGTTGACATTAATGGTCTGTGAGTAAATAATTTATTACCTTCGGGATGGCGATAACAATGGGCCAGATTCAGATTAATGGTCTGGCTAAATATTTTATTACCTACGGGGATGATGATAACAATGGGACTAATTCAGATTATTGTCATCCAACTGCCTCTTTTTGGCGAGTACTGTCTAATACCCTGTAATAAATATTATGAGAATGACATTTATGGCCAGAATTAATGGCCTGAATCAGATTGATATTTTTATTTTGGATTTGCGCAGCTGCCCGCGGTTTTAGCGATACCTAGATGTTCAAAACATCATAGAGATGACCAAATCCTGCGGTGTTAAAATGCGAATATACAAAATTGTTGAGTGAAATTTACAGAAAAGTATTTTAGATGGTGACGATATAATTTAAATTAGTCATGAGCATTTTGCTATGATTTTCATAACTATTTGACAAAAATCACAAAATCACAAATCACAAAAATCAATATACTCGAGGGGAAAATCCCGTATGATTTTATATCAAAATGACAAAAGCCAATTGTATTGGATTCTTTTAAATTATTACCTCACAATTAAATAAAAGACCCGCGTGTGCTATTTTTAAAATACTTGACCCTACCTAATAGATTCATCATTGAAGGGATTTTGTCAAAAATTTTACACCCCTTACCGCTGAATTCTATAGGAATTTAGATATCGTTTTATAAAAATGATATTTTCTCAGTCATCGTATTTGTTACATGAAAAATTATTGTTAAAGTAGGGCTTTTGAATAACCGGTCAATTACTGTCCTTTACATCGACAATTTTATGAAAATCAATTCGTAGTTTTTATTTACAACCCTTTATTAAAACACTTTTTTTATTTTTTTGACACATTTATTTTTGGTAAAAGTTATCAGAATTACAGAGAATGATTAAAGTAAGAATATTATTTATGATATAAGACTAGCCCTGATTTGTACAGCTTCAAATGTAAGTTTTCTGCAACCTCAATTTTTTCATTCTACGCTTCATTCTACTCTCCAGGTCCTTTTTCACGGTCGAGACCATGTCTACCGCTTTTCCTATTTCTGTTGCATCCATACACACTTCACCAGTGTTTGATAGTTCGGTTAATAAAGTTGTGAGGAACGGTTTAATGTAACTGGTTTTCGGTAGACGAATAACACGAGGTTTTTTCTTTTCAGCCTTTTTGAGAGTACACTCTGATTCCTTATGCTTTTCCATATCATCGGGTAAATTCTTCGCTGCAGTCACACTTTTTGTAGAGACGGCCGTTCTTTGGTTTCTTTCTTTGGCTTCACCACACCGGGTACATTCTTCCTCGTTGTTGTCACACCTTTGAAAATTGCGAAAATAAAGCGGGCACATGGACACGGGGCTGAACATCTGCGATGGTTCCTTTTCCTTTTCAAAATTTTAGATTTTTCACTCATGTTCTGGCTCGGTGGTGATTTCATGTTATGTGATTTTTACGTCTCTGTTAGCTTCTTGCTCGACCCCGATCCCTACGCGATAAAATATACTGCAGAACATGCTATGTGAGTAAGCCATTACTGAACGGGCTGATGTTCGCACACGGTGAAACACTTGTGCGATTAATCCACTCGCTTCGCTCGTTCCTCAAACCTTCGCACTTGTGTTTCACCTTGTGCGAACATCAGGCCGTTCAGTAATGGTTTACTTACATAGCATGTGCTGTAATATACTATTTCTGATCTGTCGGTTTCTATGTTCTATCTATCTATTAATAATTTTCGATCTCGAGAACCAGTCAGCCGATCTTCCTGAAATTTTCACTGAACGTCAGTCTCGGCCCTAAATGAAAAATTTCATATGACGCTCTTCCGGGAAAATTCTGGAAAATCCGTGGCATGTGGAAAATTGGTCAATTTTGAGGGTTTTTTAGGTAATGCTCGGAGTTTTCGAATTTTAGCTCCAGAGTGACAATAGCTAGAGAGTTGGTTTCTTCTGGAAAGTTTGGTTGGGAGAATTTTTCGGGATCTTAAGAAAATGGCTGCCAGCAGTCAAACCAGCGCCATCTTGAATTTTCCCAAGCAATAAATTAGGTTTTTTTTTGGTTTTCGAATTTTAGCTTCGGAATGACACTTCTTAGAGAGTTGGTTTTTCAGGGAAAGTTATAGAGTTTGATCGGGAGAAATTTTTGGGATTTTCAGAAATCTGCCAAAGTGACGCCATCTTGGATTTTTGTTAGGTATAAAGTAGGCTTCTTTGGATTTTCGAATTTTAGCTCCGGAATAATAACACTTAGACAGTTGGTTTCTTCTAGAAAGTTATAGAGTTTCATCAGGAGAATTTTTTGGTATCATAAGAAAATGGCTGCCAGCTGTCATAGCGGCGCCATCTTGGATTTTCGTTTATGCTTTTACGGTTTTCGAATTTTAGCTCCGTAATGACACTACTTAGAGAGATGGCTTCTTCACGAAAGTTATAGAGTTTCATCAGGAGAATTTTTTGGGATCCTAAGAAAATGGCTGCCAGCTGTCGAAGTGACGCCATCTTGGAATTTTTGCTATCTTCTGAATTAGAATAGCTAGAGAGTTGGTTCCTTCGGAAAAGTTCGATAGATGACTTGGGCATCATTTTGATGAATAGAAAGTGGGGTCGCCGAAGTGCAGAAGTTGGTCAAAACCGGAGGTGTTCAAATGAAATGGTCAAGAAACCAAAACAAAACTTCCAAAACTACTGATATCACAACAAAAACCTCTTAAAAGGTGAAGTGTGACGCAGTCCCTAATGTCCACTTCCAAAATTAATGATATCAGTGGAGGTGACGCTTACGCTGAAAATACGCAAGAAATGACGATGCAAAAAAAACTTTTTAAAATATTCAAATGTTTGAAATTGCGTCACAAATGCCACAGCCATCAACGTAATAATTTTTTCACACTTTCAGTTTTCGCATGCAAAATTTTCTCAAAAACTAAGTTAATAAAGTCATTTGGGTACATTTTAGAAGAGTTTGAAAAATTAATTTTGAACTCAGTAAAAAAGTTATCCTCGAAAGCCAGGCATCAATAAGGTCAAATTTTTGCTATGTAAAAACTGAAAGCACAGAAAAATTATTTCGTCGTTGGCTCTGGCATTTGTGACACAATTTCAAACATTTGAATTTTTTAAAAAGTTTTTTTTTGCATCGTCATTTCTTGCGTATTTTCAGCGTAAGCGTCACCTCCACTGATATCATTAATTTTGGAAGTGGACATTCTTCGGGAAAGTTATAGAGTTTGGTCAGGAGAATTTTTTGGGATCTTAGGAAAATGGCTGCCAGCGGTTAAACTGGCGCCATCTTGAATTTTCCCAAGCAACAAATTAGGTTTTTTTTGGTTTTCGAATTTGAGCTTCGGAATGACAATACTTAGAGAGTTGGTTTCTTCTAGAAAGTTATAGAGTTTTGTCAGGAGAATTTTTTAGCATTTTATGAAAATGGCCGCCAACTGTCAAAGTGACAGCATCTTGGATTTTTTGCTAAATTCTGAATAAGAATACCTAGACAATTGGTTTCTTCAGGAAAGTTATATGAATCAGTGAGAAGAATTGGTGACACGAAGTGTTTCGAAGGTAGCCGAAGGGGACACGAAGTGTTCCGAAAATAGCCGAAGGTGACACGAAGTGGTCCGAAGACAGCCGAATGTGACACAAAGTGTTCCGAAGGTAGCCGAAGTCGACACGATGTGTTCCCAAGGTAGCCTTGTGTTGGAGAACAATTTTTTTCGGAAAGAAAATTTTTTTGCGGAGAAAGATTTTTTTGGAGAAAAATTTTTTTGAAGAAAAATTTTTTGGAGAAAAATTTTTTTGAGAAAATTTTTTTTAGGAATGTTTTCGGAGAAAATTTTTTTAAGGAAAAATTTTTTCGGGGGAAATTTTTTTTTTTGCTCTGGCTCTGGCATTTGTGACGCGATTTCAAATATTTGAATTTTCTTTAAAAAGTCTTTTTTGCATCGTCATTTTTTGCTGTATTTTCAGCGTAGGCGTCACCTCAAGCGATATCATTAATTTTGTAAGCGGACTTACGGACTGCGTCACACTCTACCTTTAAGGAGGTTTTTGTTGTTTCGGTTATGCAGAAAAAACTAAATTTCGGGGCGAAAAGTGTCAAAAACTTTGATATTTCGATACATTCGTTTGACTTCTTTGGGTATACGTCAATGAATCAATATTCTATAAATTAATGTCATTTAATAGGGATTAAAATGGGGATCCTAAGACGCCATAAGTTCAAAAAAAATTACATAATTTGGTAATTGTCAATTTTGATTTAAGGTTTCGATGTATCGCTCCCTACCCGCCGAACAGCGAATTCGAATTGGAACTGAATCTTGGTGACATAGTTTTTGTGCACAAAAAACGAGACAATGGCTGGTTCAAAGGATATCTCGCTCGAACGGGTAAAGTGGGATTATTTCCAGCATCATTCGTTGCGCCGGACGAATAGAATTCAGTTCGTTTTTTTTTATATGTGGTTTTTAGATTTCCTTTTTTATTTTTTATTTATATTTCTAATTTTTTTCACAATTTTTATTGACAGTTATATACTACGTAATTTGAAATATTTTGCAATATTTTTTAATTAATGGCGCCAAATGCCAGGACTGTATTTTAAATGCATTTCAAATTCTCTTTGTGAATGTTTATCGAAGCAAATCTATTTTGCTGAATTATCAAATTGTGAATAGGTTTCTACTATTTACCAAGTGACTTACAATAGCAGAACTCAAGAAAAATCGTACCAATGACTTTCAGATACCTCAATACACAACTCTTGTGATGGTTGTAGCAATTCTAAGGGAAGGCGCGGGAAATCACTCATTTAACCATTTTTTCTGATTTTTAATAATTTTGTCATTTCGTTGTAACTTTATGGATTTCCAAAAAATTCACTTATAAGTAGAGCCGTCTACAAAATGTTGGCGGCGGCTGGAAAATCGTATCTTAAGTTGAATTTCAATGAGTGAATTCACTTTTCCTGTCAAAAATTGCAAAATTTCCAGCAGTCTTTTGATCCGCCTGTTGGCCGGCGGTACTAAAATGTGTCGACAGGTGGCGTCTAGAACGGCGGCTCTCATGCCTGCTTGAGAATGATCGAAAACTTTATGAAATTATGACTTAGTTTCTCATCTCTGGGGAACGGGTTAGCTCAGTGGTAACGTACTGGTTTTCCACCAAAAATATCCGGGTTTAATCCTAGTGGTGACAAATTCTGTATAGGATTTTTCTTCAATGTGTAGCATGAAAGTAACGTTCCTAGGCACACCCAGGCTTCATAATTTGGGTAGTTGTGAATTTGGTGCCTTACAGAAGAATGACAAATATGACGTCACCCACATTCGATGAATTCTGTGTACAAATATCTGAGTCTGACTTTAGGCGGAGATATTATATTACCACCAGAAGAAATGCTAATTGTAAAATGCTAGCTACCTTTAGGCGTGGTTCGGAATTCACGTTAAGCATGAGGTCCAAAAAATGCCTTCCGGAAAAATCTATTGATGGGGCAAACCGGCATTCTCAGCCCCCTACTAGTTTCCGCCCTAGTACATCATAGATGGCACCAGGTTTGTGTGCAATTTACGACTGACACAGTAAAAACGTCGGTAACGAAAAGATCTCTAAGAGATGATGTTTTATTACATGCCGTTTGCTTTCCTGCGCACCTCAACTTTCAGATTCAGGTTCATTAAATTTCACATGCACTGAGGAAAATATCTACAAGCGACATAGGAATCGTGTTTATAATATACGCTGCCGACGTATTTTATCCACCGTGCACGTATTACGGACGCCGTGCACGTATTATGTGAGCCCATAACACGTTCGCTACGTATGGCATACTACACGATACTTCGATTCCCCCTTTTTAAAATTGATATTTATCACTATCCTATTGACACTGAATACGGTCGAGCAGTCGGTTGACATTGGATCGATATTTTTGGACGAAATTGACACAATAAAGGGCGATGGACCTGACAATATATCTTCTTTGTTTCTGAGAGAATGTTCTGTCACATTAAGTGCTAGTAGATTTCCAGCGCGGTGGAAAGAATCTTATGTCGTCCCTGTCTTTAAGAGTGGGACCAGATCTAATGTTGAGTGTTACAGAGGAGTGGCGATTCTTCCGACCATTGGGAAGTTGTTTGAGTCCAAGGCTTTCGACCAAGTTCGACACAGTATGCTGATGAGAAAATTGCGTGAGCTAGGTGTGCATTCATCGTTACTGCAATGGATTCAGTCTTATTTGAGCGATCGTAGCCAGTATGTTAAGTTGATGGGTTGGAGATTACAGTGGTTCCATACTACCTCAGGCGTCCCGCAAGGAAGTCACCTCGGCGCCCTGCTATTTCTAATTTACTTTAATGACGTTGTTACAATTTTCAAAACGGTCAAGAGTTCATTGTATGCAGATGACTTGAAGATGTACAGCAAGGTGACCTCCTTGCGTGACTGCATTGCGATGCAGCGTGACTTGGATGCGCTCGAAATTTGGTGTCGAGATAACGCTTTGTCGCTGAATGTCGCTAAGTGTAATGTTATGTCGTTTTTTCGTAAACGTGACCCAATGCTTTTTGTGTACTCAATTCGTACCGTTACTCTTGAAAGGATCGTGGAGATGTAGAGTACGGTTGCCAAGGCGTATTCGATGCTTGGCTTTGTGAAGAGGATCTGTAAAGATTTTAGGAATGTTGATGCCCTTAGAAGTATATATCTGGCTCGCGTCCGGGCGTACTTGGAGTACGCTTCTCTCGTTTGGTCGCCCTATTATCAGGTGCACTGCAACAAGATTGAGTCCATTCAGAAGAAGTTTCTGATGTATGCACTTAGACGCACGGTAAAGAGAGACGAAAATTACCGGCTTCCGCCTTATGGTCTCGAAAGTCATTCGCGTCGGAGACTGAATTTGTGTTCAGTTTTCGTTTTTGACGTTTTGAGAGGTCGCGTTGATGCGCCTTCCATAGCGGCAAAGTTAACAGTGAACGTGCCTATCATGCCTTTGAGGAGTGACCGTTTCTTTCTTGTGGATGCACATCGTACGTATTACGGGTTGTTCGAACCAGTAAATAATATGACGAGGTCTTTCAATATGTTCGCTCACCTCTATGACCCTGTAGTCTCTCGTTACAAATTCCGACCGCAGGTCAGATCGGCGATTCTCACTGATGAAACTATGAGCAGCCACGGTTTCAGGATCCAGCCAAATTGACTTGAATTCGTGCTCACAATTTTTGTGAGTGATCTATAATCGTACTTTTCTTTTTTGTTTTTGGAATCTGGCGGACTGCACGGCATGACATGTATACATTATAGGTGGCTGGAAGCAAAGAGTGGTTTGGGCTTCGACGGTTCGACTGGCCAAACTAATCACTTCCGGATTTGCTTCCAGTACTGTCAATACTTTGGTGAAAAGCCAGTTAGTTATTTGTAACCGTTGGCTAAATAAATAAATAAGGAAGATAATACATTCACTGCGTATATAATACGTCAGCGGCGTATATTACTAACACAATTCCTACGTCGATTGTAGATATTTTCCTCAGTGTGATGACCTTCAATACTCTTAACCTTTATACAGTATACAGCAATTCACAATTTCGAGAAGTCGCTACAAGCATATACTTCAGTTTTGACGAATTTATGAGACGTTAAAAATGTACTAAATCACAACCTCGTCTTCATGCCTTCTTTTTGCTCTGTAACTCACGAAGTAACATCTTTATCTAGGCGAACATGGTGAATACGAATCCAAAAAGAGGTAAAAAAGGTGATCTAGAACAATTTTATGGTAATTTTCATATAATTTTTAACGTGCAACATATACATTTAAGTTCGTAAAAACTGAAATACGATTGTTGACACTTTTTAGGTTAGTATAAAGCAATTTTAATGAAATGATTCAACAGTGCTAGACTTATGAACACTTAGATAGCAGCTTTCCCCTACCTTCAAAGCGTCTCTATTTAATTGAATTTTAATATCTTTAGAAATGAATTGCTCTCTTAATCACATTTACACTGCTGAGATACCTAAAAGTTGAAAACGAAATCTTGAGTTGTGCTGTGGCAACACACATCCATTAGTCGTAACATAATTATGAACATGTGTATAACGTATATCGGTTTCATGAGGTTAGTTCTAATATTGTGGTCCAAAAAATTACTTTAAAGTATTGTGCTGCTGCCTGCCGTAATTTTCATAAGAAACAACTCTCGATTTTTAAAACCGGTTTTTTGACAATTTTAAAGTTTTATAAAAGGCAAGTTGTCAAAAAATGACATCAAATAATTTGCAAAAGAAACTTTCCATACAAATAATTTTCGTAAGAAACAAATGGAAGAAATTTCAATGCAAATTTGTTTCTTATACAAATTATTTTTTGGTATTTTTTTTTTTCAGGACAGTCTCTAGCCTTTGGATTACATACTAAACCTGTCCAATGTTCAGCAAAAATGTAGAGAATAGTCGATTGTCAGCCGAATGTCCGATTTTTAGTCGGCACGGCGACTCAAATCATGGCCCCACGGTAGTAAGGGGCCGTGACGCAAGTCTCACGCCAAAAAATTCATAGGAAATGTTTTCGTAGACTAAGGAGCATATATACAGCAGCTTTTTGACTCCCCCCCCCCCGTGCGACGTACCCTCCGGAAAATATTTTTCCCGAATTCTCCGGAAAATTTTAGGCCGAAGTGTCATTTTACTCCTTAAAATCGGTTCTGCCAGACCCACAGCGGAATAATTTTTCAGAACTTTCAGTTTTTACACGCAAAAATTTAAATTAACTCTAAACGATGTAATAAGAAATAAAAGTCAAATTTATGCAGCGCAAAAACTGAAAGTACAGAACAATTATTTCGTTCCGGCATTTGTGACGCAATTTTTTTAACACAACGCAATTTTGTTCTACAAAAAGCGCTGTAATTTTTCAGGAAGTCAAAACTTTGAACGCAAGGTTCTATTCAACCAAACTTCTGCGTATTACCAGCGATAGCGTCACCTCAAGCGATATCATTAATTTTGGAAGCGCACTTTCGGACTGCGACGCACTCTACCTTTTAAGAGTTTTTTGTTGTGATATCACTCGTTTTGGAAGTTTTCAGTTGTTGAAAAAAATTCTAATTTTTGAAAAAAATTTTCTCCGAAAAAAACTTTTCTCAAAAAAAAATTTTTTCTTAGCAAAAAAAAATCTCCGAAAAAAAGTTTTTCCGAAAAAAAATTTTCTCCAATTTCCGCGTCGGCGAGCCCACTTTCTATTCATCAAAATGACGCCGAAGTCACTATCTGTCGATTCCGACGAAAAAAAGTTTTTGGCGAAAACTTTCGCCTCGATTTTGACCAACTTCCGCGCCTCGGCGAACCCACTTTCTATTCATCAAAAAAATTCTCCTCCCAATCTCTATAACTTTCCCGAAGAAACCAACTGTCTAGCTATTCTAATTCAGAAGATAGCAAAAAATTCAAGATGGCGTCACTTTGACAGCTGGCAGCCATTTTCTAATGATTCTAAATTCTCCTGATGAATCTCTATAACTTTCTAGAAAAAACCATCTCTCTACGTAGTGTCATTGCGGAGCTAAAATTCGAAAACCGAAAAAGCATAAACGAAAATCCAAGATGGCGCCGCTATGACAGCTGGCAGCCATTTTCTTAAGATCCCAAAAAATTCTCCTGGTCAAACTCTATAACTTTCCCGAAGAAACCACTCTAGCTATTGTCACTCCGAAGCTAAAATTCGAAAACTCCGAGCATTACCTAAAAAACCCTCAAAATTGACCACTTTTCCACATGCCACAGCTTTTCCAGAATTTTCCCGGAAAAACGGCATATGAAATTTTTTATTTGGGACCGAGACTGCTCGAGATCGAAAATTATTAATAGATAGAAACCGACAGATCAGAAAAAAAGTTTCCATAATGATGAGAACAATAGAAAAATTATTTCTCCATACAAAAATGTCATTTTCAAACGGAATGACTAAGTGCACTTCAGTGCAAATAGTGTTCTAATAGACTACCTGCACTTCAGTGAAAATAGTGTTTTAATAGACTGTTTGCACTTTCATGCAAATAGTGTTCTAATAGACTATTTGCACTTCAGTGCAAATAGTGTTCTAATAGACACTTTGCACTTCAGTGCAAATAGTGTTCTAATAGACTATTTGCACTTCAGTGCAAATAGTGTTCTAATAGAATACCTTAATTGTTTACTGATAGATTTTTTTATAAGCTAATGGCTTTTTTCTTCCACCAACACAATTTATTTTTTCCTTCTACAATGGCTACAAATGAAGAACTTGCTTTTCCTTCTACAAAATGTCATGTGACGAATTAGCTTTTTTTCAGCAAAATGTGACATGAAGAACTAGCTTTATCCTTCTACAAAATGTGAAGTGAAAAAGTAGCTTTTTCTTCTACAAAATGTGACGTGGAGCACTAGCTTTTCCTTCTACAAAATGTCACGTGAAGAACTAGCTTTTTTTTCTACAAAATGTCACGTGAAGAACTAGCTTTTCCTTCTAGAAAATGTCACGTGAAGAACCAGCTCTTCTTTCTACAAAATGTAACGTGAAGCACTAGCTCTTCCTTCTACAAAAATGTCACGTGAAGAACTAGCTTTTCCTTGTATAAAATGTCACGTGCAGAACTAGCTTTTCCTTCTAGAAAATTTCACGTGAAGAGCTTGGTTTTCCTTGAACAAAATGTGACGTGAAGAACTAGCTTTTCCTCCTGCGAAATGTCACGTAAAGAACTAGCTTTTCCTTCTACAAAATGTCACGTGAAGAACTAGCTTTTTCTTCTACAAAATGTCACGTGAAGAACTAGCTTTTCCTTTTACAAAATGTCACGTGAAGAGCTAGCTTTTCTTCTGCAAAATGTGATGTTAACAACTAGATTATTCTTCTACAAAATGTCATGTGACGAATTAGCTTTTTCTTCAGCAAAATGTGACATGAAGAAGTAGCTTTTCCTTCTACAAAATGTGACGTTAAGAAGTAGCTTTTTCTTCTACAAAATGTGACGTGAAGAACTAACTTTTCCTTCTACAAAATGTTACGTGAAGAAGTAGCTTTTTCTTCTACAAAATTTGACATGAAGCACTAGCTTTTCCTTCTACAAAATGTCACGTGAAGAACTAGCTTTTCCTTCAAGAAAATGTCACGTGAAGAACTAGCTTTTCCTTCTACAAAATGTCATGTGACGAATTAGTTTTTTCTTCAGCAAAATGTGACATGAAGAACTAGCTTTTCCTTCTACAAAATGTCACGTGAAGAACTAGCTTTTTCTTCTACAAAATGTCACGTGAAGAACTAGCTTTTCCTTTTACAAAATGTCACGTGAAGAGCTAGCTTTTCTTCTGCAAAATGTGACGTTAACAACTAGATTTTTCTTCTACAAAATGTCATGTGACGAATTAGCTTTTTCTTCAGCAAAATGTGACATGAAGAAGTAGCTTTTCCTTCTACAAAATGTGACGTGAAGAAGTAGCTTTTTCTTCTACAAAATGTGACGTGAAGAACTAACTTTTCCTTCTACAAAATGTTACGTGAAGAAGTAGCTTTTTCTTCTACAAAATTTGACGTGAAGCACTAGCTTTTCCTTCTACAAAATGTCACGTGAAGAACTAGCTTTTCCTTCTACAAAATGTCACGTGAAGAACTAGCTTTTCCTTCTACAAAATGTCACGTGAAGAACTAGCTTTTCCTCCCACGAAATGGCACGTAAAGAACTACCTTTTCCTTCTACAAAATATCATGTGACGAATTAGCTTTTTCTTCAGCAAAATGTGACATGAAGAACTAGCTTTTCCTTCTACAAAATGTGACGTGAAGAAGTAGCTTTTTCTTCTACAAAATGTTACTTAAAGAACTAGCTTCTCCTTCTTTAAAATGTCACGTGAAGCGCTAGCATTTTCTTCTGCCAAATGTCACGTGAAGAACTAGCTTTTCTTCTACAAAATGTCACGTGAAGAACTAGCTTTTCCTTCTAGAAAATGACACGAGAAGAGCTAGCTTTTCCTTCTACAAAATGTGATTGAAGAACTAGCTTTTCTTTTACAAAATGTCACGTGAAGAACTAGCTTTTCCTTCTAGAAAATGTCACGTGAAGAACTTGCTTTTCGATGTACAAAATGTAACAAAATGAAGCACTAGCTTTTCCTTCTACAAAATGTGACGTGAAGAACTAGCTTTTCCTTCTACAAAATGTGACGTGAAGCACTAGCTTGCCCTTCTACAAAATGTCACGTGAAAAAAGCTTTTCCTTTTGAAAAATTGTCACGTGAAGAAGTAGCTTTTCCTTCAAGAAAATGTCACGTGAAGAACTAGCTTT
>CM055403.1:62489738-62504587 GCA_029228625.1 Pseudolycoriella hygida | reverse complement strand
TCTAAGAAATATATTAAGTCGTACAAGTTAATCTGCCGAAGGTACAGCAGCCATAGTAAAATATTACTTCTATGGGTGTAATTGTACCAAAACGAGAATTTTCTCAATTTTTACTTTGATTGCAAGTTTGTGTACTTCTTTGCAGAGAGGGTATGCTTAGCCCCTTGGAACCGAAATATTCAACATAAATACTATCTTCGATAGTCGTTGAATTGTGGTAATCTGCTTAGCAGAATAATCCAAACTAAAAAATAACCGAAACAAAGTCACAATTCTTTTACTTCCAAATTGTTCAAACGAAATGGAAATCGTAGGATCTGGATTGTATAAAAGGCGAGTTGACATAGTCTGAGTATCATTCTATGGCCGTCGTTGCTGATATACACATGGTCTTAAGACATGGTGTACTGATGAGTCGTAAACGACGAAATCAGCACTTTTAGTTTTTCGATTTTTGTTAAACAATTGGAAGTAGGATTAAGAATTGTGAGTGGCTTTTAAATGGAGTTTTTTTGATTTTTACGGATGTTCTTTGATTTCTAAGAATTTTCTTGCAATTCAAAGGATTTTTTTGAAGATTTTCAAATGAACTTGAGAATTTTCTTTATAATTGATTTTCTTTTGAGAGGGGGAGGTATTTCTCAAGGTCTCCTAATCATTTTGGCTCTACTCATCAGCATTTATTCATGGTCCAAAACACTAAGTGCATGAAAATGTCGCTAGCGAGCCCTAACTAACAAGACACACGTAGTCCTACCAACTATAGAAATTTTTATTGACGGGTTGTATTGTCATGTGATCATCATCGACACCAGATGCAAACGAAGACTTTTTTTATTATTTTTATCCAACCCTGAATGCCACACATCTGTATCTCTCAACGTGCATTATACACACACACGAATGCTCCCAAATCATATAAATACTTACATTCAACGTGGAATTGACAGTACCTTAAATTTCAATAATTCATTTTGAACTGTACACTCGGCCACAGTAAACGCAGGCCGCGATACAGAATATTGAAAACAATGGTTTTCATTTCTAAAACGAACTCAAAACGCATCTGATTGACTTTAAGTCAGTCAATTTTCATTTCGTTCAGTTAAAAGTAGCGTGCAGCGAATAATCGATATCAAATATCGCGGCGTTGAATGTATTGTTGAGAATGTCGTTGTACAGACTGTCAGTGCGGTTGATATCAACTAATTTGAGCAACGATATCAAAATTAATATTCAGGCAAAGAGTGGCCACCACATTGTACAAAGTGCAAACATTCAGACTCACAGAAACTTCTCTAAGAAACATGTAAGTAAAATTTTAAGTCTATAAATAAGGAAAAACGCGTAGAGTTGAATTATAAAATTGCAAGTAAGAACTTAGATAATCGATCGAATCGTTTATTATTAATAAAGGATTTTTGAGTTTATTCTTCGTCACAGTTATGACCAGATCGAATTGTGATTAATCTGATCTTATTTCACAAAGATCTTTGTAACAATTATTAGCGAATGTATTGAAGGCAATAATTTTGTGAAGGTCGTCTTTTTATTCAAATTCATTGTCCGAAAAATTTGATACTCTTGTGTTTTTTCTCGTTAAATTACATGTCATAGCGCAGAACAAATCGTTAAAACTAATTACAACAAAGTCATTTTTTATGTCATCTTATGGTATGAATAATTTTCTTGTTACACACAGTTCTCAAGGTTTCGAGCCGAAATACTTTTAAAGAAATTTGTGGTTTTTAGAGACTACCCTATAACACTTAAATGAAACTAAAACAAAAGCGTGCGCCGGCCGGTAGCTTAGAATAAACTGATTTTAAAGGGTGACGATTGAAAGCACTGGCACAGGCCTCTTGTTTGTCTAGAATGTCCCATTTGTTCATGAAGTGGCGTTGCTTTTTGTCAGTAGTATGTTAGAACATTCTACTTTTTGTGAGAATCTTTAAAGTACTGACCTAAGTAAGAAGTCATAGCACTTTTTTTAGGATCGTATGAAACCTTCCACTAGAAAAAACGATTTTGTCCAGTAAAAATAATTAATGTCCAATAAAAAAGTAATTTTGGTCCAATTAAAATAATAAATGTCCAATAAAAAAATAAAATTGTTTTGTAAAAGGAAAATGTATTTTTTTATTTTTTTGAATCGAAATTATGAGAGAAATGGTATTTCTGAAATTAAGTCTGAAAGAAAATTTTAACTCCACGACTGGGACCCGAATCCAGAATCTTCACCTTTCCGGGGTGCTGCTGTTAATTTAAGAAATACCATTTCTCTCATAATTTCGATTGAAAAAAATTAAATGCTCGAATTTCGTTCACTTCAGTCACTGATAACTGAAAAAATAATTCAAAATACTTTTTTATTGGTCATTCATAATTTTTATTGGACAAACATTATTTTTTATTTGACATTTATTATTTTTATTGGAAGAAAATGATTTTTTTATTGGAAGGAATATAATAATCCTTTTTTTATCTCAAATTATTTTATTAAATTTAAATGACAAGGTAGTGTCGAAAAACGGCCTCGAAGACGTATTTTGACCTTGACTTGGATCCCTTTACAAAGCTTTAAGTGAAAGATGTCGACCTCATGAAACCACAAAAAATCGGTTTAACAGTTCGAGCTGTAGGGTTCATATTTAGCGTATTTCTGTATGATGAGAGTTCTGTTTCTCTACAATGTTATAGAAAAAATGGAGGATAATTTTTTGCCCATCCACGGAAGGATAGATCGGTTCTAGGTCGTCCAAAATTTTTTTTCAACATTTTGTTTTAAACTTCTTTTTGATGATCGATTTTGAGAAATTTCCAATGTAAGAGCGTAGTTGTATCGTATTGCATTCTTGAAATTAATTGCAATGGGGATTCGTAAGGGTCCGCGTAGTATAAGGGGCCATTAATAAACGACGTCCACTGTTTTTCCGGATTTTTACACCCCCTCCCCCATAGTCCAATTTCGTCCGATTTCATTGACCCCTCTAAATATGACGTCCGTTATCCCCTCACAACATAAATAAAACTATCATTTTTTGTCAGTCAATTTAGGTCGATTTAGAGAAAAATTTGGAGTAAAGTGGGTTCGCTGAATTATCAGATTCGTAATAATTATATTACAGACAAATTCTGTCGTGGTAATACAACATTTGTTTTTATATCCTAATTTTTCTAATTTACAAGCAAATGCGTGTAAAATTTCATATGCTCTAGGAATGTAAATGGGGTAGTGTAAATGAGGTGTTTTTACAAGCCATAAGCATTTAATAGTACATTACGCATGTGCTTCCAAATTGGTTGTTTTGACTTGTAGGAAGGTTGCTGCATGAGCCGAAGGCGATGACTGAATCCTACGAGTCAAAACAACTATTTAGAAGCACTTACGTACAATATTTTACATGTTGATGCTCGGTAAATGCGTTTTGGGGCCGTTCATAAATTAGGAAACGCAAAATTTGGATTTTTTCGACCCTGGTGTCACGCAAGTTTAAGATATTTTTCCAGGACAGACACTATCATTACCTTTCCAAAGACACCCCACTCGAGAAATTTGGCGAAAAAGTGAATTTAAGGCAGTCATTGCAATGACTGTCGCAACTTCAATTTTTTGCCAAATTTCTCAAGTTGGAAAGGTATTGAGAGTGGCTGTCCAGGAAAAAAATCTTAAGCTGACCTGATGGAGTTTGTGAGGGTAATTTCCCTTTCGAAAAATTGTAGAAAATTTTTTTTCCAAGTTTCTCAAATAGTAAAGCCTGAAAAAATCGATTTTTTTTTTTTTAAAATCAGCCCTACAGGTAAAAAGTATTAGAAAATCTCGTATAGGATCTCGGAAGGATAAGAATTGAATCAACTGAACGTGTTTTGAACTCTGTTTGAGTCCCTCTTTTCAAATTACGCTTGTTTTTGCGGGAGCACTGTAAACAAAACTTTATCGCGGTTCAGTCGGGGTGTGACATCTCAACAAAGTGAGGAAATTTTAAATTATTTTACCATTAGTAATGGAAATAGGTAGAACAGTTTTTGATAAAATATCTTTCTATTCACTCTTTCACATTCGGACAAGTTTTTCTGACGTAACGGGCTCTTGTTCTTTGTGTCCAGATAGAAAATGAAACACTTAGAAGAGCTCGGTAAATCTGACAATTGTCAAACAGCTTTCAACTAATTGTAAACATTTTAAAATTTCGCGTGACGTAACACTGGACTGGACTGGGGGGAAACCCCACCCCCCCCCCCTCAAGCGTTACGTAATTTATGAACGGCTCCTTTCCGAGTCGCTTGCAACGAGATAATGACGCATTTACCGAGCAGAAACATGTAAACAGTATTTAACGTGTAACAACCGTTACGTTGAACATACATCTTATGTGCATTGCCATGTAAATTCCCATCACTGACAGTTGATATAGACTGTAATATTCAGTATATAATTCGTATATTCAATTTACACCAGCCCCTATTCAAATTTCGTTGATTTGAAAACAAAATTTGCGGAGTGATAGAAATCTGTTTTTTTCAACGACCGGTTGTCTCAAACAAACAGGATGACAAACTAAATATACTCCTTTGATTGATTCGAATCGTGCGAGGGTTACAAATCGATAAGTAAATATTTCATTCTTAGATATGCATATTGTATGCAGCTAATATGTAAATTGCTAAATAAGTTGTTGTAGTAGTTAACCAATTGGTGAAATGACTGACGAAGTTTCGCACTTTTCTGGGTTTCATAAACACTTTGGAGTAACGTGCTAACCAAAAATTTCTACTCTTAAAGGGTTTGTTTCCGGAGAGGTACCGCAGGACTGTACTGTATCTTGAATGCGTGATTTTATTAAGAGTGGATTCGCGAATATCTCAACCACATTGTATTAAGCTAACTCTTCGATTTTCAAAAATTTCGGATCTCTAAACTATCCTGAGGAAATCGTAGAAGAACATTTTTTTTTAAACGTACCTACCTAACGTGTTGAAACGTACCTACCTCTGCGATGATTTTTTGGATTAGATTGTGAAACTGACTTCAATCGTGTAGGTTGACGAGGTAAATTTTTAAAAATTAAAAAATCGTCAAAAGTCGATCACAACAAAAAACTTCTTCAAAGATAAAGTGTGACGCAGTCCGTAAGTTCACTTCCAAAATTACTGATATCGTCAGAGGTGACGCTTTCGCTGATAAGACTCAAAAATTTGTTTGAAGTACGAGGTCCTATACGTTTACTACAGATAGAAATTACCTCCGAAAGGCAAAGTTGTAGAGAAATAAATTTTAGCAAACACGTGTTTCAGGGTTTTCCCCAGAAACGTCCAAATCCCGAGATTTAGCCACTTCTAGAATTGGAAGGGATGATTCATATATCAAGAACTATGACAGATAGAAAGTTGCTTCCCAAGGCATTTGTGACGAACTTTTTTAATCAAAAATGAAAACATTCCAAAAAAATTTTTTGCGTTTCAAAGCTGTAAGCGTCACTCCAATTGATATCAGTTGTTTTGAGAGAAGGGACGATGACTTGTGTCACGTTTCCCTTTTAAAAAGGGTTTTTGTTGTGATATCAGTAGTTTTGGAAGAAAAGAGGACACAAATTTTGGAGAAAAAATTTCAGGTGAAAAAAAATTTCCGGCGAAAAAAGTTTTCGGCGTAAAAAAATTTCTGGCGAACAAAATTTATCCCCTTAACTTCCTCTACAACATATCAAAAGTTGTTTTTGAGCCGCCTCCGCCGCCGTCAAACACAAGCGCGGCGGCTACTACTTCCATTGGCGAAAATGATCCCCTCAACTTCGTGAAACACTACACACCCAACTCAACAATTTTCCCTTTGACACCAAACCTCTATGTCAAACACCCAACCTCGTCTCATACAAAATGTGCTGCCATACAGATTACACACACAAACACATACATATGGGCTTTACATGGCGCCTTCTTAGAGCCCTGGTGCCTAAACGAGGCCGGTACCTCCCCCCCCCCTTTTTAAAATCTCATATGACGTAGAATGCCCACTCGAAGGTCCCTGCAAAATTTCAAGAAAAGTTATCGAGCCGTTTTCGAACACGAATCAAAAAAGTCGGTTTCCATACAAATGGCCCTGGAAGTTACTAACTAACTAAGGAACGAACGTAGGACGTTTGCATGAACTTTGGCTTCTATGAAATAGCACATTTCGTATGGAAAATGACGATTTTCTGAAGGTCATATCTTCGGATCCACCGAACCGATTTTAATGAGTAAAGATACTTTGCCTTAGAATTTTCCGTAGAATCCAGGAAAAATATTTTCTGGGGGGTACGTCGCAAGGGGGGGAAGTCAAAACTTTGCTGTATATATGGTTTCGAAGTCTACGAAAAAAAAATTAATGAGAAAACAAACGTTTCGAAAATTTGATTGTTTTTGGCTGCTGATGAATAGTGCTCCCGAATCCACGTTAGTCTAGGCGGTGCTGAATGAATGACATGAACAGTTAAAAATCGTGAAAAAGCAATTGGATCAAACCGGCTGAAAACCATCCTTAGAAACCGTTTATTTAGGTCTAAGGAAGTAACAGTACTGTTTCGACTCCAAGAGAGCATGACGTTCTACTCAAACTCGTATGAAGACTATTAACAATTCATTTTGTTAAATGATTGGGATACGTGCGACGCAACGCATGGTTCTTGAAAAGAGCCTCAAGTTTTATTATATATTTATTTTCGTTTTACACATACAGAGATAAATACGATAATACTAATTATGTTAATACATTATTTTTAGGATTTCACTGAGTAGATTATACTTTGATATTGTATCTGAATCTTTCAAGATAACGGCATTGTTGCGAATATATGTTTTGTCAAAATTTAAACATAGCGGATGATAAAATTACACAATTGAGTTAATGCATGCGTGAACGTTTAACTTTCCATATGAAAAAAAAAATATATTCAAAATAAGCAACTGGTCTCGTTCGCTGAAACGGTTTTCTGATTGTAATCTATTTAATTGCAGGACGTAATGTCTAATATGGCACCCAACGTGCGGAATCTCGCAATTCAGGAAATCACGAAAAATATTCAACTTTATACCGAGAAACCTCGAAAAGCTGGTATTGATAGAAAAACGCTAAGGTTTGTATCTCAGTTTTATTTTCCTCATTGAAAAATGTGGAAGATGCGACGCTAGTTTAATCGAAATGCATTACTTTTCACGCATCGGCAAAAAAACTACATGCTTTCTGAATTTTTCTTACGATATCGACGTTTCGCGTGAAAAGTTACTCATCTCTTTCACTTGATATAAACTCAGCACCTAGCACTCGGTCTGCTCATCTCATTCCAGCGCGCATAATTGCCTAAACAGTTACAAGGCTTTTTACATACCTAGGGAAGGAACCAGTAATTATTCTGATTGTTACGCTATATTCCGCGACGAATTATTTATTTATTTTTTAGATAAATTTTAGAAATTACATTTGTAATTGGATTTGAATTAAAAATTTTTGATGTTCACGGGTGAGACACGAACTCACAACCTTCAACTTGCCGGGCTGATGCTCTACCATTGAGCTACCGTGGACATTTTCATTCCAAATCCAATTTTGAACCGTTGGTACAACATCAAAAATTTTTAATTCAAATCCAATTGCAAATGTAATTTCTAAAATTTATCTAAAGAACCAGTAATTATTTTACAACACTTTCCATATAAAATCTTGTACAGGACTAGGAAAGATTTAATTTTTTATAAGAAAAATGAAAGTTGTGGATTCGAGTGGAATGGTCAAAAAAACAGATAATAGATCACAAGGAAGGTTCAACCTTGTTTGGCCGCACTGAAGGCTAGACGAGGGTAGACATTCTTTTTCTCTGTTTCTTCCGATCTTCAACTTTAATTTCGCCGATTGATTAGATTTAAAATTTAACCAACAGTTCGTACTGTGCACAGTTGGTGGAACACTTGAATAATGAGAACATTCCATATCGTATATTTAAACATACAAGTTGTGAAATGAACACTAGTGTCAATAAAAAAAATTTCGGAAATTTTTTACCTGTTTGTCTAGAGTTAATTTGCGTTACAGTGGCGCCGACTTGGTGAAGACCGCGGGTCAACACTCGCATCACTAACGAGACATTATAAATCACATTTTTATTCAAGGGGCATATTTAGATATTTTGTCCATATTAAATATAATGAATTTGTACTGACTTTTCTTTCCCGTCAATCATGGTTAAACGGCGGCGCGGCGTCTTACAACTTTTTCAAAAATCAGCGACAGCTTATATCACAACAAACCCCCTTTTCAAAAGGGAAACGTGACGCAAGTCCTCGTCTCTTCTTCCAAAACAACTGATATCAATTTGGATGACGCTTACAGTTTCGGAACGCAAAAAATTCTTTTGAAGTATTTTCACTTTTGATTAAAAAAATGCGTCACAAATGCCGGACCCCCCAATGTTAGAGTTTTTCCGTTCTTTCAGAAAAAAAATAAGTTTTGCGTGCGAAATCTAAAAGCGCAGA
The DNA here is from genome assembly GCA_029228625.1 of Pseudolycoriella hygida. Classification (NCBI taxonomy): domain Eukaryota; kingdom Metazoa; phylum Arthropoda; class Insecta; order Diptera; family Sciaridae; genus Pseudolycoriella; species Pseudolycoriella hygida. The sequence continues at coordinate 62,496,082 of CM055403.1, read as the reverse complement.
AAAATTATTACGGGCAGGGTCCGGTACTTGTGACGCATTTTTTTAATCAAAAGTGAAAATATTTCAAAAGAATTTTTTGCGTTCCGAAGCTGTAAGCGTCATCCAAATTGATATCAGTTGTTTTGGAAGAAGGGACGAGGACTTGGCGTCACGTTTCCCTTTTAAAAAGGGTTTTTGTTGTGATATCAGTAGTTTTGGAAGAAAAGAGGAAACAAATGTTGCAGAAAAAATTTCCGGCGAAAACAAATTTCCAGCGAAAAAAAAATTTCCGGCGAAAAAATTTCCGGTGAAAAAAAATTTCCGGCGAAAAAATTTCAGACGAAAAAAATTTCCAGCGAAAAAATTTTCGGCGAAAGAAAAGTTATCGAGCCGTTTTCGAGCCGTTTTCGAGCACGAGCCGTTTTCGAGCACGAGCCGTTTTCGAGCACGAGCCGTTTTCGAGCACGAGCCGTTTTCGAGCACGAGCCGTTTTTGAGCACGAGCCGTTTTCGAGCACGAGCCAAAAAAGTCGGTTTTCATACAAATTGTTCTGGAACTAGCTAACTAACCCACCCACCCACTAACGAACGTAGGATGTTTCCATTAACTTTGACTTCTATGAAATGGCACATTTTGTATAAAAAATGACGATTTTCTAAAGGTCAAATCTTTGGATCCACTGGACCGATTTTAATGAGTAAAATATCGATTTCAATCAAAATTTTACTAGGTCTCAGGGGGGTACGACGCAAGGGAAAAAAGTCTAAACTTAGGTGTGTATATGGTTCCGCCGTCTACGAAAAAAAAATTCTTAATTTTTTGTACGTAGGTGGACTTGCGTCACGGGCGCACTGCTACCGCGCTCCCATGATACTTTCGGCATCAGCTGAAGTCAAAGTTTTTCTGTGGAGATGGCATTCTCTTCATGTTTTTCGGCAGCGATATACTTAGCGCTCAAAATCAGTGATAGTAGTTATAAGTGGAATACTTTGTTCAGAAAAATGATAAGTTGGTACGCCTGCGGCCATATAGACGAATTATGAGGCTAAAAACTGTGTACGGAATGGGAATACGAATTCTCTCAATAGAGGTGCCCAAACATGGTTACTACTAACTTAACATTTCGCACTTAACGCATATCACACTCTCAGATGCAAATATATTGAAATATATGGATAATTTCGTCGTACCGTCACTTGGGCAATGAATTTCATCTCTGTCACTCTTTCAATGTGATTTATATTAACATGAGACAAAACACATTCTTTCCCCAGGTGACAAGGTAGCGACAATGTATGGGTTATCGATGGAATTAGCCATACCATAAAAGTTAAATAAGCAAATATTTGATGCTTCCGAAGCCAAACTACGAGAAATTCTGAAAGAATTACCGTAAACTGGGGTAGAATCACAAAGTGTCCATTTGCACGAGAGTCTCACTCTATTCGTCACATTCTCAATAATTCTCACTAATCAGCTGCAGCCTGAATCTGTAAGCATCGTATGAAAATGTAACGAGCTAAATTTTTTAAGGGTGTACTGTACATCAAGAAGGGTTTCATGCATGTTAATCAAACTTTGCAAATTATTTTTTGGTGCATGTAAATTGTTGTAATAAACTTATTCAATGAATTAATACGGCTTTCCAGGTGATCTAGTCGAAGTCTTTATTACGCAAATTATTTTTAATTGCAGTGACAATTTCGATTTTATTATTGTGTCAAATCCGATTACCATGCAAATAAATTGCTTGTGGTAATAATAGAATCCATCCATACTAATATATATCATTCTGTCACTACCGAGGTTACTACTAATTTTATGAGCAAATTATTCATTGAAAAACTTCAATTAAAATCGTTAATTTACTTTTCCTCTTCTCACCCTGGTACTAACTTCCATTTCGACTATAGTTTTATTATCGCACTTAAAGAACAAGACTAACATCTAGTTGATCTACCTTAGATTAGCAGATCCCATCGATAAGCCTTTAGTCATTTTACTCAGTTGGTTACTGGCGAAACAAAAACATTTATCAAAATTTGCTCAACTATACATTGAGCAAGGCTATGATGTTGTGACAGTGGCAATAACGCCATGGCAATTATTGTGGCCAATGAAAGGAACACAAGTAAATTCAGGTTAATTCTTTGCAAATAATAAAATTTACATAACACCAAAAACTGCAGTTAATTTCAGCGGATTTGCTAAAATTCTTAGAAAATAATCCAACGTACAATCCGTTGCTGTTGCACGGATTTTCGGGTATGAGCTCTTCACATATGTTTCTTGGTTTTGATGTAATAAAATTCGTCTCATTTTGTATCAGTTGGTGGATACATGTGGGGTGAATGTTTGGTACACATGGCTCGTGACCAGGAACGTTACAGTTCGATTTTGAATCGAATTTCTGGACAAATTTGGGACAGTGCAGCGGATATCACCGAAATACCCGTGGGTAAGTTCTAGACATTCAAAATACTGACTCCATTCACTGTATCCGACTATCAAGTATGTGACTTTTTGTACCCGTCCTATACGAGTTGGGGGGATACAATTATTATTATTGTCTAAATATGACGAATCAACAATAAAAAAATGTCCGTCCGTCCGTCTCCACTTTTTTTTTTCAAACGGCTCGACCGATCACCCCAAAAAGTACATGTCTCCCATGATTCAAGTATGAAAATGAGCAAAATCGGTCAAGTAGTTCCGAAGATATGGCCGATACGGATAATCGAGCGTCGGTGAAACTTTTTCGCAAATATCTCAGCAAAATTGATTTCCTGGGGCATATACGAAAGCATACGGTTTTTGCTCAACTATGCAATATAGAGATTTACTGTCAAAGGCAAAGATGTGGAGAATAATATTTTAGGGAAAAAGTGTTTCAGGGTTTTGGTGAAAAATTGCCCATTCCTGGGATATGACTAGAATCGGGAGGAATGACTCATATCTCTAGAACTATGAGAGTTACAAAGTTCCTTCCGGAGGCAAAGTTGTAGAGAATAAAATTTCGGAGAACACGTGTTTCAGGGTTCTAGGGAAAAATTTCCCATTCCTGGCATATGACCACTTCTACAACTAGGAGGGATGACTCATATCTCTAAAACTTTTGCAGTTAGAGAGTTGCTGTTGTACAGAATAAAATATTATGAAATATGTGTTTCAGGGTTTTAAGGAAAAATGACCTAATCCCGGGATATTGTCACTTCTAGAATTGGGAGAATTGGGAGTCATATCTCTGGATCTATGGCAGTTAGAAAGTTGCTTCCAAAGGCAAAGTTGTAGAGAATACAATTTTAGAGAACAGGTGTTTCCGGGTTTTAGGAAAAAATTACTAAATCCCGGGATAAAGCCACTTCTAGAATTGGGAGGGATGACGCATATCTCTAGAACTATGGCAGTTAGAAATTTGCTTCTGAAGGCAGACTTGTTGAGAATTACATTTTAGAGAAAAAAGCCTTGGAGAAACTATGTTGGTCCTCTTTGTGATACGTTGCAGAGGACAACATTTCGGTCATCAAAACCAATGGTCTCAGACGTCCTTCGGTAGGACCGTTGACACTACGTTGAGTATTTCTATGGATCTTTGAAATTCTTATAGTTATAAAAGAACATAAAACATTGGATTGGTCGCTCATTTCTATATTTAGATACGTTCGGGGCTTTTTCCAACATCTATCCTGTTTGCCACATCTATTCTGATACGTACGGGTCTCTGCTTATGTTTTTTATATAGAAAAATTCACCACATACACAAAAAAAAGAAAAAGAGGTAGTGGGACAGTACGTACAATTACAAGTCTTGCAGAGAGTATACATGAATCTACCTGTAGGGTGGATGTTATTATACCTGACAAAGGTATATTGGCTCTAGGTCAAAAAAAACCCTGGACAAAAAGACCCCGGACGAAATAGCACCCCAGGGGTTATTTTGTCCGGTTTCAGAATGTAATGAAATGTTAAAATAGAATCCGGACAAATTTCGCACAAAGCATGTTGTGGAAGGCTCTGCCCTGCAGGCGGCCTTACAAGCATGGGGCTCTGCCTCAAACCCCGCTAGGGGCTCCGCCCCTTAGACCTCCATCGCGGGAGCTGCCGCCCCTCGACTCCGCTTTTTTTCGCCATAATGTTCAGGCCTGCGGCGCAGCGCCTAGCTTGTTATCCGGGGGTAATTTTGTCCGGATGTAATTTTGTCCGGGGGTAATTTCGCCCGGGGGTAATTTTGTCCGGGGGTAATTTTGTCCGGGGGTAATTTTGTGTCCGGGGGTTATTTTTGTCCGGGGGTTATTTTGTCCGGGGTTTTTTGTCCAGGGGTCGTTTTGACCGGATGCCGTATATATTGACTTGTCTTCAGTCATATTGACATTACTTGAGTATACTCTTTACTTTTTCATAGACTTCATAGTTCTACTTTCCTTTCGCGTTCAAAAGTATAATTGTCGGTATACAAACTCAGCTATTCACAGATGAATGGCCATCCATTTTAAATGATAATGAGAGTTAGGATAGAGAATCCAATTACCAACCTGTAATACCAAATTATTGCAGAAAGAACATACCGCAAAATTATCGGGAAATCCAAATTAGACCCGTACGAAGTAGAGGTGGTCTTATAGGTGACTTCAATTTTTTAAAATGAAAGGATGTGCTAGTCTAAGTAGAGAGTTTTACAGCACGTTAAGGTAAACATTTTTACACATAAAGGCGTCGGTCCTAGGTCGGTCTTAACAGAGAACCGAAAAATTAATATTTTTTATGTTGAAGTAGAAGTTGAGGAGGGTATGTTTGACAAAGGAATTTATACAAGAGGTTGACGAGAACATCTTTGTTTGAACCGTAATGACGTTACACAACTCAATATGAAGTCGCTATAATTGAAAGAAGATCAAAAAAAAAAAAACAATTTTACTTTCTAGGTGTACCAAAGGCTATGTTTCCTACCAATGAAGCTTTACAAAACGCGTTGAGACATTACATGATGTAAGTTTCAATGAATTGTTCATTTACTTTACTTGTTTTCATTTACGTCTTCCATCAATCAGTTACCACATGAAAACATTCCACGACGCAGCCACGACGCATTACATAAGATCTAGTCAAATGTTTCACAGTACTCTGGTAAAAAGTCCAGCCTTATTTCTACTTTCAAAAACCGATCCAGTTGGTGCTGTTGCTTCGAATCAACGAGTAAGAGACAGTTGGGAATCATTAGGTATTTCGTGCACATGGAAATGCTGGGACAAATCACCGCATGTCGGACATTTCCAGAAACACAAAGAAGAATACCTGGAGGCATTATTTAATCATTTGAGATCGATCAATATGATTGGCTTTTCGGATAAACTAAGGGCGAAATTGTAAATTTTAATGTAGTAACGGATGTAAGAGTTATTTTTGTACCAAAACCAGTAGAAGTGAACAAACTTCTTGACTATCCGTGTGATTTTTATTTAAATGGAACCATGGAACCAGTAGCTGCACACTATTCAATGTTTGTTTTTGTTTATTTAGATTACCCTTTGAAAGTAACAACAAATTGTATTAGTAAATATAGTTGAAAATTATACCAGTACTTTGTAAGGTTCTGTTTTTTTCTTCTTATCGCGCTTCATCCTTATGCTTCTTGGAGTTTCCGCTCATACTTTTTGCGACATTTCCAAAATATAACACCGAATTCCACTGGTGGAGCCACTAACTAACACCTCACTGCAAAAGAGTTGGTGCCTAGCGGAAAAATATTTAAATGCTTTTTTGACGTAGAAAATGGAGCCATGAACGAGATAATGGCGGAAATATCAAGTAGTAATTTGCAATACTAGCAAAGGGTATTCCACACGAATTAGGAAACCGAAAATTGGGAAAAAAATTATTTGCCAAAAATAAGGAAAAACAAAAATCATGAAAAACTAAAATTAGGAATGAATTAAATTAGGAAACACCAAATCAGAAATCAGGCAATCAGGAAATCAGGATTTATTCTAATGATAGAAGAGTATTGTAGTTTTGAGAAGAAAATAATTTTTGAGAGAATGCGCCGCAGGCCGGGATAAATCCTGGATAATAAAAAGGCGGGGTCGAGGGGCGGCAGCCTCCGCGTAGGGGGGTCAAGGGGGGAATGTCCCCTTTGCGGGGTATAAGGGGCAGAGCCCCTAGCACTGAAGGCAGGCTGCAGGGTGTTAGTAGCTCGTCGCAGGTGTGGGGGCTTAGGGGACAGAGCCTGGTTTTTCCTAATTTTGGCTTTTCCTGATTTTCATTTCCTGATTTTTGGTTCCTGATTTTCATTTCCTGATTTTTGGTTCCTGATTTTTGTTTTTCCTTATTTTAGGTTCCTGATTTTTGTTTTTCCTAATTTTGGTTTT
>CM055403.1:62464731-62477339 GCA_029228625.1 Pseudolycoriella hygida | reverse complement strand
GCCACGCTATTGAAAAAAATAGCGTCGCTATCGCTATCGCTATTCAAAATTCAATAGCGATAGCGTCGCTATCGCTATAGCGAAATAGCGATAGCGATAGCGAAATTCGCGCTATTTCGCTATTGTATGTTGAGCCAAGGTACCTGAATAAAAATACTTCATTTTATTGACTTAGGACTCGATGTTACACTTTGTTAAGATGGATGTTTGGTTTAAATAATATAATAAGTTGAAAAATAGAAATAAAAACAACGTGTCGAGGTTCGTATAAACCAACTACATATTTTAGAATAATTAAGCTTAACACCACCCAAGTAAGAAAAAAGTCTCAAATGAAACTAAAAAAAGACCTCGCATTGGTCTCAAGTTTATGTATTTCTTGGTCTAAAAAAATCCGTATTTTGATCCATTAAAAAATTAAGTTCAGTTAAAGTACACGTTGAGGACTTCTCATTTTAGATAATTTCGATGCATTGAAAGTGTTGAGACTTTTGAGGTCACCTCTTTTCTTCTCATATTTTTATATTTTAATTTAAAAAACTATTACTGAGACCGATGAGGACTGTTGAATGGTCTCATTTCAAGTTCTTTGGTGATTAAGTGTTCACTTAAAATAGAGAATGCTCACTGTGGAAATCAATTAATGAGACAGATGAGGACCTTCGAAAGGTCTCATTTCGATATAAGCAATATACCTTTGCTTATAAACACGCAGGTAGTGTCTTCCGGGAATGTTTCCTAATGATGTTTCCATAGCAGAACGAAGAAATTTGTAATATTCAACATATGAAAAATAGCAATAGCGATAGCGTGAAACTAACGAAAAAGTCGCTATCGCTGTCGCTATTCGACAAATGGAAACGCTATCGCTATCGCTATTTCGCAATAGCGTGGCAGCCTTGCTAAACATTCAGAATAACGATGATCTTTGACAAAATTTTGAAATTTTTGTGCTAATTGGCGATTGGAGTTCTTCAAAATAAGATTAATAGTCATTCAAGTCAGTGTTATGGGGAGGAGACTATCCGCACGCGAAAATGATGACTTTAGAAGAAGTATATATAATTAGTCTCACCCCCATAGGGCTGACTAATCGCCCGCGCGGGCGGATAGTCTCACTCCCATGGGGCTGGCTATTCGTCCGCGCGGACTGATAGCATCAGCCTTTCTTAACTCGTTTCCTTCTAATGCCCTCATGGCCGGACTATTCCAAAAACCATATTTCCGCGCCATCTGCCTCTAAGCACTCAGACAAATACTTTAAAATCAAATAAAATTCAGGAAACGAATTTAAGTAGGCTTATGGATTTTATTCTTCTATCAAAAATGGCACCGCTTCGAAAGAAAAAGTAAGTCGTCTAAAATAAAACAAGATAAATTCAAAAACGTTATAATAATTTATTGGATGTAAACATTTTTATATAAAAACAAAACTAGCAAACAATTTTCTTCCATAGACGCTTCAATCTTGAAGAAATTTTGGACGTTTTGGACGAAGGAGGAGACGTTTACATTCAGCCTCCTGATGACGTTGCAGAAACGACAGATGATGAATTTGATACTGAAGAGAGTGTTATTCCTCAGAAAATACTTAAGCTTTCGGCAGAAGTGAAAGCTAGTAGAGCAGAAAAAGACATAAGAAAAAAAACTGTCAAACGAAAGAGTGAAAAGATTGAAAAATTGGTGATTCCAGCAAAAAAGATAAAAAAATCTAAAAATTTTAACAACTCGGTGAATAATAACTGTGATAACTTTCCTAGTGTAAATTGCGATAAAGAAAATATTTCTCCTGTGATAAGCAAAAATGTAAATAGTGCCGTAACCATTGATGCGAAGCTCAAAGCCCAACCACCGAAAACCAAAAAAATTATTAAAGCAACACAAGAGAAAAAGACCAATAAAAACAATGATAACCAAAGCAGCAGTAAAGGACCGAAAGGTAAAAGCGATTTAATCAAATGGACTATGGGTGGTGAAACTATTGGCGAAAAGGAATTTGGCTTCATTGAAACGCGAATCGAGCATCAAAACATGACAGCTACCGATTACTTTGAATTATTTTTTGATGACACGTTGCTCGATTTGATCATTTTTGAGAGCACACAATATTGCATTTCGAAAAATTGGCCAGACATTCAACTCACAAAAGAAGAATTGAGAACTTTCTTTGCAATATTGATTGTATCCGGATATAACCCTTTGCCAAGTAAAGCAATGTATTGGAATAGAGGTGAAGACTTGCGAAACGAAGCCGTTTATAAAGCAATGAGACGTGACCGCTTCGATAACATCATGAAATCTCTACATTTTGCGTCTGAATCGAATTTGGATCAAAGCGACAAGTATTCAAAATTACCACCAATCATTGAACACCTCCAAAAGAAATTTATGAAGCATTTTTCTCCATCCGAAGCCATAGCGCACGATGAGGCGATGGTTGAGTACTTTGGACGTCATGGATGTAAACAGGCTATTCGAGATAAGCCAATCAGATTCGGTTACAAGATTTTCTGTCACAACACACCCTCTGGTTATTTGGTAGCATTTGATCCCTACCAAGGAAAAACTTATCAGGGCGACGAAGATATGGAAAAGGAATTCGGTAAAGCTGCATCGTCATTGCTTCATCTTTTGGATTCGTACCCCTTGGCAAAGTCACTGCACCGTTACCATTTTTATTGTGACAACTACTTCACGTCACTTCTTCTGTGTAAAGAACTCAAAAATCGAGGCTACAATTGCACTGGCACAATCAGAGCAAATCGCTTGGGTGGAACGTGTCCTTTGACGGATGTCAAAAAACTTGCAAGCACGCAAAGGGGTTACACTGAAGTTGCAACTGCCGAGATCTCTGGTCACAAAGTTCTATTAAACCGATGGAAGGACAATTCAGTCGTAACAGTAGCTTCAACTTTGTTCGCAGCTAATCCCGAAGGGTCAGTGAAACGGTGGAGTAAAACCGACAAAAAAAAGATTTCAGTTCCGATTCCTCACGCCATCTATAATTATAACCGAAACATGGGTGGTACCGATCGTACCAACCAAAACGTGAACGCTTATCGAATTTCAATTCGTGGTAAAAAGTGGTGGTGGTGTTTATTCACATGGATGGTGGATGCTTCCGTACAAAATGCTTGGCAGTTAGCCCGTAAAAGTAATGCTAACCTGAATCAGCTACAATTTCGGCGGGATGTAGCATTGTCGTATTTATCCGCTTGTAGCCAGCCACCAAAAACACCTGGAAGGAAACTCAATATATCGATTGAAAACCAGCCAACACGTTTCGATAAAATTGGACATTTTGTCAGAGTCACCGGCACTAAAAAACAAAGACGGTGTCGTGGCAATAATTGTAAATCCAAGGTCCGCACTGAATGCTCAAAATGCGACGTTGGATTGTGTGTTCGTTGTTTCGAGACTTACCATATTTTCGCCTAATGTTCCGATTCGAAACAATAAATGTTTGATCTAGCGCTGACAACAAATGTTTTTTTTTTCATAATACGTTCGAAATGGGTTCAGTAATAATCAAACAGCGAAGCAAAAAGGTAAAATTTCCCATAAGAAAAAAAACATTCGAAAAGATAGGTTAGTGAACAACACATGACACTTTGTAAATAATGACAGTTAGCGACATCTCTCCACAGTTACCTTAATTTCAGGCATTAAAAACTGAAGTCTTTGGCGTAATTATTTAAAAAATAATTTAATTTCGGAAGAAACGGGTTAAATACTGGACAAACTCTTGAGCTGTAATTTTTGCATTCGAAAACTTGGAGCTTTGCGCGAATTATACCATGTTCTGCTAGTTAAAATATTACTTAGAATCCTTGTAAATTTCATTGCTTTATTCTCGCTTATCTGATTGCCTTGGTAAGTGAGAATGTAAAAGCGACTGTACAGGTTTTTTGCTTCATGAATATCTTGTTGAGAAGGAGACACACAATTACTCTGTCAAAGTATAATGAAAGCATGAGTCTTGAAGGTAACAGAGGCGCCGATTTCATTTTTACTGGGGCGAATGAACACCTCCTTGTGACGTAACACCCAAATTTCACGAATTAGCATTAAAACTTACAATTTCAAGTCCCCAAGTGGCACTTTAAGGTTACGCTTAGCTCAATCCGAACAAGGCTAAAGGCTTATGCCGAACCAGTGGATCTCATATTATTTTAGTTCGCGTGACCTCACACAGCGGTCGACTTTCCTCACACTCTGTCACACACAAATTTAGTCACTTCACAAAACTATGAGAAAAAGCATAAAAAGTTGCGAGCGGAGCGAAAGACAATTTTTTTCTAAATTTCTATAAAAGTTTTCTTTCTTTGTTTCACACGATAATTTAAAAACAGTACTGAAGTTAGAATTAGACCCAGAGCCTTTATTTGGGAAAAAATTCCCAAAATTCACTAAATGTTCTCAAAAATTACCAAAAATTTCCCAAAAATTCCCAAAAAAAATATAAGAAATTTCCAAATAATAATTTATTGGTAAACTTTATGATGGAGGGCATCTCTTTCCAGACAAGTTGAAAATTCGAAATTTTGGTTTGTCTGCTCAAACAAATGTTTCTCGTATCGGATAATGTAGCACAATGGCATTGATTTCAACCGGTTATGAGCGTTGTTACGGATTGAAATCAAAATTTCCCAAAAAAGTATAAAAAAATTCCCAAATAATAGGCTTTGGTTAGATCTCATCGTAGAAGAGATTTTTATCTGTAACATGTTTTTTATCTGGAAATTTCAATCGGGCGGCGGCACAGGGTTCGCCCCGGTACAGTCGGCGCCTCTGGAAGGTTATGGGCTCTAAGCCGGTTTCAAAGTGCGTATCTATCCTAAAAACTATAGCTGAAGTGTGTTCTAGAAAGTCATACAGCGAACCGAATATAAGAAGGGACAAGTCAAATTTTGAACAATGAAATTCCATACGATATTTACGAATATATATATATTACGAATTTGCGTACATTTTGCTGTTTGCCGATGACATCAAGCTGGCGTCCATCATACGCGATCACTATGACATTCGAAGGATGCAAAGAGATATCGAAAATATGAAATGGAATGACACGAATCGACTTTATTTCAACGACGAAAAATGTTACATCTTCAGCGCGAGTAGAAGCGACTCAACGTTCTTCGAATACAAAATGGGCGATCATGTCATTGAGAGAGTGGAAGAAATCAACGATCTGGGCGTCTTGTTGAACAAAAGTTTCCATCCAGGACATCACGTCGAACAAATGACGATGAAGGCTCGACAAATGGTTGGATGCATAAAGCATTTTTCTAATGGAAATTTCACCAAAGACACGCAGCGGATACTCTATTTAGCTTATGTGAGGTCTAGACTGGAATTTGCTTCGACTATTCGGAATCCATCGGCACAAGTTTATATCGACGACATAGAGTCCATCCAGAAGCAATTCGTTATTTATTTAGAGATTTATTGGAGAGTCGAGCTAATGCGTCATCGTATAGACTAGCGCCATACGAAGAAAGATGTAAGCAATTGAGGCTGCAAAGTTTGGAAGTCCGTCGAACAGTAGCTGATGCAGTTCTTGCATTTGATATTTATAAGGGTCACATCACCGACGACTTGATTACGCCTGAGTTTGTTTGATACGAAAGTACATATAAGCTTCGTGACGCGACCATGCAACTGTTAGTCGAGTCGCATTTTCAAGATCCTCGATTATACTTGTCAAATCAACCCATTGTGCGTCTGATTAAGATGATTAATGAATACAAATCAGTGGTCCAACGGAGCGGAAGCAGGACAGTGTTCAAGAATGTGATTATGAGAGAATTAGGGCTGTGATATCCGGAGATTCGGTTGAGATTTTATTTTAATTATATTTTGATTTTGTTGTCAATTTTCTAGTCGATTGTAAATTTTGTGAATCTTGTATTATTTTGAAGTGTGACGAATGGAATGTATTATATAACCGACGAAGATGATGGATAGATATGAAGAGAGGGAGAGAGAAGCGACGTATGTGTATTTGTTGTAATTAGTTGTAAGACTGATATTCTGCCAATTTTTTGGTGGTGGAAATAAATTCATTCATTCATTCATTCATAAGAAGGGACAAGTCAAATTTTGAACAATGAAATTCCATTGTTTAAAATTCGACTTTTCCGTTTTTATATTCGGTTCGCTGTACTTTCTTGTTCCCAAAATTAATCGTTTGATAGAATTGTACGTAATTTTGATCAATGATTGCTTAAAACATTGCCAAAGATTTTCCAATTACTTATTGCTAAGAAGACAAAGTGACACACAAGAAGACCTTCAGCTACATATGATTTAGTCTGTTAATTGTGTAAACTTTGTTTAACACTTAGAGCAATTTCAGTCAATAAAACAACTCCTTTTCAAAATTTGTCAATATTTATTTTTATCACCTGACCGGTTTCGACAGCTACTACTGCCATCATCTGAGGTGTCGAAATAGAACCTCAGATGATGGCAATAGTAGCTGTCGAAACAGGTCAGGTGATAAAAATAAATATTGACAAATGTTGAAAAGGAGTTGTTTTATTGACTCAAATTGCTCTAAGACCTTCAGTTTTCAAATTAGTAATAGTCAACACGTTCGTATCAATTTGATAAATATTTTTATTTAAACACAATGAAGAAGAAAGTTACAAATAGAATATCTCATTTAATGATTCGCCGTTGGGAATCGTTCCGATGACGCTTGCAGCGTTTCCACGTTGCACATCTATTCCTATCTTTTGAATAAAGAAAGATTTCGAACGAGCGTCGCCCGACGTTTCTATTAACATTTTCCCCAGATCGTTCACGAAACGTCTCGTACCCTCGCCGAGTGGCCCTAGCGTTTCGACCGCGAAAGCTACGAATTCGTGGTTTACGATTAAATGTTCGTATAAAATTACCTTTCTTGTTTCGGCTTTGTTGGCGGCAGAACCAGGTTCTTTAGAGGTGTGGTGTAGGTATGACGGGGCGAGGGTGTCGTTACAGGTGGCGTCCCAAACCAATGATTTTCCGCGTTTCCACGGGAAAATCGTCATGCCGTCCGGTTTTTTTCCGTCCTTGCGGAATAACCCTGGTGGTTCCCAGATTGATGTAAAACCGACTGAACACAATGCTCTTTTGATCGTCATATTTAAAGATGAGTGCCGATTGTATCTCCCGGTGACTTTATTGCAAGAAAGTCCATGCACGCCGTTGCTTTTGACGATCGATTCGCATACACAAAGATGTTCTTTGCAGATTTTTCCACCTATTCGCAGCGATAGGGCGATTCGGAGTGAAGTTCTGTCTAGGAGTGTCCCTAGATTTTTTGACGGCAGGGCGTGTAGCCAAGCACCAGATTCTGAACGGGATAGGGCCAGCATTCGCGCACTGTCTGAAGCTGATGACTTAGGAATCGAGTCTGATTTTATCTTTATTATTTGTGAACCCCAATTCGATTGTAGTGTCGGATTTTCGGGTGGGAGTTCTGAGCTTGATTGCTGCTTCCACGCCAAAAAGGCATCTACCTTATGTGCAACCTCGAAGTCGTTAGATTTGAGTATTGATCCCACTAAAGGTGTGACACTATAGATGGATGACAGAAAAGCTGAAGCGGCCAAGTCTTCACAAGATCTAATTCCTATTCCGCCGGACTTAATCGGCAATGAGCATTGAAGCCATGTTTGGTCTGTGAATTCCAGGTTTAGATTTAATTCAAGGGCTTGCTTTACCTTCGAGTCTTAATTGGCCAGCATATCCTTAAACTTGAAGAGTGGTGCGCATCGGAGAAGATAGAACAATCGCGGTATCCACAGACTGTGTTGCAGAAGGTATAAAACGACGTGAGGGTGGATGTCCTGTAAACGATCCAGAAATAGTTCTAAAATGTCTTGTTTCTTTTTGATTGCGGTTTCAACGGATGATTCCATTCCTAACAGACACAACTCTGTTTCTGAGACGAAAGAAATTCCAGGTGCAATTTTACGTAGGCTTAACTTGATTTCTGCACCTCGCTTTTCGGCAACGTTAGGAAATATGAAGGCTTCGAATTTCGCTGTGTTGAGCTCTAGGCCCAAGGCTTGAAATCTTGACTTTAGGACCGCTAAATCATCAACGACCGTGTCCAAGCGTCCTCCTAAGGTACCATCGTCGAAGTACCAAAGATTCAGTTCAGATGTTAATTCATGAATCACATTATTAATTCCCAAGCTGAAGATCGCAATTCCGAGAGGGTCGCCCTGTTGGCAACCAGTAGCAGATAGAATGACGGCCTTATTATAAAATAAATTTGTGGGTGTCGCGTAACATTGATAGACGTAAGGGTAGATTTCTGGGAATTTCTCTTCGATTTCTTTCAAGAAAGATAGCCTACACAGGGAGTTGAAAGCGTTGCTTACGTATATTTTCACTATTATTTCGGCAGAACAGTCTTGTTGAATATATGTTCTTACTCCGTGTACAACGGCTTCCGCTCCCCCTTTCACTCCGACTCCCAGCTGAATTGGCTGGAGAATGTTAACTAGCTTATCGGCTATTTGAGAACACGTAAACTTCGAGGTCAGCCTCCGTAATGTGGACCCGATTGCGATCGGCCGGATTCCGCCATCTTTTTTTTTTGAATGCGATCAAGGACGCGCCGTAAAGGAAAGGAGCAAATTCTGTGCATAACTTACCGCTTAGTAAATGATTGCACAATTTTGTAAGTGACGTTAGCATCTGAGAGGCTGCGCCACCGTTATTCAGTGCCAGGAGGTCTTTTAGGTGCTGTGGTGAAAGACCATCGATCCCACTAGTTGATCCAGATGCGAATGAAAAGGTTGCGAGTTCGACTTGCTTTTCAGTTACGACTACTGGCGACATGTTGTTTGGCGGATTCGGTTTATTGCTTTCGCTAGGCGGTGGCGGGTGTTTCATTTGTAAGATCTCAAATGTGGCTCACATTCTGTTGCTATGGAGTCCGCGGTTGAAAGAATCCGAACTGCGCCTCGGACGTCGCCGTCTGCCACTTTGGATTCAACGATGGTTTTTAGAGAGGCTTTGATTCGACCTTCTGGTTTAATGTCGAAAACGGTTTTTAGGGCGTTCTCCTTAATTATCTTAGTTAAACTTGTTTGCTTGGAATTTTTCCCTCGTACGTTGAGAATTTGGTATGGGAACAAAAATAGCTTTTTCCAGACCTCCATCGAGTTGGTGGTAACGCATTCGTTCATTAAAGATGATAGCTTAGTGGCTACGCTGATGCGGGCGCCTCTCGGGATTCGCCTTATCACTTAGACGCCTGACTTATAGCTCTGGATGAGTTCGATAAAATTACTATCGTCATTTTCCGTAGGCATGTCTTTATGGCACTTTGAAGCGTGAATTTTTAATCCATTTCGCGTGGCGAATGATTTCGTGCATGTTAATACGCTGCATGTAAAAGTGTTTACATCGCCTTGCTCACTATTTACGTCTGCTGTACTTTCTACTTTTAAAGTTGCGTGTGGCCTAGACGCGTCAATGCTGTGAGCTACAAAGTCGGACATATGGTCTTTATGTACTCGCGAATAATGCACCTTTAGACCGTTGTAACCTTTACATTATTTTACTTTGTCTGTGCATCGCTGACAGACGATGATGTTGGTGTTGCGGGCCGTGTCGTTTTTAAGGAGCCTCAAAAATTCGTTCAAGTCATCGCTGTGTTCCTGATTAAGTGAACCGTTTGTTTGACGTTGCGAGTTTGGATAATTTGCCGTGCCTGCCTTATACTGGACTGGGTGGTTTCTCAAGACATGAATGCGACATTGGACGATCGTAGCACTTTTATGGAAGCAAAAGGGACACGGCCAGCGGCTGTCGTTGGTGTTTGTCAATAAGAATTCTTCTCTGAATTTACGAATTAAAACTCCGATTCCGTTGGTGTCAGGCGGGTCTCCTTCTACTTGTGGGTCGTTCATTTTATAACAACTTAATAAAAGGCGCTATATCGGAACATATCAGCTGGTTAGGATGGCTCTGTGCTGTGCCGAGTTTGAGTTACTGCAGTAACTTTTTTGATGAATTGAGATTGAGGTTATGTTGATCCGTTGAAAATTTAAAGTTCGTTTATTCCTCTAATGTGCTGTGAATCTGGTGTACTCCAGTGTGTGGGGTTCGCAATTTTATTAAACTACGCGTTCCAGGCCAGTTGAATACCGACAACTTCGTTATTAATATTTAGAATGTTTTTTTATATGAGAACTCTTGTGAACGAACATTCTTATCAATCGTATCAATCATTTCCGTTGTTAATTAATTTTTATCCTATCCTGAACACATAGTCCGTTCGTCTGTCCATTCCCTAAAGTTGAACGATATTCAAGTAAATATCACAATTTAATTACAAGATTATCATCACCGGTCAAATATAGGATATTTGTTATCTGATAACCAATAGCTTAGAGTTAACATTGTGATGCTAGAGTTGACGTCCATGTTTTGAGATTTGCGTATGCTATCGACTTGCGTTGTTATTAGTAAACACGACAGTATGGGATGATGAATTTCTTTTCATGGGTAGTTCCACGGTGTAGTTGGATAAAACGTAACGTAGGAACGCTCATATCACCGTTTTCTGAATGAGATACAGCCTTACAATCTTCTAGAAAGTTGTTGGCCATATGCGATTTAGTGGGATAAAATGTTAACGTGATAAAAATCGCGGTGTGTACTTAATGAGTTCCCCTACGTTACATTCCCCAATGGAACTACCCATATGCTGTTTTTATTTGACGTAATACCACAATTTTTCCGGACATAATAACCACAATTTTTCCATTGAAAAAAAAGGACAAAATATCCCCTCTGACGAAATATCCACACTAAAAAAATCAGAATATTTTATATGAAGTGTACTTAGCGCCGCAGGCCTGAAATAAACAACCAAAAACAAAAGAGCGGGGTCGAGGGGTGGCAGTCCCCGAAAAAAGGGGTCAAGGGGGGGGGGGAATATCCCCCTTGACAGGTCTAAGGGGCTGAGCCCTTGGCGGGGTTTGGGGCAACACCTCATTTACGTAAGTCCGCCTGCAAGGCGTACAAAAGCCCACCGCAGGCACGGGGATGAGGGGCAACGGTATCTAACTTCACTTAAAAAATTGTCACTACTGCAGCGCTGAAGAGCTGAAGCGGTATTATATCAAAACGATACAATGAGCATAATGAGTATCACAAATGATGAGAATATTTATTGAGGAGCGGCCGTCGCATATGTCAAATTTTAACGAATTCTTAACCACAAAAATATCTTTTCACACATTAAATGCGGTTTGATGGAGCCACATTGCATTACAATTAAATTGATTTGCGAGCTTTTTCTATTATTATTTTTACTATTAGAAATAAGTGTTGTCTTGAGATAACATATAAATGTTGTGTCCCTGGTTGTAAAACCACAGGCAGTAAATTTTTGTACAGTTTTTCAAAGACAAACTGAGTTATCAACGATGGACTAATAATACGAATATTTTCTTACATAAAATTTTGTAGTTTAAATTTGTGAAATAATGGATTGATTCTCTACCTCCTAATAAATAGTATGAACTTAAGTTTCATTAATTCTCACTAAACGATATTGAATTTTTGACGTGTTTCTTAAGCGGCAGCTCAGTCTTACAATTCTTATACTCTCTCAGCGTCAAAAAACGTCACTTAGCTAATAAGTAAAGAGAGGCGATTAGAAGAGTGAGCCTATATGAACAGTTGCCATGTTTATACTGTACTGAGTTAGACCCCGGTGGTCCCAACACACAATTTGATATCTAATTAATAATACCTACCTATATTCACCATTTCTGAGTAGACATTACATATGGGGATATTTTGTCCGTTTTTTGTGGGATATTTTGTCCGGGGATATTTTGACTGTGGATAATCGGTCCTAGCGCCATTAACTAACAACCACCAAATCGAAGTAAGAACATAACCAAAAACCCGTACGTATCAGAATAGATTTGGCAAACAGAATATATGTTACAAACATAACCAAAGACCCGTATGTATCAGAATAGATGTGGCAAAGTGACTCGAACGTACCTAAATATAGGTACAAATAAGCAAACAATCCAACGTTTTCTGTTTTTTATAACTGTAAAAATTTCAAAGATATAGAAATTACCCAAGGTAATGCCAAAGGCCCTACTGAAGTACGTCTCAGACCATTCAAATCTAGAAAAGCTTATATCCAAGGACTAAGCCATTTTTCCCTTAACACCTGAAACACGTGTTATCTAAAATTTTATTCTCTACAGCTTTGCCTTTGGAAGCAACTTTCTACCTCTCATAGTTCTTGAGATTCGGATCATTCTGTCCAATAATGGAAGTGCCCATGTACCAGGATTGGGCCGTATTTCGCCAAAACCCTGAAATATGTGTTCGCTTAAATTTAATTCTCTATAACTTCGCCTTTGGAACCAACTTTCTAAATCTCATAGATCTGGAGATCTGGGTCATTCTGCCCAATTATGGAAGTGGCCATATACCAGGATTGGGCCATATTTCCTCAAAACCCTGAAACACGTGTTCGCTTAAATGTAATTCTCAACAACTTTGCTTTTGGAACCAACTTTTTAACTCTCACAGTTCTCGAGATCTGGGTCATCTTGCCCAAT
>CM055403.1:62440350-62464231 GCA_029228625.1 Pseudolycoriella hygida | reverse complement strand
AAGTAGTAGCCGAAACGTCCAAAATTACTGATATCACAACAAAAACCCTTTTAAAAGGGAAATGTGACGCAAGTCCTTCTTCCTCCTTCCAAAACAACTGATATCAATTTGGGGTGACGCTTAAAGCTTTGAAACGCAAAACTTCTTTTGGAATGTTTTCATTTTTGATTAAAAAAATGCGTCACAGGAAATCAATTTTTTGCGTATGACAGCTGAAAGCGTAGAAAAATTATTACATTGGTGGGTCCGGCATTTGTGACGCATTTTTTTAATCAAAAACGAAAACATTCCAAAAGAATTTTTGCGTTTCAAAGCTTTAAGCGTCACCCCAAATTGATATCAGTTGTTTTGGAGGGAGGAAGAAGGACTTGCGTCACATTTCCCTTTTAAAAGGGTTTTTGTTGTTTACATTAACAAAGAATTTTCAAGAAACATATCAAAAATCATTCAGGAACGGAAAAGTAAAAACCGACAAGTTTCTGATTTGTATGGTAAATTGATATGATAAATCAGAAACAATACTGTACTGTCTCGCTGGGAAACTTGTTTCGATGCGTGGAATATAATCCTCGTCTCCGTCTCGAAATGCAACTTGCCACGCGCCTAAACAAGAAATGTACCAGTGAGACAATAATGTTCTATTCTTCACGAGTATAAACATTTTCGTAGTAACCAAGAGACGATTTTCTCAATCACACCATTATTCCTTTACCAGGAATTAATTTACCTCTAAAATTACTTCGCTCAGTGTGTTACTTCTGATATTATATTTCTGCGTGCTAAAATCATTCTTCCGGCACGAGCGTTTACATGCGGCGCACGTTATGTTATTTTTATCAGTGTCTATTTTGCACGTATACATACAATCTCATTATTCGTGACCATGTCTCCTTACAATTGAATTTAGGTAATGTGTGTGATCTAATTAGTGTATGTTTGTAGAAAACAAGCTGTTGCTGCAGATAAATAATTGTTTATTGATGATCTATTCAGTAAAACAATTCAGTCCATTATCACACTTGGAGTTATTCGGTTGATTCAAGAACTTGTAATTAAATACACATTAGTTCAAGAAATTCACGGAAATGAAACTCCCGTTGCTTCGAAAGATACTTCTTCCACTAATTGTTCTTGTTAATTGCATCGGTTTTTCAAATGCATCGATCAAAGTAATTAACGAATTAAAATCATGTCTCGAAACAAATGCGTCAAACACAACATCCATTTTTGTGGCACGAAACACTCATTCCGAGAGATACAATTCAGTCAACTACCAATGGAACACAAATTCTGAAATCTTCCCATTGGCCTACATCGTTCCACAGACTACGAAAGACGTTCAAAATGCAGTTAGATGTGGAAAAGCTTCTAAAGTTCGAATGTTTCCGAAAAGTGGTGGTCATTCTTATGAGAAATATTCGTTCGGTGATTCTGAATCCGTGGTAGTAGATTTGGCAAATTTGTCAGAAATTCGAGTCAATAAAGCAGGCAAAACCGCTCAGATAGGCGCTGGAGCATTACTATCCAAAGTCTATTTTACCCTTTGGACGAATGGCAAGTTTGGACTACCGTCCACTAGTTGTACAGGTGTTGGTATTGGAGGTGCTGCTCTAGGAGGTGGATATGGTTTTTGGTCGAAACGATTTGGATTGACTTCGGATAATGTTATTGGAATGGACTTTGTTGATCCGCAAGGCAATCTTCTCAAAGTGAAGCGTAACAGTAACCCAGACTTGTTCTGGGCGTTAGGTGGAGGCGGACTGGGCAACTTTGGAATAGTCACAAATTTCGAATTCAAAATTTTCGACGCAGCTTCCTTGAATGTTAAGCAAATTGTGTTAAAATTCTGCGTGAACTTATTTGAACAAATATTTAGTGGATTTCAAACTTTAGTCTATGAGCGTAGAAATGGAAATCCGTATATTGGAATGACAATCACTCCGCAGGATATTACTGTGAAAATTATCGATACTGATTTGAGTGACGCAGATATAAGGAAGATCGTTGATAGATTTCCTCCACAGATGCTGAAACCAGTTTCTGTCAAATCGATGGATTTTTTCGAATTAACACTGGAAAACTCTACTCCTGAAACGAAAACTCCTGAAGACTTATTGAAGGTATCACGAATGAGCACTTCCAAACACGGTTACAGAGCAAAATCGTATTTTTCAAGTAAAATTTTGAACCACCGAAAAATAGCTCAGCTAAAGCCATCACTCAGCAGTGTTCCATCAGGAATTTTTCTACAATTTGGTTCGTTTGGCGGAGCTGTAAATCAAATTCCGAAAAACGAAACCAGTTTCGTCCACCGAGATTCACTGTATTTGATTCAAGTTGGAATTTCACCATCTGATGAACATTCCAAAACCGAATTGCAGCAACGAATTTGGTTGAGAGAATTCAACAATGTGGCACAAGTCCTTGACAACGGAGAGTCATATCAAAATTATGTGGATGGTGAATTGAAGAACGATTTTTTGCAGAGATATTATGGAGATAATGTAAGGAGACTGATTGAAATCAAAAGACAAATTGATCCGGATAATTATTTTGCTTATGAGCAGTCCATTCCACTAAGAAACCCATAGATTTTAATTAAGTTGTCTTTGTTCCACTGTATTAACCTTTTGATTTTAGTTTGCAAAAATAGATAGAAGTTTTGTGGTTACACTTAGTGGGGTGTAAGGGTCGGTGGATGATAGTGGACCACCACCACATCAATAATCAGTAGTCATTTGACTGCGGTTCCCACTATAGAGGAATGAGGAGGTGGAAGAGTTTTTTTTCGCATTTTCGAGTACTACAAAGTGCGGTGAAACGATGAGGGTTGAGGAAGGGTTGAAGTTATCATAAAATTATATTGGTCGCTTTAAAGAGGACACATGAAGGATGTTGAACGTTTTAAGAGATTTTATTGACAACGTAAGCATTCGCTGAATGCACAAATATTTTAACGACCGGACGCTGTTGTTGTTGTTTGTATTGAACTAGTCGTAACTTTGTCCATAAATTATTTTACAGAATTTTTTTGGTACCAAGCCCTGTTTAGTACGATGGCAGCAAGCGACGACTGTTTGATGTAGTTAGAGCGCTGGACTGCATACAAAAGTCGACTCGTTCACTAAAAGTTAACAAATTTTGGTTTATTTTCATGTTTCATTTAAGTATAAAATTCTCCCGTCCCTTCCTCTTTCCCAATTCTTGATGTGGTGGTAGCCCCTACTAGGTGTGACCAAGAAACTTCAATTTTTCCATAATCTGACAAGCGGAACAAATCTGTCTGCAGTTGAGTTTCGAAAGTTTCAAACCATCGCACTGGCAACACTATCTCATAGTAGCAAGTAAGCGTTTCAACTACTACGATATTGAGTTGAGCCCGGAAAAAATCATTTTTATAAAAGTCAATAAATCTGGAAAGAATTACTTTTATTGCTCCACTTTTTTCTGATAGAGATCCCCTTTTCTACCTATAGTTATTTACGCAACAAGGGAGTAGGCCGAAAGTTGAAAAATGTAAGCCCAAGGGGCGAAAGCGAAAGCTTTCGCCCTGTGGGACTACATTTTTCTTTTCGTCCCTGCTAGCAAGCATGAGTTTGTAAATGGTTTCTCATCAGTGGCGTAAAATGATGATGCTAAGTATTTACAAGTTAGTAACATTTATCATTTTTGTTCAGCGCACCATGTGAGAACAAAGCTCTTCGCTCCAGAGAAGTCTTGATAATTCCAACAAATCACTAGTAGTTTTCAAGAAAATGTCACTCCACAAACATAACACTCATAAACATTTTTATTGTAACCAAGAGACGATTTCTACAATTACGGCATGATTCCCATAAGCAGGAATTGATTTACCCAATGAACATACATGCAGCACACGTTATGTTATATATCAGTGTACATTTTGCACGTATACTACGACCTCATTATTCGTGACCAGACCATGTCTCATTACAATTGAATTTAGGTAATGTGAATGATCCAATTTGTGTGTGTTTGTAGAGAACAAGGTGTTGCTGCAGGTAAATAATGTCTATTGATCCAGCCCGAAGCGTTAGTCTCCGCTCTACACCAAAAAAAGTTCGGAAACCAAAGGAGAAATTTTGATTCCCCCTTTATTTTTAAACATTTACATCGAATCCCCATTTCAACGATGATATTACTAATTATAAAAGTCAAAAGTTTGTCTCTTTGTCTGTCTGTAAATTGTCGGTCACAAATTTCCAGCGTGAACCAACATACGTCCGAACTGCTTGAAGAGTTCCGAGGAACTAAAGCAAAAAGTCGTTTTGCATTGCCTTATAATTCAAAAAAAGTTAATGCAAAAGAAGGTTCCCATGTGAACCAACATAGGTCCGACCTGCTTGACGAGTCCAAAGGGACTGAATTAAAATGCGGTTTTGCATTTTCTTTTATAGCAAAAAAACCATTATGCTACCTAGATTTCGATTTAAATTTTTTCTTGATGTAATTTAAAAATTTTTTTTTGTTTTTTTAGACAGTTGGTTTCTTCGGGAAAGTTGTTGATATTGATGAGTAGAATCTTTATGAATCCTAAGAAAATGGCTGCCACCTGTCAAAGTGACGCCATCTTGGATTTTTTGTTATCTTCTGAATTAAAATAGTTACACGTTTGGTTTGTTCGGGAAAGTTGTTGATATTGATGAGTAGAATCTTTATGAATCCTAAGAAAATGGCTGCCACCTGTCAAAGTGACGCCAACTTGGATTTTTTGCTTTTAAAAGTATTTGGGAAGGTATGGGAGGCAGATCATTGGTTTCATCGGCAAAGTCTCAGAGTTTTGTGAGTAGAAGTCACCAGTATTGATGAAAATATCGGGCATTTGGGCATTGGGGTTTCTGCGTAACTATCCTCGGGAACGAATGTCTTTTATTGTTTCCTATTTAACATATTTCTTTTAGACTCATCGGTGTCCGAACTTGGAATACTAATATCTGAGACGCACCAAGTGTGACTAATTTTCTCTGAAATTCAAAGAAAAGAAAAACGATATTTTCAAAACTGTCGTCGACGACTGTATTTTAGAAGTGGTCGACTGCTGTTTGATATAATATGAACATTATTCAGAAAATGATGCATAATGGCTCACTCTGGAGTATTGGATTTTGGATACAGCGTATTTTAGAAGTACTTTGAACAGGGAAGAATTTAAACTGATAAATAAAAAACGATTTCGGCGCGTTATTCACGCAGATATAAGCGAAAAAGCTTCACCGACCTTCAAATGCCAAGTTTCCACAACTTTTTCGATCGTAGCTTCTTAAGTTGTTTACCGGATTTTGGCCATTTTTAATCCTAACTTTTCTTTTTCGATTATCTTCCAGTGGAACAAAATTGAAAATTTACTCCTTCTCAATTCGACTTGTTGAAAACGTCGTAGTAGACGCATATGCCATGTTAGCCATGTTAGTCCACAAATCCTGTTTCCTGCTGAGCAAGCATGCCTCATTCGACGATTAGAAAAGAATTTGATTCAAGTGAGTAGGAGTTATTTGTTAGAAACCAGAATCCGAATTAAATTTTTTCGTCAAACGTCAAAGTCATCAGATCCTCAAAATTGTCTGGACGACCTAAAATAAAAATTGTTATTCAGACATCATGCACATTACGCCACCATTTCCAAATCGATGTCGAATTATGTCTCTCTCTAATTGTTGTTGATTTATTGTTTTTATGTGGATGTCCAGGGCGTCCCTAAGATTGTTCACGGTTTTTTCGCTCCTGCTACTGTTTGACTCAATTTTCCTTCAATTCGTTTATCTCACAAATTTTTGCTCTTTCATTGTCCTTCAAATTCACAATCACTTCATCCTTATCTTTTAACAACTTGTCTTTGGTCTCGATTTCCTGTTGCAAATCCACCAACAAGTGAGCGAGTTGACCGATATCACCATTTTTCACAGTCAGCGAATCGTCCGTTGT
Source organism: Pseudolycoriella hygida (assembly GCA_029228625.1). Lineage (NCBI taxonomy): Eukaryota > Metazoa > Arthropoda > Insecta > Diptera > Sciaridae > Pseudolycoriella > Pseudolycoriella hygida. The sequence goes on along the minus strand of CM055403.1, from coordinate 62,458,288 downwards.
CAAATATTTTTCAGCCCTGACATCGTTATCGTTATAGCTTGTGTAGCTGTAGCATTCCATGGAACTTATCCTATTCCTTAAATCGCTGAGTTCACGATCTTTTAATATGCCACATTCGATCAAAGAAGTTATCACTGCGTCTTTCTCCCGAAGTAATTGGTTTTTCGCATCGATTTCCTTTTGTAAAGCCACTATTTGACTCGTAAGTTTATCAATGTGGCTATTGGTAAACAAAGATCCGTCGTCAGAGAGGGGACTGTCCATCTGTGAATTTTCTTGTACCACCTGGTCGGATACAGCGGGAGTTTCGACAGAATGTTTTGCAATTAAGTTTTTAACCTCGTCAATCTTTTCCGTCAAATCTTCTTTCAATTTCTCATTTTCCGTTTTTAGCTTTCCATTTTCCTTTTCTAAGGTATTCATTCGCGAAGCAAATGACATCAGTGCGGCGTTTAAGTCCTCATCACTAATTGCAGTATTAGATAAGGTGGGAGGCAAATAATCTGACAATATGCCCGAGTCATTGGCACAGACATAATCACTCGGCTGCAGTGATGATTGAACAAAATTGAATATTTCAAGGAGCCGATTTGTAATATTGGTTTTTCTGTTGTAGCTTTTTTCTGAGACCGTGTCGTCGTTCGGATATTTGCTGTCGGAATGGTTCACGTTTTTAGACAATTCAGGGGTTCCCGTCGATTGAAAAATTTTACTGGACATCGGTGGTGTGGACGATGATAATTCACGAATGAAGTCACGCTGTTTTACGGAATTTTCGACCACGAACTTGACGTCATTTGTGAAAGACCACTAAGTCGCCATAAAATTCACACCGAAAAAATATCAACACAAAAAGCAACTGCATGCGTGTTCGCTCAATCTCATGTTGTGGAGGAAATTGTAGGATATCTTGTGCATGAAAAGGTTCAGGGGAGGTACTCCAGTGAGATGGTGCAACTGATTATTCGAAATATATCGAAATTCCGTTGGAGTTCTGCGAAAATTTACAGCTTGTCTTAGGCATTTGTTCTCTAGGACGTTTAGCTTGCTTGTACACTAATACTCACTCGCTTGAATTCGAAGATGCAGTTTGGTGTCAAATTCATATTTATGGGAATGCAATTTTACAGTTATACATTTCATCGGCTCCAAACAGAATTCTGACACCTGCCTGCCTTCTTATAGCTCCCATACGGATTTAGTATACTTTGAACTAGACCTCAAGGAGGCATGCTAATGCCATATTGATAATATTGGAAATTAGGACTGGTGACACCTTTCATTTGGAGCGGGCAGAATAAAATCTTACTATCAGGTGGACTTTGGGTTACGCTTAGCGAGATCCGGTCATTTTACTGTTTCAGAAGTTGAAGATCTGAATTTTTTGTATTGACACTTCTAATAACGCCCACCGTTTTGTTTAGTAATCGTACTCAAAAACTGACAATAAAATGCAAAAAACATAATCAGGTCATCAGGTCAAGTCAAAACCTTGCTTTGAAGCCTTAATATTGAATTGGGGTCGTAATGCGTAAATAGATACAGGCGAACAAAGTAAAAATGTTAAGATAAATGAGATGAGCAGGGTGGTCCCAAGTGGATAATAAGTGAGACGCTGCCTTTCATTTGGCTTCAACAGAATTTCACCGTTTTTATTTTCGTCACACATGACCCACATGACACATTTCAGTCGAATGAGTTCGTATTTTTCAGGGCGTGTTGTCTGGCGATCAAGACCATTTGAAAGAACGCGCCGATCGTGTTTATTAAACGCTCATAAAAGGAAAATAGTTCCCGAACAGCTGATGGCTGTCATGTCGCGCGACCAACTCTTGATTGCGCATTCGCCAAATATGGCGCCATAAATTGTATTCTACGGATTCACGATATAAGTCGGTATTATTATCCCTAAAAAGTCAATGTGAGTTGGAATTTTATCACAAATTACGCATTCTGCCATAAAAAGGACAATTCATTTGTTGTGCAAAATTGTCAGAAGATTAAGAAGCGGAAATCAAAAGGTCTGTTAAATAGCATTTCAGGAAAGTCATAAGTAAATATATTTGAACGTTAACTACATCTAAACTGTCGTTAGAGAATTGCAAATCATTTGGGACGCTTGAGACCTTAAGTTCTAAGTTGAAACTTTTAACAACAAAATGTCCAACCTAAAAATACGTTCCCTCAGGTTTGATCTTTATCGCGCTAATGTAAACATAAACAAAAGAGCAACAGCTTATCTCATTCGTCGTTGTTAATAATACGAAGGGTACCGTGCGTCTCTCATGGTGTGCGAATGACTATTTCAATGAAAGTCTCGTCACAAAAACCACTTGAGCAGTGGACACATAGTCTATACTAGCCTGAGAGCTCTCGTAAGAAACTACGGGAGATTCGTATAAGTGAGGTTCACCACACCATCAAATCAACATTCCTTTAAGAAGAGATATACCCTGGTTTAGCTTTATTCTGCTTTACAAATGAATCATTCGACAAACACAGTGAATGTAGTTCATTAGTCACACATTAAGTCATGTGTTCAATAAACGTGTGTGTGAATCGCTTTATGATATTCTGCTCTCAGCTGTGCCTGTTGTGAAGGAAATTGATCTTGAAGCGCCTTGCGTGACGTCAGATTTCCTTTGAAAGTCAATATTAATTAACGTTCAACTGTTTGACATTTTTTGACTAGCGTTGCTCAGCTGCGACTGTCTAAATCTGCAGAATGGCGTCTAATGAGTTGACCTACGATGATCCTGCGACAAAAATTGACGAGGTAAATGCTCGGTCATTGGAGTCGACGCGTAGGATACGACGAATGGCCGAACAGGCAGCTGACGTCGCAATCAAGACCGCCGTGGAATTGGCGCATCAAGGTGAGTGATTTTAATGTGGGTGAAAAGAGAAACAAATGTCTTACTTCAGGTGAACAGTTGGGCAAAGTTGAAGGTCAACTACACGGAATTAACCACGATGTTAAGCAAGCGGAAAAATCTTTGAAACGTATGGACAAATTCATGGGTTGGTTCAAAATTCCCAAATTCGGAAAGCAGAAGGTGGTATTTCATAATATGACTATGAAACTAGGTTGTAATTTGGTGGTTTAGGACACGGTCGCAGTTAACGACGAGCTTTGGAAAACCGAGTCAACAAATGAACCAAAAGTCACCAAAAGAGAGTTTCAATCGCAGCAAGCAAGTCCGCAATCTCAGGAATCAGGTGTGGCGAAAAGCTTACTCATCCTTCCGTTAATATTTTTTTCATGCTTGCTAAGGGAACCGAAAGTACTTTCGGTTCTCTTATCAAGCTTGAAAGACTTAATGAAACGAAAATGACATGTCCTTGTGATGTAAATAACTATTTCATCACTCGAGCAACGAAAATCGCAATTTTCACTTCACAAATGGGAGCCGAAAATGAAAAAAATGCAGACCTCAGTAAGGCAAGAGATGCGAAAATATTTTCGGTTCTCTAAAAGGGCCGAAAGTGTTTTCGGTCCTCAAAAGAGAGCCGAAAGTAACTGATGTAACCAACATGATGATTGCATCAGCCATTTCGTTGTTGTTGAAAATTTGTGCTTGGGAAGTGAGAATTACGATTTCCGTTGCTCTCGTGATGAAATAGTTATTTACATCACAAGGACATGTCATTTTCGTGTGATGTATTGAGTTTTTCATGCTTAGAAAGTACTTTCGGTTCTCTTAACAAGCATGAAAAATTACGTGAACTACAAGAGATGACGTATAAAAACCTATGCGATGCAGCCCTTGCCTTCGGCGCGGGCAGTAACTCTCGCACAGGGTTGAATTTTTATACTTTCATCCCTCGTGATCCAAATAACTATTTTGCGATGAGTCACTCAACTGTTCAGAATTAATCACAACAGTTGACTTTCAGGGCCAATGATAACGCAAATAACGGGCTGTGAACGTGAAAAAGAAATGGATGAGAATTTAAGTGCTATTGATGGAATTTTGGCAACACTAAAAGTATAATTTTAGACAAACCCTACTTGTGATTAATCAACCAATTATTTGTCACTTTTAGAACACTGCTCTTGATATTGGTGATGAACTTGATACTCAGAACAATGTGATAAATAAAATCAACACTGGAATGGAAGACACCAATTTGCGCATTCAGAACGCGAACACTCTAACAGCAAAGCTTCTGAAATAACAACGTGGCTGTTCTTAAGTTAAATAAATCAAAAGTTTAACTACATAGGTATCCCTAGAAAATAACTAATAAAATGCCTTCAATTGATCGTGTGTAAACACTGTCCTCATGTATAAGAAAAAGTATAATAAAAATTTAAAAGAAAAAATTCAGTTGGATTTTCTTAAAAAGCGGCGGTAGGTAGCAAAAGAAGCGCGTGAGACATTTTAATCGAACGCGACGGACAAAAACGCGATTTGTTCACTTTACCAAGAACACAGTCCTAAGGGGCCGTTCATAAATTACGTAACGCTAAAATTGGCATTTTTTAGACCCCCCTCCCCTCTGTAACGCTAGCGTAACGCAAGGTCTGAAATTTTTACGTACGAAATCGGAAACAGAAGTGCTGCAGCTACTACTACTACTACTATGGGCGAAAGTTTTCCCCTCAACTTTCTCTGCAACGTAAAAAAAGTTTTTTTTTTGAGCCGCCAAACCGATACGCGGCGGCTACTAATCCCAAGGCCGAAAATGATCCTCACAACTTCCTCTACATCATATCAAAAGTTTTTTTTGAGTGACCGCCAAAATGGCGGAAAATAGCCGATACACTACACACCCAACCAGTGCCGCCACAAAGTTAAATGGCGCCCTTGGCATTCAAAATTTAGCGCCCCCCCCATTTCTGCGAATTTTGTGAATTTTTACGAATTTCTGTGAATTTTAGCTAATTTCTGTGAATTTCTTGCGATAATTGTAGCGGAGAAATTCAAACGATATACATGCATATGTGGGTACCCTGTCGATAATTTGGGAACACCTGGACTTTCTTGTATAAAAAAGAAGAAACGTTTTTGCGTCACACCATCTTCAACGATATTTGATATTAAAAACAGGTTTCCCTTATATTTTGGAACCTCCAGGCCTTATTCGTAAGGACAAGAAACATCCAGATGGAATTACAATTACCCCTTGGATGAACGGCAAGAGTGGGACACCACATGCGTCGATACCGTTGCCCATAGTTACGTACATACGGCAAGGGACGGGTTAGCTCAGTGGTAACGTACTGGCTTTCCACCAAGATGACTCGGGTTCAATCCGGGTGAGGACAAAATTCTGTATAGGATTTTTCTTCAATTTGTAGCATGATAGTATCGCTACCATACACATTACGCACACAAACACATACAAAATATGTAAGGATCGGAGTGAGTCGACCCACAATTTTGGCGGGTCGACCCACACCTGACTCAAAGTTTTAGAACGCACAGAAAAACGATTCCTGTGACTTCTGCAGCTGTAGGTCAGTTATGGGTCGACCCGCTGAAATTGTGGGTCAGGTGTGGGTCGACCCACTCCGATCCTTAAAAATATGCTTTTATATGGCGTCTTCTAAGGCGACTAAACGAGGCCGGTACACCGGCCCATTTTTAAAATCTCAGAGGTCGTGCAATTCCCAGCTGAAGCTCCCTGCAAAATTTAAAAAAAATTATCGAGCCGTTTTCGAGTGCGTGCCAAAAAAGTCGTTTTTCACACAGAGACAAATCTCATGTTTAGCGCAACTATATTGGTGCAACCATGAAAAATTTCCCCTTCATAGTCGGAGTAACATAACATGTTTGCAGCAATCATGTAACCATGGTTGTTGCAATAATGTTATATTTACACCAACTAATGTTATATCTACCCTAATTATGAAGGGGAAATTTTTCATTGCTAGTCCTGATCATGCTTGTCCCAACTATGCCTCGTTCAAATTTTCCGTTCAGTGCCAATGAAAACCAGTAAGTAACTAACTAACTAACGTAGGATGTTTTCATTAACTTTGGCTTCTTGCAAATGCACTTTTTATATAGGAAATGATCATTTTCTAAAGGTCTAAAGGCCACTGAATCGATTTGAATGAGTGAAAAGACACTTCACCTAAGAATTTTCCGTAGAATCTGGGAAAATTGTTTTTCCGGGGGGTACGTCGCAAGGAAGGAAAGTCAAAACTTAGCTGCTATGTGGTTCCGCATTCTACGAAAAAAAAAATTTCTTAATTTTTTGTTCGTGTACACTTGCGTCACGGCCGCATTGCTACCGCGCGCAAATGATTGTGTACTTGTACATATGTACATGTAGTTAGAAATTCTGATAAAAGACGAACAATAGTCATGAAAGATACAGGAGAATTTATTGTTGTTGTTTGTTTATTTGCCGTGGAACTCAAAATGTTTTGTTTTGTTTTTCGGGTTAATACAGGCGAACATCTAAACTATTACGCACACAAATCAAGTTTTGCAAAACATTTTTGTTGATTGAAAACTTGAATCAACTTTATCTAAACTATTGCTTTCATCCCGCCCGAACCACCTTTAGGGGCCATCCATAAGGTACGTGCGCTTTGAGGGAGAAGGGTGATTTGACAGTAGCGTACGCTCCATCATTTCAACATTTCTTTTCATTCATTTTTGTGTACAGTGGGCAGGGGGTTTAAAAATCGTCTTTTTCAGAGTACGTACTTTATGTGTGGCCCCTTAGACCCATTTCCTTCTAATCAGTTGACGTTCTCCCGCAACAAGCGAGTTTTTGTCTCTTTTTCTAGTGCATCTTGCAAACTACTCTTCTCCTTTTAGTTTCCTGCACGAAAAAGCAACGGCCGCCCTAGCCACGCCTCACAGTTTCACGTGCTCACAGTTACATTTTTCAATGCTTTTTCTATACTCATGCTACATAATTAGTTTGTGAAGCGGCAGCGAAGGGCGTGAAGCAGTTCCTCCCACACTAAAAAAAGTCCACAGGCGCAAGAAAAATGCGATACAAAAACCTTTGCAACAGGACGTTTATGTATAGGCCAACTTTTAAGTTTTTCCACCAGAAGCGCGAGAGCGGAGGTGGTAAGCGTCACCTCCAACAATATCATTAATATTTGGAATTGGACATTATAGGGTCAGCGTCACACATTCCTCCTTAAGAAGTGTTTGCTGGGATGATCTTCTGAGTAAAACAATTCAGTCCATTGTCACACTTGGAGTTATTTGGTTGATTAAAAGGTCTGACTTTAAGTTCAATAAATTGTAACACACATTAGTTCAAGAAATTTACGGAAATGAAACTCCCGTTGCTTCGAAAAATATTTCTTCCACTAATTGTTCTTGTTAATTGCATGGGTTTTTCAAATGCATCGATCAAAGTAATTAACGAATTAAAATCATGTCTCGAAGCAAATGGGTCAAACACAACATCCATTTTTGTGGCACGAAACACTCATTCCGAGAGATACAATTCAGTCAACTACCAATGGAACACAAATTCAGAAATCTTCCCATTGGCATACATCGTTCCACAGACTACGAAAGACGTTCAAAATGCAGTTAGATGTGGAAAAGCTTCGAATGTTCGAATGTTTCCGAAAAGTGGTGGCCTTTCTTATGAGAAATATTCGTTCGGTGATTCTGATTCCGTGGTAGTGGATTTGGCAAATTTGTCAGAAATTCGAGTCAACAAAGCAGACAAAACCGCTCAGGTAGGCGCTGGAGCATTGCTATCGAAAATTTATTTTACCCTTTGGACGAATGGCAAGTTTGGATTTCCATCCGCTAGTTGTACAAATGTTGGCATTGGAGGTCCTGCTCTGGGAGGTGGATATGGCTTTTGGTCGAAACGATATGGAATGACTTCGGATAATGTTATTGGTATGGACTTTGTTGATCCGCAAGGCAATTTTCTGAAAGTGAATCGAACCAGTAATCCAGATTTGTTCTGGGCGTTACGTGGAGGTGGATTGGGCAACTTTGGAATTGTGACAAATTTCGAATTCAAAATTTTCGACGCAGCTTCCTTGAATGTTAGGCAAATTGTGTTAAAATTCTGCGTGAACTTATTTGAACAAATATTTAGTGGATTTCAAACTTTAGTCTATGAGCATAGAAATGGAAATCCGTATATTGGAATGAAAATCACTCCGCAGCATATTACTGTGAAAATTATCGATACTGATTTGAGTGACGCAGATATAAGGAAGATCGTTGATAGATTTCCTCCACAGATGCTGAAACCAGTTTCTGTCAAATCGATGGATTTTTTCGAATTAACACTGGAAAACTCTACTCCTGAAACGAAAACTCCTGAAGACTTATTGAAGGTATCACGAATGAGCACTTCCAAACACGGTTACAGAGCAAAATCGTATTTTTCAAGTAAAATTTTGAACTACCAAGAAATAGCTCAGCTAAAGCCATCACTTAGCAGCGTTCCATCAGGAATTTTTCTACAATTTGGTTCGTTTGGTGGAGTTGTAAATCAAATTCCGAAAAACGAAACCAGTTTCGTCCACCGAGATTCTCTGTATTTGATTCAAGTTGGAATTTCACCATCTGATGAATTGCAGCAACGAATTTGGTTGAGAGAATTCAACAATGTGGCACGAGTCCTTGACAACGGAGAGTCATATCAAAATTATGTCGATGGTGAATTGAAGAACGATTTTTTGCAGAGATATTATGGAGATAATGTAAGGAGACTGATTGAAATCAAAAGACAAATTGATCCGGATAATTATTTTGCTTATGAGCAGTCCATTCCACTAAGAAAACCATAGATTTTAATTAAATTGCAGTTGCACAACGGTAGTAAATGTTATTCCTTTTTCCCAAGTCAAATTTTTAAATAAATGTTTCTCTGGATGATGCTTTGAGTATTTATCGATCGGTCTGGTGGTTCCAGAGACATTGGCGAAAATGCGTCTTGCAGAGGGTCGGTGAAACTTTTCCAAATGACAGTAGGGAAATCGATTAATTGATTAGGACTCATGGGTTCATTGATTAGACAAAACTGGAGCTATTCGAGGGCCGTTTATGAAGGATGTCACGCAATAGGGCGGAGGGAGGGTATGAGGCGAGCGTGTCCTAAACGAATTTTGTTTTAAACAAAAGATTTGACGTCTCGTATCAGTTTCATTTTGGACGCGCTGTAACGAAATTGTGTCAAAATTGACCCTGAAAAAGCAGAATTTTGCGCGACATCATTTCTGAACGGCCCTCAGTCAGAACATGAAATGTTGTAGTGTTTCATAAAAAGACTTTGAAGGCAAAGTTAGGGGTGTTTATAGATGGGGGTTAGCAGCGCACAGAATAGCCCTCCTTAATTTCCGTTGTTTGAATCTCCTCATTTTGGTGCGTCAGTGCGTCGCTCCAATTATCTATCTGTTCAGCAACGAAAACAAATTATCTTGGTCTTATAATTTCAAAAATTATTTATTGAAAAATTTACTGGTATTTACTGAGCTTTAATAGAGTGTTTTATAGCACTCGGGGCTATAACCTGCATATTAAACTGGAGTTTGAGGCCCTTGTGATATGAAATATCGTATAACACACGGGCTGTAATTTGAGGAGGGTAACTCTACCAGATACAAGATCTCGAATTAGAGTTCTTGTGACATAATATACTATTATACCCTCGGGGCATGTAATTAGCCATGTATACCTGAAAGTACATAAAAATAAAAAAAAAATGTGTCGAATACCTAATTATACGCCCGAATGATATGAACTATCCTATTAACCACGGAGTAAATAGCTCGCGCCATCCCTCAGTTAATAAAACGCACTTTCTTTGAGCGAAAAATTCATTCATAAGCATCACCACATAATACACCAATACGTAGGCTTTATACTCGACGTTGAAAAGCATACAAGCGTCACAGTACAACTGTAAAGATACATAGATGACGACGCGTCTATATGCAAACCGAATGTGTTTTTGATCAAATAAAGCACGTTTCAAAGCTCAACATAAAAAGCTATTTACACCGCAAGAACTGTACGAGTAATTCATGTACTAAAATTGGCAAATATACCCTTCACATTTCGATAAATTTCACTGGTGAAATTTTGGCCCGGGGTGTTATTAACGCTCGCACTACGGGCGCTAATAACGCCCGGGGTGTTATTAACTCCCGCACTCCGGGCGCTAATAACGCCCAGCTGAATAATTGGATAAACGCTACAAAATGGCACTTTAATAAATAACTTTATTCATAGAGCATGAAACTAGAAGAAGTTGACTAAGCGGAAAATTTTCCTTATACAGAACGTCAATAGAAGGAGTTGAATAGAGGAAAATTTTAAAATGCGGTTAAGGTTTATTTTCCCACTTTTTGTAATAAGTTTTTTAAAAATGTTGATAGTTACAGCCTTATCCTTTTAGAGGTGTACAACGTGAAATATATAGATGACATTTGTACAATGATTTCTAACAGCTTTAAAAAAAACATGATGCAGTTTCAAAGATCGAAAATTTCAACTAGAAAATAGTGACTCTTGGTGTCTTTCCTAAAAGTGGAAAATGAACCTTGGCCGTACTTTACTTATACAGAATGTTCTAGTGTTCTAGAGTTGACTAAGGGGAAAATTTTCCTTATACAAAATGTAGGATAGGATAGGATAAAGTGGGCAGGACATCATACTGATGATACCTAGCACCTAAGCCGCCAATGGGCCTGTTGTGCATACCCACAAGCTTGGAGGATATTCCTTTTGATGTTGGTTTTGTACGGTTTAATTTGTTTTGATTCGATTTAATTAATTTAGTATTGTCTTAGGGGAGTGGTTATTTATGGATTTCGGATTTACAATATAAGAACCAAAGTATTTTGCTCTAACCATAATGTAGGCTGGGCAGTGACAAAGTAGGTGTTCGGCGGTTTCAATGTCACCACAATGGTTGCATAAAGGACTATTGGCAAGACCGATGGTGAACATATCTGCCGTAATTTGCATAAGAAACTTATTGATCACTTTTTGAGAGAGAATTACATATATTTTCTCTCTCAAAAAGTATTCACTAAGTTTCTTATGCAAATTTCGGTGATCGGTCAGAATGTCAGTGACCCTTTTTACGTCTCTCTTGGAGAGTGAAAGGAGTTCCTTGGAGAATTTTTTATTTACGCGGATGCAGTTTTTAGCATGGCTTGCATGGCGTAGAGTTTTCCAATGATTAGAGAAGGTGTTAGCCTTCCATCGAGTGATAATGTTAAATAGAATAGATACGGCTACGGGTATACTCGGTTCTGGAGCAGTAAAAGGAGAAGATGAAGCTATTCTTGCTAGAACGTCGGATTGATCGTTTCCAGCGATACCACTATGAATTGGTACCCAAACTAGTTTTACCTGACGATGCGTAGAGAGTAGTTGAATTAAGTCTCTGCATTCTAAGACTAGCGATGAAGTGAATTTGTATCCCCCCACCGACTTGAGCGCTGACTGGCTAAGTACAAATGAATATGCCTTGGTCTGTTGGTAAGTTATCTAGAATGGATAACATTTGACATAAGACGTAATTCCTGTGATTTCGGATTGGAATACCGTGACAAATTTGCCTAAAGGTAGAGATTTATCAAAGTTAAGTTCTGGGAGTGGAATCCTGCTCCCCCGATTCCTTGAGATAGCGAGCCGTCCGTAAAACAAGATATACGGTCAGATAATGGTATGGCTGACTTATTGATCCAATCGATGCGATTAGGGAGGCTAATGGAAAACGACTTTTCGAATCTGAATTCGGGAAAAATGGAGTCACAAGGCATTTCGAATTCAGAAGAATCCAGTAACATTCTTTTCCAAATCCTTGATTGGTTGTTGCGGTTTATTATAAGTGAGTTGGTGAGTTTAAGTCTGAGAGCAGCGGATCGAGCTTCCCCTTCAATGAAGAGATGCAATGGTTTAATATTAAGAATTGCCTCTAGGGCGGCTGTTGGAGGAGTGCTCATTGCGCCTGTTATGCCAATGAGTGCAAGTCTTTGTAGTTGTGCTAGTTTAAGTTTAGACGTGGGGAGATTACATCTTGGCCACCAAACTGTTGCAGCGTAACTAAGTCGAGGTCTGATGACGGCGGTATGTATCCACTTAAGCACTTTCGGGCTAAGTCCCCAGGTGAGACCAAAAGCTCTTCTGCAGTGCCATAACGAGCCAGTGGCTTTTTGTAAAGAGTTATTAAAGTGGATTGAAAAGTTGGATTTTGAGTAGATTGTTAGTCCCAACTCCTTAACCGAGTTCGATCGTTGAATTCTTTTTCCGAAAAATAAAGGTGGAATAAAGTTTAGGATGACGCTTTTTTTAGAAAATAGCACAAGTTTTGTTTTGTCTAGATTGGCTGTTTGTTCGTACAAGTTGCACCAGTCTTCTACTAGTTTTAGAGCAGATTGCATTACCTCAAATAATGTTGATGTGAATAGACCTACTATGAGGATCATTAAGTCATCGGCAAAACTTTGCGAGTAGTAACCAGCAATGTTTAGAAGTGATAATAGGCTATCCTTCACTAGACAATAGATAAGGGGCGGTAAAATACCCCCTTGTTGGCACCCCTTGCTCACGAGGACGCTGATTTTAGTTTGACCCAGATAAGCGGAAACAATCCTAGTGCGAAGCATAGCGATAATCCATCCTATCGTTGTCTCGTTGATTCCGTGAGATCTACACGCTTTCGCAACTGCTATAAAAATGACGTTATTGAAAGCGCCCGCCTTCGATGTCAATGAAGCATCCTAGTGCTTCACAGTTTTGCTCGAAAGCCCGGTCGTATGAATGTAACTAGAAGGAGTTGACTAAAGGGAAAGTACAGAACGTCACTGGAAGGGTTGTTTATGTACATTTTTCTTCTAACAAACTGTCAAAGAAACTAAAGGAAAATTTTTGTCTAAGCCTACGTTTCTCTCTCGACAAACTACCTCGGGCATGCTCCCAGTTATAAATTCTTGACAGAAATTTGACAAAACCACAAATTCTCAACCGAACGTCACGCTTCTCATAACCCCCCTCGCCCCACCGTCCGAATTCTTCCGGTTTCCCTACACCCCCTCCTCCCCCCTAACGACCGGACGTCATTTATGAATGGCCCCTAACTAAATTATGAGTCGTCTCAATATGTACATGAGTACTTTATAATTGCTGGACAGACGATAACAGACAGGGGGAAAATAGAAATGGACGATCATTTGTAGCCAAACAAAAACATTCAGTGCTACCGACACGTGGTCGAAAGTGTATGAGCAGCACAAAATGTGCAGATTGCTATAAGCAAGCAAAAAATTAAAAAACTTCATGGTTCAATTGGCTGCCATGTACCATATGTCATAAATAATTTGAACACAAAAACATTTTGTACTGCAGTCACAGGGGAGGGTGTCAGCACAAAACTCAGCTATGACCTGAAGCTCGAAATTATGGCGGTGTTAATGACTTTCCCCTTTTATTGACCCTGAGAATGGACGCATATCTTCACTGATGAATGCCCTCCCATTTAGATTTAATGAGCGGTTCTATTGTGAGTTGTATGCAAATAATGTGTACATGTACCTTGCATAATTCCACTTTAATTAATTGCAGTAAACATCTTATTTACATCTACAGCATACCTAAAGATCGACACAAATATTTGTGTAATGGAACACGTATACTTTCAATCAATATCTTTGAAATATTAAAGGAACAGATTCATTGTTTAGCTAACAATTGAGTGCATTCATGAAGGAGGACGTAAATATATTTGATTAATCGGTGTTCGAAATGCAATACTTCTGAACGAAAAAGAATTCCGTTCTTCTATAAATCTTCATGCAAAATCATAACAGAATTTGTTCACCGCAGTGCTTCCCCAGGGCGTTAAGTATACATTAATTGTTGGCGTCAAACATCGTTTCGTTGATTTGTTGCTTTGGTGAATAAAACAGCATATGCATCTGCGGAAAAAATTTTTTATCCACTCGGAGGATTACATCCCTAATCTTCGACTCGGAATGCAAATGTCCCCCTCGAAGATAAAAAAAATTTCCCCGTAGGCGCAGGTGCATAAACTACTATTAACTTACTCATAATGGTGAACAGTCCGATCGACAGTAGCTCATTTCACGCCAAGAAGATTGTCCAATTCCATATAAAACGTCAATTTCGCTTTTCTTCTAAACAATTGACAACGCGTCTGCAAATTTTTTATTTCGACAGTATCCTCTGGTATTATGGCTTACACAATAGCTGTGGTATGTTATCGATGTTATCTTGGCCTCGGCCAAAATAAAGTGAATGTAATGGTGAAATGTGTTAACTGTGAGGCAGTACTGTACATCTCATTCAATAATAATTTAGTGTTAATTGTCCTTGATGTATGAATGTATGTATGATGACGAAATTCATTATTTGTATAGGGATGGAAAACGGTGTCCTTCTCCGTTGCGTATATTTTGACAAAAGCCGACGGCGTAAATATAATGGAAACCAACAAGCCGCGCATTTATTTCATGTAAACATTAAAATAGACAATTTAATTATTGTTAGGGAATCGTCTAAAAATACTGCATTCCTTCTATAGATGAGCGGGTTGCCCGAAACTTCGAAAAACCCGACCCGAACCTGAACCCGAATTGTTTTTTTCGGGTTCATGGGTTTCGGATTTCGAAAATTTTAATCGGGTCGGGTTCGGTCCGGGCCGGGCTTGGAAACATTTCGGGTTTCGGGTTTTGAAAAATTTTATCGGGTCGGGTTCGGTCCGGGTCGGGTTTTGAAACAGTTCGGGTTTCGGGTTTCGAGAATTTTAATCGGGTCGGGTTCGGTCCGGGTCGGGTTTAGAAACAATTCGGGTTTCGGGTTCGGTCCGGGTCGGGTTTCGAAAAATGGTCGACCCGCTCATCTCTAATTCCTTCACGGAAAAACATTCTTATTCTTCCCATCGAAGCTGGCCAAGTCACATCTCGGGTGAAGAAGTTGTGAGCTTCACTGACGGCTCTAAAACTTCTAAAGGCGCAGAAGCCGGGTTATTTTCTCCAGGGCAGGCTGTTGAAAGATGGTATCACCTAGGAAGGTTAGCCAATGTGACTCAGGCTGAGACGTTCGCGGCACTGATGGGAGTGCAGGAGGGAATCCCAACAGAGACATGTGGAAGAAATGTCACATTCTGTTTTGACAGTGAGGCTTATATTGGGGCGCTCATGTCGCCTGTCGTGACATCCAAGCTGGTGAAAGAGTTAAAGGAGACCCTGAACCGGGTTGGACTGAGAAGTCAGGTAAAGCTGGTCTGGGTTCCCGGACACTCTGGCATTGAGGGAAACGATAGGGCGGATAAGCTGGCGAGGAAAGGTTCGGCGACTTTAACTTGTGGGCCAGAACCTTTTATACACATGTCACACTCGGAATGTGTAAAAGCAATAAAGTGTTGGGTTAAGTCGGAATTCGTTAACCATTGGAGCGGCTATGAGGGAGGAGTGCACACAAAGCGCTTCTTCCCGGTGCTCGATGGAAAATGGACTAAGAGAATTGATAACATGGACAGGTGTCGTCGCATCAAGCGAGTGGCACTGTGGACTAAGCAAGCATCTAGCTAAAATGGGACTCTCCAATGATCCCAATTGTACCTGTGGCTTCGGCAAGGAGACGGGCCCTCACGTAATATGTGAATGTCCGAAGTTTTCCTCACTGAGTCTTAGGACTCTAGTTAGTTATGTGGTCCAACCCGCAAGAGTACCCAGCATAGGGCCTGCCGCTCTAGATAGGTTCTTGGTTGGGACTGGGAGATTTACATGATGAACAGGTGACGAAACAAAGGATCACTAGATCTGTGTTTCATAAACCAGAAATGGACCGCCCCAACCTGATAAATCTAGAATTCCATCGAATCTCTCAACTCGTACGGAAAGTAAAGTGGAACTTTCAAAATGTAACGATTTCAACTGTTGATAACGTGACATTACGACATCGATCATGTCGATAAAGCTTGGTAATGTCGTTGGCTTCGATTTAGAGTAAACAAAGAAATAAACTTCAAAATATGTTCGATTCCTCAAACCACAGACTGAGAAAACAATTTTTACATTTAAGAAAGAAGTATCGGTAACAATAATTAACATTTTAAAGGCTAAACCGCGGACTGTTGTTACTGAAACAAGGTTAATTTTGCCGAGTTAGAACATGAAGTCGTTGAACTCAATGGAATATATTCCGTCAACAACATTGGAGGAAGATAATAAAAATTTTGGTGTGAGTTTCATCTTTAGTTTAACAATTTTATGATTTGATAACGAGAATGTCAAATGTTAGATATCAGGGGTACCGTCGATAAACGAGTCGTCTCTTACAAAAACCGGTGATATTCTTCGCAACGAGCAAGGCCAATATGTTTTCATGTGTTTCCACTGTGGTCTATTTTTCGATGACTTCGGAGAAATACGTAGCCACTGTGAGACCCACTTTATGTGCGAACAAAAATTCAACATTGACTTACCGACCATAGAGTCCGTTTACTTTGAAGAAACTGACCCTCGACTGAACGACAAACTGAGCTCCAGAGTTGATGTGAATATGCAAGCAACAGAGTCGACTGACTTGATGTACTTCAATAAAAGTGGCTCTGGCGTAAAAGAAATAATCAAAACCTCAAAAACTTCAGCTACAAAAAAGAAGGCGTTCAAAAAGAGTGAAAAATCAGCTGCTCACAGCATAACTGGTCAGGACCCAGTATTAGATGTTCCTCAAAACTGTCCAATGTGCGATGAATGGTGTGACAATTTCCGAGATCATTTGCTAACGGCACACAAATTGAAGGGAAGGTTTTTTCAGTGTTATATGTGCAGCAAGTTCTTTAAAAATAGCATCATATTGACAAAACACATATCCAGTGCAAATCACGCAAAATACAAATGCTATCACTGTGAGATGGAGCCACCTGTGACCAATCCATCAGATCCAAGACGTCACAAGTGTTTGTTTTGCAAGCAATGGTATCCCAACCACAACGAATTCAAAGTTCACTTCAAGGATGCGCACAACAAAGACGCCGACTATTTCTTTCACAAACGATCGAATTGTAACGTTTTCACATGCTATGTGTGTGAAAGAGAGTTCCCTCTACGGTTTTATTTGGCCGCACATATGAAAACGCATCACGAGAAGTTCTTGCGTCACATATGTCCGACGTGTGGACGCAAATTTAGGACGTTTGGGATACTCACACAGCATTTGAAAACACACGAAGACAAAATTTACGAATGCGACCAATGCGACAAGCAATTCGCCCATTATGTGAGACTGCGCAACCATCGTGCATGTCACAGAACTGAATTGGAATTCAAGTGCAACGTGTGCTCAAAGGCATTCAAATTGAAAATGTATTTGAAGCGTCATATGTCGGTGCACACGAATCATAAAAAATATGTTTGCAAATTCTGTCCCGCAGCCTTTAACTTTACGTCAGGACGACGAGCTCATGAAAAAAGTCAGCATAAAGCTTTGTAAATGTTATGAACAAAGGGAGAAATGAAAGAAATCCAGATTCTGATGTCTTCTGCTTTCTGCTCTATTTACGTGAAGAAAGTGTTAATGAAGTGTTAAGATAGGCATTTCAGTGATGGAAAAAATTTAAAATTTTATGTTTGGAGAATATGAAAAAAGTAATATGTTAATTACAAGCAACATAGACACATACATAATTTGTTTGCCGCATTTTACTTACTGTAGCTTCGTTATGGACGAACTTCCCACTGCAGGAATGAATATCTTAGACAAACTTTTTGAGGATGCTGGTCTCTTAATCATTATTGTCTTGGAAACTTTTGAACTTTACTTTTAATTTCCTGCTGTGGATAGGGCCAGAAAAGATCGCTAAAAAAACTTTCTAAGATTTTTAATTCATTGACGCCCCCAGAAGGGAAGACAGTTAAAAATGGAATTGATTTTGTGAAGAAAGTGAATGGTACTAGAGTCTCTAGAAACGATGAGATGGGCTCGTACGATGTGACTTCCCTTTACCC
>CM055403.1:62413268-62431350 GCA_029228625.1 Pseudolycoriella hygida | reverse complement strand
ATTCACCTACCGATTTCTCTTCGTGTTCGTCTTCTGCTTGGAGGTATTCCTTAAAAACTTCCTCGTCAAAATTTCCCGTCTTCCATCTTCTCTCTTTTTCATGAGTCGTCTGTCTTACCGACACCGCGCCCTTCTTTACGGTATACCTCAGTGCCTGATGGTCGCTATATGTGTACCCTTCATCCCCTCTCCAATTCAGACTGGGCACTAGTGCTGGACTGCAGAATGTAATGTCAATAATCGACTCTCGTCCGTTCTTGCGAAAGGTAGTTGTGTCTCCCACGTTTGCCAGGACCACATTCAGCCTTGCTAGCGCTTCTTGCAGCATGAAGCCTCTTTCATTTGTCAATCTACTACCCCACTCGACTGCCCATGCATTAAAGTCTCCTCCCATGTTAACTGGGCTTAGTCCCGTTAGCTCTCCTGTCATTAATTCCAGCATTCGTTCGAACTGCACAATCTTCCATCTTGGTGGTGCATAACAACTAGCAATATACACTCCGTCAATTTTTGCTATCACAAATCCCTCATGAGCGTCTGATACCACTTCTTGTATGGGATCCCTTCCCGTCGTCAAAATTGCGGCCATCCCGGCTCTGTCAACAACCCAGTTACCGTTCTTTCTATCGCAACGGTACGGTTCTGCAATAATTGCTACGTCACATTTATTTTCCGCTGTGGCTTGCCAAAGAAGTTGTTGTGCCATGTCACAATGATTAAGATTTATTTGGATCACTTCCATTCTCGTTTCGTCTTAGATTTAAGCGCCTGTTTAAAGACTGGGCATCTCGCTCCACCAGTCACGTGGTCACTCTCTGACGTACACAGCAGGCATCTTGGCTGGTTTGTGCACTCTCTTGCTAGGTGGTTTTCTCCTCCACATCTCCTGCAGAGCTTGGATCTATCTTCCCCCTTACAGTTCCTTGCCTGGTGCCCAAAGTCCATGCATCTGAAGCACCTGTCTAGCTGCTGCATTTCCCTTATCGGGCATACAGTCCAGCCCACCTTAATCTTGCCGATTTTGAGAATCTTAATCGCTGCGTCCACTGGAAGTTTTATCTCCGCCGTTTGGAGTTCGCCTCTCGTTTTTCTCATGCGTATCGTCATTGAATCTAGCTCGTCATTGATGTCACCTTGCTCTTTCAGAGCTTTTTGAAGATCTTCACTTATCGTGATTTCGTCCATATATCTGCACTCGATCGTCGTCATGTGGGACATCGCTCTCACTTTTGCTGATTCGCCCAGTGACCTCTTCACTAGGTCTTTATAATCTGCGCTCTTAATATCTGGGCCCTTCTTGAGCTCTAATAGCATTTCGCCTTTCTGCGTTCGTCTTATTCTCGATACCTTTTCGCCCAGGTCCTTGAGAGCTGCGTCATCTTTGATTTTTTTGAGGATATCAGCGTACGTCATTCCTTCTTCTGCCGCCACTATCAGAGTATCAGCTTTCGGTCTCAGTCTTTTAAGCTTTGATTTCTCATTCCTCTCTTTCTTCTTATTTTTCACCTCCCTCCACTCGCCAAGACTGGGCTTCGGGGTTTGTGCGTCCGGCCTCTTTGTGGTCTTTTCCGTATTCTTCTTGTCATTTTTGCTCCTTTTTGCCGCGTTTCTTGGTGTGGGTGTAGCGTTCGGCGTTTGCTTTCTCTTTGACGTACTTGGGGTAGCTAGCATCGCCATGACTTCGTCTGTTGTCTTCTTCGTGTCAGATTTACTCTCAGCTGTTTCTGATCTCCGCTTCCACGACTTGACTTCCTCTTCTACTTCGTTTAGGCATGCCCGTATACCGACCACCTTCGTCCTAATTATTGTGTGCACATTGCTTTTATCTTGTATAAATTCGTGCAACTCTCTCACCAATTTTTTGACCAACTCCATTTTTGTCGGCGTTGACTCACTGAGATCGACGGCCTGCATACCTTCTCTCCTTCGCTCGTTCACTCTCACGGGTGACCTCGTCATCTTCGAGCTTTTTGCGAACACGGCATACACCTGAGTCTCAGATTGATCCATCCCCTGATCCTCCGATTTCCTCTGCTGGTTCCCTGCTTGATTTTCTCTAATATTCCCTTTGGTCCCCATATTCTTCAAAGTGTTCCCTTCCATGCTGTTGGGTCCCCCCTCCAAGCCGCTATCTCAATCTCGTGGTGTAGTTACCTTCGTAATCTCATGGTTATCTATGCAAGCAGTGAGGCCATGCTAGGGTTGGCACGGTCCTTCATGGGGCACCGCGTTCAGAGCCAGATCGGTATTAGTCAGGAATGTACATCTGAGCCTACACCTCCTTTTCACAGGACGAGCTTTCGAACGTACTTGGAGGCCTGCCAAGGTTTTACCGGGACGGGGGCAACCATGATATTAGCCCACTAGCCGTTTCGTGAAGGTGTCACCCTTCCTTATTAAGGTAGTAGAATACCACAGTTGTCAGCCCATTGCATTCTACTCATTTCAATATCCGTGTTCAGTGTCCATGTCCAATGCTTTGCCAGTATGCCATAATTAAGACCTTACTGGCGTTGGCCTTAATGTGCCCGTGGCACTCCACTCATGATGGTAGTCCAACAAACTATGACTGTGCATGTTGCCGTTGTCTCTTACCGTCGAGATCCTCCGCCACCATGCTAAGCCGCCATCCCATCTTGATAGCGCCTAACTGTCTTCGGCCCTCCCTATACGTAGCGTTTAGGTACTACCGAAGACAGCCCCCCTCATCCTTCGGCTAAGTGACCCGCAGTACTACACCGGGGGTTGGTTACCCGATCGTCCATGTGGGTTGCTCACTATAACAGGTGTCACCACGTGTAGGTAGGATGTAGGAGTAGGTGGACAGAGGCTAAGGTACATAAGGAGTACTATATTGCGCTTGACTCACCATTGACAACCCCAAACCGTTCTACTCTAGGATACCAAATTAGGCAACCGTGACACAGAATGGGTCTGACCACTGCCGTAAATATCCACCATATGGCTTCCGGAGATAGGCCCCAACTGTTGCCGAAAGCGTTTCTACATAACCAGAAGATTCCGATACCTTTGTTAACTTTTTCCTCTAAGTGCGGTATCCACGTAAGTTTGTGGTCGAACAACACACCTAGGTACTTAACTAGGGGTTTCAGGTCGACTGTAACTCCGAACACTTCGAATTTGCCTAGTGCTTGAGAATTGTCCTTTCTTCTACCGAAAAGTACGATCTTGGTTTTATTCGGATTGACTCTCAATTTGTTCTCGATGCACCATTTTCCCACTATCCTAATTGCAGATCTCATCAAGTCACCGATGGTGTCTTCAAAGTCACCGCAGATTAGGGTAGATACATCGTCAGAGTAGCCTTGAGTAAAGAATCCAAGGTCGTTGGGTTTAACCAATAGGGAATCTACGACCATACACCAGAGAATGGGGGATAAAATACCACCTTGTGGACATCCCCTTTCGACTCCCAATTTAATGGTTGTCCCACAGATTGTTGCTTCGACGGTTCTGCCACTCAGCATGTTGACTATCCACCTGACTGCCAAGTCATCAACTTCTCTATCCTTCGCGGCTTTAGTGATGACTTCAAAGTCGGTGTTGTCAAAGGCTCCTTCTACATCCATAAAGCAACCGAGCGCGACTCTACCGTTACTGAGCATAGTTTCAATCTTGTGGGTGATTTGGTGTAGGGCTGTGTCTGTCGATTTTCCTATCTGATAGGCATGCTGATTTGCATGCAATGGAAACTTCCTCAGCACTTCGCTTCTGATATACGTATCCAGGAGTCCTTCCACTGTTTTCAGCAGAAAAGACGTGAGGCTAATCGGACGGTAATCTTTCGGTTCACAGTGGGAAATCTTACCCGGCTTAGGAATAAAAGCTACTCTAACTTTTTCCCAAGCTTCTGGTATATAACCCAGGGCTAAAGAACTTTTGAAAATACATCTCAGTCTGTCCAGAAGAACATCTATGCCTTCTTTAAGCAGCGCT
The DNA here is from genome assembly GCA_029228625.1 of Pseudolycoriella hygida. Taxonomy (NCBI): domain Eukaryota; kingdom Metazoa; phylum Arthropoda; class Insecta; order Diptera; family Sciaridae; genus Pseudolycoriella; species Pseudolycoriella hygida. The sequence goes on along the minus strand of CM055403.1, from coordinate 62,427,393 downwards.
GGAAAGACGCCGTCAAGGCCCGCAGACTTGAACGAATAGAACTTGAAGATTGCCCATTTAACCTTACCTTTTTTCGTAAGCCTCTCGGCAAATTGCCAATTTTTTCGGGTGGGAGGCAGGTATGAACTTTCTTGTGTTTTATGTTTTATGTCTTTCGGTGGAGCACTTCCGGGGAAATAAGTATGCAGTAGAAGTTCCGCTGTCTCTTTGCTGTCCCGTGTGTAAGTGCCATTGTGCTTCAACAGTGAGCCTACTTGTGCTGACCTATCTTTAGCGAGGAGCTTATGAATACGTGCGTAAGAGGGGATGGAATTAGCCTCTTCGAAAAATTTTCGTTTGCTTTTTTCCTTCAGATCCTCTTGCGCTTGCTTGTAATCTTTAAGAAGTTCCCTATATTTTTCTTTGTTAGCCTCTTGCCTCTCATTCGATTTACCCGCCCTATTCCACGCTTTACGCAGCTCCTTGTTCTTACTCTCTAGCTCATCATTCCACAAAGACTTCTTGTAAAGAGGCCTCAGTTTAACTAGAGGACACGCCGCTTCCTAGGCATTGACAATCGCCATTGTACATCTTCTAGTGGCTTCTTCTAGACTTTCCACTGTCAAATATTTGTCAATGCATTTTACGTCCTTTAAGTTCGCAACTAGAATTTGCCTGTACAGATTCCAGTCCGTTTTCCTCGGATTGCGGAAGGGCTTCCTTTGCGGTTGGCATCCGTCCATGCTGAACCTTATCAAACGATGGTCCGAGAAGGTTTCCTCATCGGTCACTCTCCACGACCGAATGGAGTTAGCCATCATACCGCTGGAAGCTAGAGTGACGTCGATGCACTCTTTCCTAACCGCATTTACGAAAGTTGGTTTGTTACCTCTGTTCATGACTAATAAGTCACTAGATATCACAAATTGCAGTAAATCTTCACCGCTACGATTTATGTTTGAACTACCCCAGATTTTATGATGGGAGTTTGAGTCTATTCCAATCAAAAGCGGGATTTGCTCTTTGCTGTAGAAAGTCAAAACATTGTTCAGAGTAAGACCAGGCGGTGGGAGAGGGGAGTCGTAAGGTAAGTAGGCGGAAAGTACCAAGAAGTCGCCTCCTTCTTCCTGACTACGGCATATTCTAACCGTCACAAAGTCGTGGTCGGTTAACTGGTTCAAAACCATTGCACTTACGTTTGGTGAGATATGGATAGCAGCTCTGGGTCTTGATCCTTTTCTATGGTAAAAGAGACGATCATGAAGTTGTCCAAAGCCGTGGATTCTATTGCCCCGTATCCAGGGCTCTTGTATAATTGATATATCTGTTTGCTTCATTTTAATGTCACGACAATATGTGTACGTGGCCTTTTTGCAATGAAGCAAGTTAATTTAGCAAGGGCAGTACTGTTGCTAACAGACTGAGGTCCTGTAGCTTTTGTTTTTCTTTGTTTATTTGTTGGATCCTTTGTTGTTTGCAATCGGATTCTCCTTCGACGCGGAACCTTCCGATTGGATGAGCCCAGCCGCCGAATGGCCAACTTCCATTTCATTAGTTTGAAATGGTTGTCCAGTGAAAACTGGTGGTCCAGTTTGACCTGGTGAATTACCGTATATTTGTGTCTTATTCGAGGCTGGTGGTCCAGTGGAAACTGGTGGTCCAGTGGAAACTGGTGGTCCAGTGGAAACTGGTGGTCCAGTGGAAACTGGTGGTCCAGTGAAAACTCGAGTTCCAGCGAAACCACTTGGTCCAGTGGAAGCTGACTTGCCCGTTCCGTGCGCTTGAAAGAGCCACCCCCAGTGGAGGTTTGTTGCCCATCCGAGGCTGATGGTAAGGTGGAAAAGGCACAAGGTCATTCTCGTTTGAAATTTAAATCGTTTTACCGTGATAAATAGCGCGAACACGTTTTTCATGTTTTTTTTTTTAATTACTCAATGAATGTAGCCATTTCTAGATTTAGGAGGGACGACCCATATCTCGAGAGCTACGGCAGTGAGAAAGTTGGCCAGAATTAAAATCTTTTTGACCGACGTTTTTGACACAAAATTTGTTTTCAACAACATTTTTTCGACCAAATTTTTTTTCTACCAATGGGCCAATAGCAAGGAGGGGAACGACTCCGGAAAATCGTGGTACAAGGCTTACTATCAGATCAATCAGATCAACCAGATCAGATCAATCAGATCAACCAATCCTGACCTGGATTTCCATGGATAGGTCATGATCTGGTTTTCTTATATTGAGAAGAACTTAGGGCAAAATTTCACTTTCACAATGCGGACCTCAAAACTACGATTTTGTTTGTTTGACGCTGAGTTGCTCATTTCGCCCATTTGAGACCGTCGGAGACCTATTAATTCATCCATTAATTCATCGGAGACCGGTGAGATGCTCATTACAAACAGTAGTATTGAGCCGTCTCAGACCACATGAGGGGCTCATTTATTCTTCGCTCTGAATTTATCGTGACCTCGTGAGACCTCCTGAGGGTCTCAAAACCTTTTTTAAGGATCCTTTATGTGAATGAATTCTCGGGACCTAGTGAGACCTCCTCAGGGTCTCAAAACCTTTTTTAAGAATTCTTTATGTGAATGGATTCTGGAAGCCTAGTGAGACCTCCTGAGAGTCTAAAGATCTTTTTTAAAGATTCTTTAATTGCATAATTTCTCGAGACCTCGTCAGACCTCCTGAGAGTCTCAAAACCTTTATTAAAGATTATTCAATTTCTCGAGACCTCGTGAGACCTACTGAGGGCCTCAAAATAAAAAAAAATTCAATTGGATTTCTTTACAATTATTCTTGAATGTTCTGTGAAACCAGTTGAATTCGTCTGAGAGTCTCAGATTGTCTTTCGTTATTATTTGTTGTATGTTCCAATGTTTCTTCAATTGATCAATTTATTTTACAATTTTTTTTTCATATCCCAAGACACTTTTACTTCACGATTGTGGTTGTACTTTGTTATTTTTTTTATAGTTCGCTAGACTCAGTTTTACCTCGCTGTTTGCTGAAATCATATGAAAGATATTTTGTTTTTAAAATGTGTACTTACTTGATGATTTTTTGATACACAATTGGTCACCCATCTAAGTACTAACCGCGCCGAATGATGCTTAGCTTCTGTATTGGACTGCCAGTCACGGGTACGAACGACTGTTACTGTGTGTGACAACGATTGGAGTAAAGTGCCCGCTACTACTTTCGCAATGTACGAAATTCAGACATTTCAGATACTTTAGCTGAAAATCTCTGAAAACTTCATCAAAAAAATTCGGACTATTTCGGACTTATGAAATGTGTTCACTTTTCGATTTCGAGAAGATTTAAATTCATTAACAAGCGAAGAAAATACTCTCAGTTTGAATTCATTAAAGGAAGACACAATTGACGACATCTATTTCTCACTTGATTGTCGTTCGAAAATAATATTTTAAAATTGTATCGACCCTATAAAATCAATGTTGTATTTAACGAAGTTTTTCGCGCCAAGCTTTTTAATTGTTCATAATACTTTTGTAAAGGCAAAGAGGGCCGAGAGAATTCACTCGTGACCGAACTTCCGTCACGACAACATGTATTTTTTTTATCTCGCCGCTAAATTCAAAAAGTACGTTCCCATTTTACGCTTCATTTAAAAATTATATTTCAATAATTTGATAACGGTGAACGGCGATAATTATTATTTAACATTTTGCATCGATCAATAACGTTGGAAATTGCGAATTTTTATTTCCTTCAACCCATTTGCGAGACGATTATTTGGCTATGAATGGATATGAGGTTCATTTGAGTCTTGTACGCATTGGCGAATATCGAGTGGACAATACCCGATCTAGAGCAGATCGACAGGCGCATCATACATTTATCAATTACATAATGGAAAGATCGTGAGTTGAATAGAAGCTTGAAGTGAATTACCGTCATCGCATAAGATAGATCAATGATAGATTATGTTTTGTAAAGAGCATTTAAATTGAGAGAACATTCTGGTATTTTATTCTTATTGAGGGGGGTATATTCATTCTGAATTGAGCCAAGATAAATTCCGCGTCGAGCCAACGGAATTGGCATCATTTCAGTACTCATGCGAATTTGTTCCTGCTCATTTCAGTAGAGCTATGATCTGAAAATACCGCATTCCTGCAGAAACAAACATTCCTTCGATCAGACCGATCGGACGGAGTAAAAGTTTTTGAAAATAATAATAACGATTTCACTTGTCGACAACAATGTCGACATTACGACATCGATTACGTCGATAAAGCTTATTAGTTTCGTTGGCTTCGATTGTAGTAAACAACGAAATAAACTTCAAAATGTTCGAATCCTCAAACCAAAGACTACGAGAAAACAATTTTCACATTATTTAAGACGAAGCTGTAAAAATAATTAATAATTACAAGGTGACACTGCGGACTGGTGACACCGCGGACTGGTGACACTGCGGACTGGTGACACTGCGGACTGGTGTCACACAATTCCGAATTTGCTGAGTTAGAACATGAATTACTTGAACTCAATGGAATATATTCCGTTGGAGGAAGACAATAAAACTTTTGTTGTGAGTTTCATCTTTAGTTTAATGATTGTATGATTTGATAACGAGAATGTCAAATGTTAGATATCAGGAGTACCGTCGATAGACGAGTCGTCTCTTACAAAAACCGGTGATATTCTTCGCAACGACCAAGGCCAATATGTTTTCATGTGTTTCCACTGTGGTCTATTTTTCGATGACTTCGGAGAAATACGTAGCCACTGTGAGACCCACTTTATGTGCGAACAAAAGTTTAACATTGACTTACCAACCACGGAGCCAGTTTACTTCGAACAAACTGACCCTCGACTGGACGACAAACTGAGCTCCAGAGTTGATATGAATGTGCAACCAACAGAGTCGACTGACTTGATGTACTTCAAGAAAAGTGGCTCTGACGTAAAAGAAATAATCAAAACCTCGAAAACAAAAAGAAAAACTTCAGCTTCAAAAAAGAAGGTGTCCAAAAAGAGTGAAACATCAGCTGCTCACAGTATAACTGGTCAGGACCCAGTATTAGATGTTCCTCAAAACTGTCCAATGTGCGATGAATGGTGTGACAATTTCCGAGATCATTTGCTAACGACACACAAATTCAAAGGGAGATTTTTTCAGTGCTATATGTGCCAAAAGTTTTTTCAAACACGCCAAAATTTGTTAAATCACATGTCCAGTGCAACTCATGGAAAATTCAAATGCTATCACTGTGAGATGGAGCCACCTGTGACAAATCCATCAGATCCAAGACGTCACAAGTGTTTATTTTGCAAGCAATGGTATCCCAACCACAACGAATTCAAAGTTCACTTTAAGGATGCACACAACAAAGACGCCGACTGTTTCTTTCACAAACGATCGAATTGCAACATTTTCACATGCTATGTGTGTGAAAGAGAGTTCCCTCTGCGATATTATTTGGTTTCACATATGAAATCTCATTACGACAAATTCTTGCGTCACATATGTCCGACATGCGGTCGAAGATTTAGGACTTTCGGATTGCTGACACAACATTTGAAAACACACGAAGGCAAGATATATGAATGCGAACAATGCGATAAAAAATTCAATTATTATGTGAGATTACGCCTTCATCGTGCAAGTCACAGAACAGAACTTAACTTCAAGTGTGACATATGTTCGAAAGCATTCAAAGTAAAGAAATATTTAAATAAACACATGGCGGTACACAACGATAAAAAATACGGCTGCAAATTCTGCCCTGCAACATTTAACTTTACCTCAGGACGACGAGCGCACGAAAAAAGTCAGCACAAAGCTTTGTAAAAGTTATATAGTAATTGTCGAAAATAGTTACGAAAATAATAAAAAACACAATTTTCCATATAAGGATTTACAACTTTCAGTTTTGTTTTCTTCAATACTGATAGAGGAATTTTCGAGCAGATCGGCACAATTGACAAATTCAGAAAAGTTTTTTACAGAAAAACGCCTTTTAAATTGAACCAAATTTTATTTTTCTACTACTTAAGTTTCGGTCACTCTGTGACCATTATCAAGTCGTGTCTTCTTTAAAACTGGTCTTAACACTTAAAATCATCCATTATTTATAATTAAGTTAACAATAAAGGGGCCAGCAGAAACATTTTGAATTGATTGAGTTTCAAAATATCCGTTTTCTGAAGGTGAAAACATTCAATTGAAACCCAACGTAACCGGATTTTATCGAACCCTTCTTCAAACATTTATTCGTTATGTCTCTTTTATTCTTATGGGTTCGAATAACACTAGCAGCGGCGATGTCTTTCCCATATTTTTGTTCATCAAATTAAGGTTTCTGTATTTGTTTATGTAAATCGGCAAAAGTTCAGTTTACCTATCCACCTGAAGTGGGAAGATTTGATACCATAGGAAGATGTGGCGGCCTATCCTTATTCATAATCCAGGGTAATATCCGGCAGCTCGTCCAAGTGCACCAGATGGTGAATATCAATTTTTACTTTTTTGCTTGTAACTTCGACAGAGTTGATATGGGTAACGTTGGAAAGCTACGGTTTTTAGCTATCTAACGCTGCCCATATGGATTTTGTGCCCTCCTGATTAGAGTTATTAAAATGTTAGTGAAGTTCAGTTTTGAATTTTTTTTTTGAGGAAATCAGCACTAGGATTAGGGTGATAAGAAGGGTATAATTGAGAAGTTACGGTTGTCAGTTTGCTAATGACACCCATATTAGTGCTGATTCATGTGTGCAAGCGTAGTGGAACAAGTGACATTTTTTTTAAGCGGAAATTCTCTTGTTTTGTTATCCACCTGGGTTCTAGTGACATTTCGTGAAAGGGAAAATTAGCTAGTTTTGTTATCAACCCGGGCCATTTTTTTGTTGTGTCTAAACAGTTAAAAATTAGCTAGGAAAGTAATGTGGCCGAAATTTCACTGATTTAAAGTAAAGAAAGCTAATGGAAGAAGTAATAAAAAAAAGAAAGTTTTTTCACCGATAGGAAAATATTTATTTTATAGAAAAGTGTCAACAAACTTCAACATAAATTGCTTAAAACGCAACATAATTCGCATTAGTAGCTGATGGAATTTGATGAATTAGCAGAGCAAAATAAAAATGCGACTGTCTACTTTAAATGATGTGACTAGAGTGATTTATTCAGAAATAATAAATCACAACGGTACGATTCTTATATGACCATATGATCAGTGAATAAATTATACTTCAACACTCCCATTTAATGAAATATCACTATCATAAGTAAATTCACTTAACAAAAAAAAAAAAAAATTCTTTTCAACAATCACTGTACAACTAACCAATTCACTAGTCCAGTGATACTTCCCATTCATTAAATTCAATTTACTTTTAACATATGACAATGCATTCAATTCATAGCCCCGTGCTATATGTTTTCACAAAATTTGCATTGTTTTTCAATTCATCCTTTACAATGCATTCTTTCGCCATGTGACCAATTTCACCACATTTATGGCAACGATACTTGAAAGTGCTGGAAGCACACACCTTCTTGGATTGTACCACCAATGCACCATCAAAACTTTTCTTCTTACATAGTCTCGGTTCTTGTAAAAGCAAAGTTTTAACGGAATCTAACGTTAATTTGGCTGTAGAATTCTCGATCGCCATTACCAACGATTTGAAATCGTCCGGTAAGCCAGCTAACATCACTGATGCCACCACTTCTTCGTCCAATTTTAATCCCGTTCGTTTGACCTTCAGTGACGTCATCGTGATTTTATTGATGTAACTCTCAACCGTTTCACACTCGTTCAAACTTATTTGAACTAATTGTTTCAGCAATTCAATTTTACGGCATAAGCCACTGTCTTCAAATGCATTCTGAAGACTTTCCCAAGCCTCATAAGCTGTTGACGTATCAATTATGTAGGATAACACGCTTTCATGAACTAACAGATTAAGCTCTGACCACGCTTTTAAATCGATTTCTTTAGCATTATTTGAAGCGTCAGCTGCCAATTGCTCCTGAGTGCAAGTCCACAGTCCTTTAATAACAAGAAATGACTTGGCGTAAATCTTCCACGTGTCATAGTTCTCTCTGCTCATCAGCTTCTTTACACATCTATTGTTCGACAAATCATCGGTCGCCATGCCCTCGAAAAATTATTAATTTGCACAATCCATAAACAGAAGTCGTTTTCGATGAAATTCAATTTTCGTTTTGATGGTAGTGAAGTGACCATTTGTTTCGTACTGATTCACACGAACAAAAATTTATCCAAAAATATTCCAACTTCTTAACACCATCGACATCAACAAATTTAATTAAATGAATACACGATTAACAAAATGCACTTTCTGATATTTATGTTCCGTGTCCGACTTTTGTTTGCGTTCCTGGGCCCATAACCTGATGGAATTTGATGAATTAGCAGAGCAAAATAAAAATGCGACTGTCTACTTTAAATGATGTGACTAGAGTGATTTATTCAGAAATAATAAATCACAACGGTACGATTCTTATATGACCATATGATCAGTGAATAAATTATACTTCAACAGTAGCATCTCGCAAAAGGCAATCGCTTACCTAACATTTTTTAGTGCGCAATAATTCGCATTTGTAGTATTTCGTAAAAGGGATCATCAGTCGCTTACGTAACATTTCGTAAGACGGATCATCAGCCGCTTACCTAACATTTTTAAGCGCAACATAATTCGTATTTGTAGTATTTCGTAAAAGGGATCATCAGTCGCTTACGTAACATTTCGTGAAAGGGATCATTAGTCGGTTACCTAACATTTTTTAAAGCGCCATAATTCGCATTCGTAGCATTTGATGGCGATATAAGAAAATTTGGTAAACGTATCGTAAAATCAAACAATGATCTCTATTAAGTTAAGCTTCTATCAATTCTTTTATCACTCAATGCATTCTTATTCATTTTGTAAAAGGAAAATCCACTTCTAGACACAAAAAAAAATGGTCCGGGTCGGCCCTAAATGGCCTAAATCGTGTTGTAATGTCATCAACTGTCCACACCGGACCATTTCCACCCATGTCCGGTCAGATCTGGGTTGCATCTGTATACTTATGTTGCGTTATGCATATCAACTCTGTCGAAGAAAAATTGTAAAGTTACAAGCAAAAAAGTAAAAATTGATATTCACGAATTTCACTCACCATCTGGTGCACTTGGCCGAGCGGCCGGATATTACCCTGGATTATGTTTAACGATAGGCCCCCACATCTTCCTATGGTATCAAATCTTCCCACTTCAGGTGGGTAGGTAAATTGAACTTTAGCCTAAGTGTTCATTGAAGCGAATTATGACTGGCCTGATACTCCTCCCAATGTATATGAACAGGCACCCTTCCTGACAGACTATTTTGTAAATTCCTGATTTACGATGTTCTTTGATCGGGTCTTTGAGCGAATTTAAATGTTCACGTAAACTGTTTCCACTCAGCTATGGGCTATTTCTAAATTTAAATTCTTATAAAGGGGCTTCAAAGTTTTCGTAACTTGTGGGTAATATTCCATGCTGATCGTAGAACGTATGGTGAAATTCAACAATTCCTTTTTTCGCTCGTGTTTTCTTGTGATTATTTCGTTTGCGCTGGTTTTGTATCCATTTTTCAGGCCAATCAATCCTCAGGCGTTCTGAAGTATTTTTCCATTGTAACTTAATAGGTTGTGATTTTAACCTAAAAGATTGTCGATTCCAAAGCTCAAAAAGCTCTAAACTCACTTCTTTACCTGCTGAATTGCAGATTATATGATAAAATACAGATTTAATATGGAGAATTTACCGACAGTGTTTGTTGTCTAAATACTACTACTATACATTTTTTTTATTCCAAAATAAATTAGTTTTGTATTTTGTTGAAGAAGTGCAGTGACCTATTTGCATTGTCGATAAATTCTCCGAACAAAATCTGCAGTTTATCATATAGCTCTTAATGCCACCTGTTGAAGAGCTTGAAAACTAAAATCTCAACCTATTGAAATGATTTATGAAGGCGCACCGTTTCTGGTTTCAGGTTTTTTCTTTTTCGCTACTTAGTCCTTCCGTCTGTGCGTCTGTCGGTTACGTCAAAACTCGGAACGATTGATTATTGCAATAAAAATATAATTCTCTGTATTGTTATAAAGTAAATCATATCTATGAGATTTCCAAACGATTTTTTGTTCTTTTCTCTATAGACAATGACGATACGTTTCGTAGAAAATTGCGTTAAGGTGGGGTTGCACTGTTCGATTTCAGAAGGCAGCTTGGTGCCAAAAAAGTTCCTATGGTAATGTTGGATGGCGAAACGAGTACATTAATGTGCACTAGGTCCCGACTTGGCACCAGGCTGCGTACTTGAAAAGTATGAGTAGCCTTTAAGAAGGCAGCCTGGTGCCGAAAAGCAGTTAAACTCATTGTAACGGCAGTTACGAATACTATGCGTCACATAAATTTCAACTCGGCACCAGACTGCTGCTGCCCTCTACATTCACAGTAGAATATCTTAAGTAGGCAGCCTGGTGCCGTGTTGAAATTTATATCACGTATAGTATTTGTTACTGCCGTTACGATGACATTAACAGATTTTCGGCACGAGGCTGCGTTCTTTATGGCTACTTAAACGTCCCAAGTAGGCAGCCTGGTGCCGAGTTGGAACATTGTGCATAGTAATGAATACCTTGATATGCAGACCTCTATTTGTTGCAATTTTTCTCCATGAAAATGCTCTACACGACGGTGACATAAGAAGTTCATGCACTAGACAAAGGACCAGTCTACTGCGTGAACTCCTTATTTCATAGTCTCGTAGAACATTTTCATGGAGTAAATTTGCAACAAACAGAAGCCTTTATTAACCACCACAGCCTTAAGCTAAACTGAACATAGGGAGGATTTTCTCTCGTTCGCTTACAGTAACTTGGTTCCTTTCTCTAGGAGTTAGTTCCGCTTATAGTAACTGGTGTCACTTCCAAATCCGGAGGCACATAATCCAGAAAAAACCGGAGCAGTCAAAATACGGAAGCATAAAATCAGGAGGCGTCAAAATCCAGTAATGAATATCACAACAAAAACCTCTTTAAACGTAGAGTGTGACGCAGTCCGTAAGTCTACTTCCAAAATTAATGATATCGCTTAAGGTGACGCTATCGCTGATAATACGCGGAAGTTTGTTTGAATGGAACCTTGTGTTCAAAGTTTTGATTTCCTGAAAAAGTTATCGCGGTTTTTTCAAAACAAAATTACGTTGTGTTAATAAAATTGCGTCACAAATGCCGGACCCACCAGCGGAGTAATTTTTTAACACTTTCAGTTTTCATTCACATCCACAAACCCAAAAAACTTCATACTAAAACCTTTGGGACAAGAAACGATGTTTTGCCGAACTTTGGAGTTTTCCCCCTGCCCCTCTCCAAATTATTTAAAAAAAATAATACTTTCTGGATCATCAAAATCGGTTGAAAACGAGCCAAGATATCGCCAATCAAATATGACCAATTTCCATATAAAAATGGTAAAAATGTCTTTGCAAATAATCAAAATTTTATTCCTGTGTTGTGTGTCCACGATGTATCTATCTACTTTTTTTCTCGAGAACCGCCCGGGCGATTTCCTTACAATTTTTAGGGAAGTTCAGTTTCGGTCTCAAATGGAAAATTCAGCCGGTGGCTACCCCCAAAAAAATCTTGGAACTGAGATATTGGCCTTCAAAGTTTCCATACAACCCCCATATATGAAAATCCACCGACGGGAGCACTTCTTCGGCTATATGTCGGCCGGTAGTGGTCAGATCGCGGTGAATGGCGTATCAAATGAAAGGCATCCATCTCACGAAGCCAACGGTCTTGTGGAAATCGGTTGGGGGGTTCGTTGCCAGGAGTCGGTCAAAATGGTCCGAAATGAGCGACTATGAGAAAAAATTTTTTTTGAAGTGACCGAAAATTATGTGCGATGTGTGTGTGGAAGTGTGTGGGATGATGTGGGAAGTGTGTGGAATGAAGTGGGAAGTGTGTGGAATGAAGCGGAAAATGTGTAGAATGAAGTAGGAAGTGTGTCTGATTATGCGGGAAGTGTGTGGGATGATGTGGGAAGGTTGTGGGATGATATGGGAGGTGTGTGGGATGTTGCGGGAAGTGTGTGGGATGATGTGGGAAGTGTGTGGGATGATGTGAGGAGTGTGTTGGATGATGTGGGAAGTGTGTGGGATGATGTGGGAAGTGTGTGGAACGATGAGGGAAGTGTGTTCGACGATGTGGGAAGTGTGTGGAATGAAGTGGGAAGTGATGGGGAAACCCATTGTTGAAAGATCAGAAAAATTATTTCGTCGTAGGGTCTGGCTGGCACTTGTGACGCAATTTTCAAAACGTAACTTTGCTGTAATTTGGAAAAAATATTTTTGGAGAATTTTTTTTGAGAAAAATTTTTTTCGGAGACAATTTTTTTTCGAAGACAATTATTTTCGAAGAAAATTTTTTTCGGAGAAATTTTTTTTCCAACAAAACTTTCTTTTCTGAGAAAATTTTTTTCAAAAAATAGAAAATTTTTCACATGAATTTTAGTTATGTATAACAACTGAAAACTTCCAAAACGACTGATATCACAACAAAAACCTCTTAAAAGGGAGAGTGTGACGCAGTCCGTAAGTCCGCTTCCAAAATTAATGATATCGCTTGACGTGACGCTTACGCTGAAAATACGCAAAAATGACGAGGCAAAAAAAACTTTTTAAAGAAAATTCAAATGTTTGAAATTGTGTCACAAATGCCAGAGCCATAAACGTAATAATTTTTCCAATTTTTCAGTTTTCACATGCAAAATTTTCTCAAAAACTAAGGTAAAAGGTTATTTGGGTACCTTTTAGAAGAATTTGAAAAAGTAATTTTGATTTCAGTTAAAAAATTCTTCTCAAAAGTCAGGCATCAATAAGGTCAGATTTTTGCTAGGTAAAAACTGAAACAACAGAAAAATTATTTCTTCGTTGGCTCTGGCATTTGTGACGCAATTTCAAACATTTGAATTTTCTTTAAATAGTTTGTATTTGCAGCGTCATTTTTTTCGTAAGCGTCACCTCAAGCGATATCATTAATTTTGGAAGCGGACTTACGGACTGCGTCACACTCTACCTTTAAAGAGGTTTTTGTTGTGATATCCTTTTTCACATTTCGGTGTAAGGTACTTAAGCAACCGAGAATGCTACGCCAGCGTAACCCCTAGGGGCGGGGGATTCGACTAGTCCATTTCGATTCACGCAAAATACACTCGACAAAAGGACGAAAAAAAAACAATAAATATCACCGTAACTGTGTAGGAAAGTTTCCGTAACTTATCGAAACCAAAGTTACGAAATCATATTTCTTCTAAAATATTGAATAATATGTTTTTAGATCTTCAGATAGGAAACTCCATAAGTTGTCAGTTACGGTAACTGACGTAACATTGATATGTTTTTGTTTCGGCATCATGCTCGGAGCGGTAGCGGAGAGCGTGACGCAGTCCCCACACCCCAAAAAAAACGTCCACAAACCCAAAAACCTCCATACAAAAACCTTTGGGACAAGACACGATGTATAGGCGAAGTTTTGAGTTTTTTCCCCTCGCCCCCTTCCCCTCCAAATTATTTAAAAAAAAAACTACGTCGCAGCAGCTTTCCAACAAGCCTTCACTCATCAAAATCGGTTGAAAATTGGCTGAGATATCGCCAATCAAAGATGACCAATTCCTATGGAAAAGTGGTCAAATTACCTTTGTAATTAATAACAATTTTATTCCTGTGTGGTGTGTCAACGATCTATCTATGTCTCTATGTATCTATGTCTCTATGTCTCTATGTCTCTATGTATCTATGTATCTAGGTATCTATGTATCTATCTACTTTTTTTTTCTCGAGAACCGCCCGAGCGATTTCCTTAAAATTTTCAGGGAACGTCAGTCTCGGCCCCAAATGAAAAATTTCATATGCCGCTTTTCCGGAAAAATTCTGGAAAAGCCGTGGGATGGGAAAAAGTGGTCAATTTTGAGGGTTTTTCGGTAATGCTCGGAGTTTTCGAATTTTAGCTCCGGAGTGACAATAGCTAGAGAGTTGGCTTCTTTGGGAAAGCTATAGAGTTTGGTCAGGAGAATTTTTTGGGACCTTAAGAAAATGGCTGCCAGCAGTCAAA
>CM055403.1:62392724-62404105 GCA_029228625.1 Pseudolycoriella hygida | reverse complement strand
TCGTTTATGCTTTTTCGGTTTTCGAATTTTAGCTCCGCAATGACACTACTTAGAGAGATGGTTTATTCTAGAAAGTTATAGAGTTTCATCAGTAGAATTTTTTTTTGTCATAAGAAAATAAATAGCTACCAGCTGTCATAGCGGCGCCATCTTGGATTTTCGTTTATGCTTTTTCGGTTTCCGAATTTTATCTCCGGAATGACAATACTTAGAGAGATGGTTTCTTCTGGAAAGTTATAGTTTCATCAGGAGAATTTTTTGGGATCGTAAGAAAATGGCTGCCAGCTGTCATAGCGGCGCCATCTTGGATTTTCGTTTATGCTTTTTCGGTTTTCGAATTTTAGCTCCAGAATGACAGTACCTAGAGAGATGGTTTCTTCTAGAAAGTTATAGAGTTTCATCAGGAGAATTTTTTGTGATCATAAGAAAATGGCTGCCAGCTGTCATAGCGGCGCCATCTTGGATTTTCGTTTATGCTTTTCCGGTTTTCGAATTTTACCTCCGGAATGACACAACTTAAAGAGATGGTTTCTTCTAGAAAGTTATAGAGTTTCATCAGGAAAATTTATAGGGATCATAAGGAAATGGCTGCCAGCTGTCATAGCGGCGCCATCTTGGATTTTCGTTTATGCTTTTTCGGTTTTCGAATTTTAGCTCCAGAATGACAGTACCTAGAGAGATGGTTTCTTCTAGAAAGTTATAGAGTTTCATCAGGAGAATTTTTTGTGATCATAAGAAAATGGCTGCCAGCTGTCATAGCGGCGCCATCTTCGATTTTTTGCTAAATTCTGTATAATAATACATAGACAGTTGGTTTCTTCAGGAAAGTTATATGAATCAATGGGAAGAATTCGTGACACGAAGTGTTCCGAAGGTAGCCGAAGGTGACACGAAGTGTTCCGAAGGTAGCCGAAGCTGACAGGTAGTGTTCCGAACGTAGCCGAAGGTGACATGAAGTGTTTCGAAGGTAGCCGAAAGTGACACGAAGTACTCCGAAGCTAGCCGAAGGTGACACGATGTGTTCCGAAGGCAGCCTAGGGTGACACGAAGTGTTGCGAAGGCAGGCGAAAGTGCTACAAAATATTCCGAAGGTAGCCGAAGTTGATACGAAGTGTTCCGATGGTGTAGGAGAACAATTTTTTTCGGAAAGAAAATTATTTTCGGAGAAATTTTTTTTTTTCTTAGAAAATTTTCTTTTCTGAAAATAGAAATAAGAAAATAGAATAGAGAATAGAAATAGAAAATTTTTCACATGAAGTTTGGTTATAACAAACCTCACCTTACAAAAACCTCTTAAAAGGTAGAGTGTGACGCAGTCCGTAAGTCTGCTTCCAAAATTATTGATATCTCTTGAGGTGACGCTATCGCTAATAATACGTAGAAGTTTGTTTGAATGGAACCTTGTGTTCAAAGTTTTAATTTCCTGTAAAAATTACAGCTTTTTTTTTTAAACAATTGCGACACAAATGCCGGACCCAACGACGAAGTAATTTTTCTGTACTTTCATTTTTTGCGCTACATTAATTTGACTTTTATTTCTCAGTGCGTGGATCGTTTAGGGTAAATTTAAATTTTTGCGTGTAAAAACTGAAAGTGGTGAAAAATTATTCCGCTGGTGGGCCCGGCATTTGTTACGCAATTTTTTTATTTAACGTAATTTTGTTTTAAAGAAAGCGCTGTAATTTTTTCAGGAAATCACAACTTTGAACACAAGGTTCCATTCAAACAAAATTTGGCGTTTTATCAGCGATAGCGTCACCTCAAGCGATATCATTAATTTTGGAAGCGGACTGCGTCACACTCTACCTTTAAAGAGGTTTTTGTTGTGATTGTCTATTGAGAAAAGAACAAAAATCGTTTGGAAATCTCACATGATTTATTTGATATGATTTACTTAATAACAGAGATTTACATTTTTATTGCAATAATCAATCGTTCCGAGTTTTCACGTAACCGACAGACGCAGAGACGGAAGTAGCGAAAAAGAAAAGACCGAAAACCATAAAACATTTCAATTAAGTTATAATGGACAATTGTGTTTTTTATTATTTTCGACAATTACTACATAACTTTTACAAAGCTTTGTGCTGACTTTTTTCGTGCGCTCGTCGTCCTGATGTAAAGTTGAATGTTGCAGGGCAGAACTTGCAGCCGTATTTTTTATCGTTCGTGTGTACCGCCATGTGTAAATTTAAATATTTCTTTACTTTGAATGCTTTCGAACATATGTCACACTTGAAGTTAAGTTCTGTTCTGTGACTTGCACGATGAATGCGCAGTCTCACATAATGACTGAATTTTTTATCGCATTGTTCGCATTCATATATCTTGCCTTCATGCGTTTTCAAATGTTGTGTGAGTATTCCGAAAGTCCTAAATCTTCGTCCGCACGTCGGACATATGTGACGCAAAAACTTGTCGTGATGAGATTTCATATGTGAAGCCAAATAATATCGCAGAGGGAATTCTCTTTCACACACATAGCATGTGAAAATGTTGCAATTCGATCGTTTGTGAAAGAAATAGTCGGCGTCTTTGTTGTGCGCATCCTTAAAGTGAACTTTGAATTCGTTATGGTTGGGATACCATTGCTTGCAAAACAAACATTTGTGACGTCTTGGATCTGATGGCTTGGTCACAGGTGGCTCCATCTCACAGTGATAGCATTTGAATTTTGCGTGAGTTGCACTTGACATGTGATTCAACAATCGGTTGCGCGCTTTGAAAAAACTTTTGCACATAAAACACTGATAAACTTTTCCCGTAAATTTGTGTGCCTTTAACATATGATCTTGGAAATTGTCACACCATTCATCGCACATTGGACAGTTTTGAGGAACATCTAATGTTGGCTCCTTCTCAGTTATACTGTCGGCAGTTGATGTTTCCCTTTTTTTGGACACCTTCTTTTTCGTAGCTGAATTTTTTTTTTTAGTTTTCGGGGTTTTGATTATTTCTTTTACGTCAGGGCCACTTTTCTTGAAGTACATCAAGTCAGTCGACTCTGTTGCTTGAACATTGATACCAAGAGTCGAGCTCAGCTTTTCGTCCAGCCCAGGGTCAGTTTCTTCAAAGTAAACGGACTCTGTGGTCGGTAAGTCAATGTTGAATTTTTGTTCGCACATAAAGTGGGTCTCACAGTGGCTGCGTATTTCTCCGAAGTCATCGAAAAATAGACCACAGTGGAAACACATGAAAACATATTGACCCTGGTCGTTGCGAAGAATGTCACCAGTTTTCGTAAGTGATGACTCGTTAATCGACGGTAGTCTCGGTATCTAAAAGTTAACAATCTCGTTTACAAATCATCAAATTATTAAGTGAAGATGAAACTGACGCTGAAACTTTTATCATCTTGATTGAATGATGTTGTTGATTGAATGCATTCCATTTGGTTCAATGACTTCATGTTCTAACTCTCCGAATTGGATCCCACTTCAGTAAGACGAGTCCTCAGTGTAACTTTTCATTTAAGATTTGTTTTTCGTCTTTTCACTGAATTGTTTTCTTTTTCTTGCTGTCAAAATATAAGTGATATGACAGTGTTGTTATCCCAAGCCAACGAAACTACCTAGCCCTATCGATGTAAAACGTCACATAAAATATTTTTGAAATTTCGAAAATTTTATTTTCTTAGTCGATCAGAGTCGAGAGTCACAAGAAAATTGTCAAGCCTGCCGATTCGGAAAATGTATTAATGTATTAAATGTAGTAATCAAAGAAGTAATAAAATTTCAAGAGTAGAATATTGTTCTCGCAAATTATTGTGGACAAATTTTACTCCATGTGAAGGTATACTAACTCCTAAATCTGATTTAATAGAATCTACAGACTTCTCTTTGGGTGAACACCCCGACGGCATAACTCTCACTACGATGTGAGATCGTCGGCCTAAAGATTAACCTGTGAAGAGCTAACTTTGTGTCGCTACTTTACTTTTCTCTTTCTCGTTGAACGCATTACAGCATTACCAAACAAACAAACCTATCAATGGATCCTAAGAACCGTGAGACTTGATCAATTATTTCCTCCCGAGATTTGCCGGCACGCATAACCTTTAGCCCACACTTATCTTCATTCCATACACCTAACAATTGATTTCTGATACCTGTAACAAAGCAAAGTTTATGTAATAAAGATCTCCGATCGATTATTGTTTGTTGTGACATTTATTGCACTTACATTGGTGAAATTTCTTGTAAACTTGAGATAGTGTGAGCTCTCGTCCTGTCCATTGAAGATCCGGTGAATGGTGCTCTAATAAGCTGGAATTTCGCTAGTTTTATCCGGGTGTCTTGGCAAAGAAAATTTGGATTGCGCAGATTGTCACTTAGCACACACATTACACAGCTGTTTGGCGACAGGCGATGTAACTTTTGAATGACTTTTTACCAGCTATCAAATTTCGAATTTTTGCTTTTGGCGCGAGTTTTTGAAAGACAACAGGATGGGCCACACGGGCTCCACAGTAGCATAAGTACAAAATGATGGAACAAGCAACTTTGGAAATTTGCCCAATTTGCAAAAAGGGGGGTTTGAAAGGAAAGGTTGGGTTGAATGTCCACATAACGAAGCGGCATGCCACTCGAGATAGAGAGCCAACGCGTCAACCCCAGAATCTGTACCTAACGCACAGACTCCCCGCCCGCAGCCCCAGGCGAGCGACCAGAATCTAGACCATATGAGAGATCTATTAGTCCTCGTTCAAACAGTGAGGATGCGCACCACCATTTTGAAAAGAATACCTAAGGCCGCTCGAATACAAACGGCAATCGAATTTACTAACTTGATTAACGCATGCCTACAACCAAAAGCCAAATTTATTTCATGGGCGCAGCTTTTTACATTTGCGTACATAGTCTTTAAATCTCCAGATCGAAAAAATAAGGCGACGAAATCTCTTTCAATTGCAACAATTGTGAAACGTAATCTGGATTCATGGGCGAAGTTAAAGCGCCTTCCTATTGGTGAACTTTCCAACAACATTTTAACAAATCTGCCAACACGGACAAAGTCAAAAACATCAAAGGACGCGGAGACGATTAGAATAAAACTGGTGCAAGCAGAGCTCAGCGATGGTGACATCAGCGGTGCTATTCGAGTCTTGTCATCCAACGATACGATTGCTGCAGTAAACCTAGAAACTTTCAAAAAACTACTAGAGAAGCATCCGGAGCTAACTGTTAATATTGACGTCGAGCACGATTCCACAGTCGAAATTAAATCAGTTACGGTGACGGAAGTTAAAAAGTCTATATCAGGCTTTGCAGCAGGAAGCTCTGGGGGCATAGATGGCATTAAACCTCAACATCTGAAAGATTTGATTGGCAAGGAAACAGGCGAGCATGGAGATAAATTTTTAGATTCACTGTGCAGCTTTCCGACATTTGTCTAAATGGCAAAATCCCGACTTTTGTGACTCACTTTTTATACGGAGCTACCTTATGTGGCCTTCACAAAACGGATGACAGTATCAGGCCGATTGCTGTCGGTAACACGCTGAGAAGATTAGTTGCTCGAATTGGAAGCTCCAGAATCGCCGAACGAGCTGGGTCTGAAATACGCCCAAAGCAAATCGGTTTCGGCACACGTGGCGGCAGCGAAGCCGGTGTACACGCAGCACGTCATTTCGTAAATTTTGCTCACACTACAACAAAGGTGCTGGTCAAGCTTGATTTCCGAAATGCGTACAACGAAATCGAAGGAAATACACTACTCCAAGCAACCAAAGAAAAATGTCCAGAAATTTTTCCATTTGTTCTGTAATGTTACGAACAACCGACATGGCTCACTTTCGGGGAATTCAGTATGCTTTCGCAACGGGGCTGTCAACAAGGCGACCCATGCGGCCCGGCGATTTTCTGTTTGGGAATTCACGACATGGTAGAATCACTGGTTTCGGAGTTCAACATCTGGTATATGGATGACGGACGGGTCTATTGGTGGTGACCCCGACACAGTCTTGAGCGATCTCCAAATAGTTATGCAAAAATCATCTGAATCAGGGTTACGCCTGAATTTTACGAAATGCGAAATTAAAATTTTAAGTGCAGAAAGCGAACGCCAGCGTTTACAAATCATGGATAAGTTCCATCAACTTGTTCCAGGAATTGTCGAGAGACAAAACGACATAGAACTTCTAGGATCGCCACTGACAATCACAGGAATACGGGTTGCAATTCGGCGAAAACTGAATAAATTGAAGACCATGGTTAATAGAATGGACAAGCTAAATGCCCACCACGCGTATTTCCTCCTGCGAAATTCCCTTTCAATCCCGCAACTGAGCTATCTTCTGCGGTCAACTCCATGTTGGGAGGCGCTGGACGTGTTAGAGGAATACGACCGCACTTTAAAATCAGCAATGGCAACCATAGGCAACTGTCGTTTTTCCGGTGTATCATGGGACTAAGAAGCGCAACAAACCTCTGCTACTCCAGCTTCTTAATCTCTATTCACTCAGTGTCGGCTCTTGTCAGCAGTATAGTTCCAACTTTTTCGCTTGCGTCAAACTTACACACAGTAGAAGCTATTACAGCATGGTCTGCGATCACAGATTCAGAAATTCTACCAGAAGCCGATCGAAAATTTCAGCATAAGTGGGACCTCGAACTATGTTCCAAACTGCACCAACGATTATTCGAAAACTGCACAAACGATTTAATAAAGAGAAGGAATCGGGGGCATGGTTAAACGCTTTCCCATATTCCACACTTGGCACTCTTTTGGACAACCAATCTTTCAGAATCGCGATATCGCTTCGATTAGGAATTCCGGCTTGCGTCGCACATACATGCATTTGCGGAGAACAGGTGGACCAAATGGGTCTCCACGGTCTGACATGCCCAAAAAGTGTAGGACGATACTCTAGACACGCAATGGTCAACGACTTAATTAAGCGTGCGCTTGTCACCAGCAAAATTCCTGCAATCCTAGAACCAACCGGCTGCAATCGGTCAGATGGGAAGAAGCCCGACGGACTCACATTGATTCCATGGCGAAACGGAAAGCCAATGGTATGGGATTACACATGCGCTGACACCCTAGCAAAGTCATACACCAAAGGAAATTCAAGAAAAGCAGGCTCTGCTGCCCAGACACGTGAAAACTACAAGAAATCACTCTACAAGGGCTTAGAAGCAAATTTCCATATTATCCCAGTGTGTGTTGAGACGCTGGGAACGTTTGGTGAGGAAGCTCGTAAGCTAGTTGAGCGAATCGGCGAACTGATGCAAAATGTAACAGGAGAAAAACGTTCAACAAATTTCCTAATACAGAGAATCAGTGTAGCCGTCCAGAGGGGAAACGCAGCAGCAATTTTGGGTACAGTTCCGTCCGAGTGCAATTTAGAGGAAATGTATTACTTATGATACAGTAACTAACTAAACACTTTTTGAAAACATCTTAACTATAAAGAAATTGTCACGCGGGGGGGGGGGGGGGAGGGGAGCGGGGGCGGTTTGACAAAAGCGTACTGCCGTACATTCTAATGTATGAAAATAGACGTGCTGGGGAGGAGGGGGTAAAAAAACTGAGTTTTTAGCGTGTGCACTTTGTGAATGGCTCCTTAGCGTATTCCAACTATTTCATTCCACACCGATAGGTACTTCAGCGCATACTTCAGTATTGCCGCAAGACTCAAGCAACATTATCACTAAATTTGTCGAGGCTAAGCAACACCATGAGCTGGTATTGACAAAAGTAATTGTTCCAAATGCCGTGTGTTCGCAGCAAAATGAACTTTCAAGGAAAGCCTTGGGATACAACTCATTACGTATTACTTTTCACCATGAACGTGTAAGCTCTTATTTGTCATTGACATGATTGAACCGCCCATGATTTAACCGATTTGCTATCATTAGATAGAACGGTAAATCGATATTTGTGCAACAGTTTAAATCGAACTATAACCTCACATTACATAGTTACAATATGGTGGTATCTGCCACTACAAGATCGCATAGGCTTTGAGCGTGATAAGTTCTTGAGTTAACTTTGGAGACAATATACTCCGGGTTACAGTAAATGTTTCATACAAAATTTCAACAGATGGCAGCTGTAACCATTTCCGTTACTTACTTAAGGGTCTTGGCCTTCTCCAACATGCTTCTCCAACCGGACCTATCCTCAGCTAACGTCTTCCAGCTGGTACCATTTCCGTTACACTTCGCTAATCCTATCAATACCTCTAACCGAGACAAATAGATACGTCAGCACTTTGTCCATCACGTCCATCAGCATATCAAGGTTCATGACTTGACTGAAGATTGGCAGTAGATGCCGAAATGTTGATCTCTTCTAATTATCTCCATAATGCAACTGTTCTAGATGTGTCAATGTCTGAGCGTCATGTCAATGACAAAATAATTCAAATAAGAGCTTACACGTTCATAGTAAAAGTAATACGTAATGAGTTGCATCCTAAGATTGATTCCAAGTTTGCGGATTTTAATCCGTAGAGATTTGAAAAGTGTCGAATGACTTTTCATAGTTGGGTTTTCATGGCACAGAAATCTTTCCTAGCGATGAAGCAATGCTCGGAGAACACTGAGAGAATTTGAGAAACTGTGAGAATACTTTCGAAATAATTTTTCGTTTTTATAAACTTTTTGTAGTTTCAAGATAAAAATTCAGAAAATTTACGAGAAAAATTCGTTGATTACTCAATACAATCCTCCATGTAGTGTTACTTTTCTGAAAACTGAAAACTCGTAGATTTAAACTAAACATTTTCGCTGCGCGGCAGTATCATACAACCGTCAAAATTGTCAAGCATTTCAGATTTCACTGGGAACTGCGGGCAAATCTGGAAATGTTTGCAAGGGTTATAGAAACTATTTTTTTAAAGTGAAAAATATTAATTAATGGAAAAAGTGCGACCAACACTTAATGAAATAAAGTTCAAAGTTTTTTTTGGTACTTAATCGTGTCTGGAATCTTCGTATTTATGGAGATTTTTGGAAGTGTTCAAGCGCAAGTTTCATTGAATTTACATGGGGTGTCCGAACTTTTAAGACCTCTCATTTCGTGTATCCTTCAATGAGTTTGAGAAGATATATTCTGATATATACGTAAAAAACTGAAGATAAAGTTCGAAACAGGCTATTTTGCTCACTCTGAGGCCGATAGCTATTGATATACGCAGTCGATTTTCTTAGTTTTTTTTATGCGTTTTTTCAATATCTTACATTTGACGTATCGAACGTTAGCAGAGACATGAACCATTTTTCGTAGAAAAAGTGTCTTTGCTAAATTTTCAATTCGAAATTAGAAAATTTTTTTTTTTGATATGTTGTTGGGGGTGATCTGAAACGCGAAGAAAACATGGTCCGGTGTGGGATAATGTTCTGACATAAGGGAGTTATATGTCAAAAATAGGTCAAAATTGAAAATCGACGAAAAGTGAGTCAGGATGAGGCGCTAGAGCTTTAGCCGGGGAGAAAAAGTTTTAGAGTTTTTGATTGCCTAATATTTGTAGAAAAAATTCTTTTGATCCGAGTTCATCCGGATGAGGTAGGGCGGGAAAACTGTTAAAATTTGGGGGGTTCCACACTTTGTTTGTGGTAAAGTGAGGCAGAAAGGTCGAAAAGGGTCGGTTTATGAGTGCTATATGTTAGTGGAGGTTCAGAGGTAGAAAATTGCTGAACAATGTTGGGTGAAAAAATGTCATACTCCAGAGATATATGGCTTCTCAGGCTATATCTCGGCGAGAAGACGTCAGATCGCGGTCAGTGAGATGTTAGTAAAGATGGCGATCCACTGAAGCCAACAAAACCAGGTTCATGTAAATCGGTTGAGTAGTTCGGTTTCCAGAGCCGGTTAAAGGGGTCGAAAATGAGCTCTGCTGCCGGAAAACGACTCAAAAAATTTTTTGACATGTTGGAAATAGTCTGAAAAGTCTAGAAAACATGATCCGGGGTGAGATATTGTTCTGAAATATTGGAGTTATGGGTCAAAAACTGGTAAAAAGTGAAAATCGACAAAAAGTCAGTAAAGATGTGGAGTTATAGCTTCGGTCCGCGAAGAAAAGTTTTAGAGTTTGTTATTGTCTGCAACTTTTTAGAACAAAATTTTTTGATTCGAGTTCATCCGGAGGAGGTAGGATGGGGAAAAAAATTTGGGGGGTTGCACAATTTGTTCGTTTTAGAGTGAGGCAGAAACGTGAAGAAGTGTCGGTTTATGAATGCTATATGTTAGTGGAGGTTCAGGGCAACAAAATTGCTGAGCAATGTTGGGTAAAACAATTTCATACACAAGAGATATAGGGCATTTTTGGGCAATTTTGGGCAATTTAGTTACCAACGGGAGCACTTCTTAGGCTATATCTAGGCGGGTAGACGTAAGATCGCGGTCAGTCAGGTGTCCAATGAAAGGTCTCGATCCCAATGCAACTCGAAAGCCAATGCAACTGGGTTCATGCAAATCAGTTGAGTGGTTCGGTTTGTAGAGTCGGTCAACGGGGTCCAAAATGAGCTCCGTTGCCGGAAAATGACTGAAAAAAAACATAATCAAAGACCCGTACGTATCAGAATAGATGTGACAAACAGAATAGATGTGGCAAAGTGACTCGAACGTACCTAAATATACAAATAAGCAAACAATCCAACGTTCTCTGTTCTTTTATAACTGTAAGAATTTCAAAGATCCAAAGAAATTACCCAAGGTAATGTCAAAGGCCCTACCGAAGTACGTCTCAAACCATTCAAATCTAAAAAAACTTATATCCAAGGACTAAGTCGTTTTTCCCTAAAACCCTGAAACACGTGTTCGCTTAAATTTAATTCTCTATAACTTCGCCTTTGGAACCAACTTTCTAACTCTCATAGTTTGGAGATCTGGGTCATCCTGCCCAATTATGGAAGTGGCCATATACCAGGATTGGGCCATATTTCCCCAAAACCCTGAAACACGTGTTCGCTTAAATTTAATTCTCTACAACTTTGTCTATGACAGTAAATCTCCATATTGCATAATAGTTAAGGAAATATAGACGAAAAACTGTTTTCCTATATATGGCCAAGAATCTCAATTTCGTCCATTCCATTGGTCCCAGTGCCCAGACCCCTGTACCGATTCCCACAAAATTTTTTTTCCAGTTTTGTGACATCAAATGCTTTCATTTGACACCAAAATGAGGAATTTGCGTGCTGAGATATTTGCGAAAAAGCTTCACCGACCTTCGAAAAACTATGTTTTTGGTCACTTCCTCGACCATATCTCCGGAACCATTTCATTGATTTTGCTCATCTTCGAACTTGAATCATGGGAGACATGTACCTTTCAGGAAAAAAAGTTTAGGCTGATCGGTTGAGCCGTTTGGAAAAAAAAGTGGAGACGGACAGACGGACAGACGGACATTTTTTTTATTGCTGATTCGTCAT
>CM055403.1:62376253-62392396 GCA_029228625.1 Pseudolycoriella hygida | reverse complement strand
GGATGCATCTATTATCGTCTAGAGATGACGAATCAGCAATAAAAAAAATGTCCGTCTGTCCGTCTGTCTGTCCGTCCGTCTCCACTTTTTTTTCCAAACGGCTGATTCAAGTTCAAAGATGAGCAAAATCGATGAAGTACGGAAATTCCTCATTTTGGTGTCAAATGAAAGCATTTGATGTCACAAAACTGGGAAAAAATTTTTGTGGGAATCGGTATAGGGGTCTGGGTACTGGGACTAATGGAATGGACGAAATTGAGATTCTTGGCCATTTACGAAAACAGTTTTTCGTCTATATTTCCTTAACTATGCAATATGGAGATTTACTGTCAAAGGCAAAGTTGTTGAGAATTATATTTATATTAAGCGAACACGTGTTTCAGGACGACCCGGATCTCCAGAACTGTGAGAGTTAGAAAGTTAGTTCCAAAGGTGAAGTTGTAGAAAATTAAATTTAAGTGAACACGTGTTTCAGGGTTTTGGGGAAAAATAACTTAGTCCTTGGATATAAGCTTTTCTAGATTTGAATGGACTGAGACGTACTTCGGTAGGGCCTTTGACATCACCTTGGGTAATTTCTATGGATATTTGAAATTCTTACATTTATAAAAGAACAGAAAACGTTGGATTGTTTGCTTATTTGAATATTTAGGTACGTTCGAGTCACTTTGCCACATCTATTCTGTTTGTCACATCTATTCTGATACGTACGGGTCTTTGGTTATGTTTTTTGATATGTTGTCGTGAATGGTCTCAAAAGTCGAGAAAATATGGTCCAAGGTGGGATATGGTTCTGAGATATGGAGTGATGGGTGATAGTGGGGATTTGTGCGGGGACTTTGACGGGGTTTTTGACGGCGGTTAGGGCGGGGATTTGGGTGTGGAATTGGGCGGGGATTTTGACGAGGGTTCGGGCGTGGATTCGGACGTGGATTTGGGCAGAGATTTTGACGGGGATTTGGACGGGGATTTTGATCACAGATCCATTCTGAACAAAAAAAATTGAATAGGGGAGGGGCCCCCAAGGGGGCAACGGGATATACTAGTTAGAAATATCAACACCGGGTGTAGTTCAAAACAAATCGAATATAAATCAAATTTACATAAAATTTTCATCAAAATTGTGCATAATACTACTACTCCATACGAAAAAGGAGGCATTGCGAAAAGATCTGTGAAGCTTCCAATGGACGCAGAAGCTTTCGAGTATTTGTAAACTCGACGTAACACATGATAGGACCCACCTCACCCTGTCACAAAATGTCACGCTAGGCACGAAAACCCCGGCCTAAGGTCAGTCCAAGTACAAAATCTTTTTTTTTTGAAATTTTTTTTAAACTTTTTTCACATTTTTTTTTTTTTGAAAATGTCATCGTGAATCCTGCGAATTTTTTGTGAAATTCAAGAAATTTTTCATAAATTTATTTCACGAAAATAGGCTCTATCCCTGGGCCCTATACAATTTTTCGCTATATAATAAGAAAAACTGAGTGGAATATTCTTGCCAATGAAAGTATGGGTTGGGATGGAGTTTTCTTTTACACCGCTCGCTGCTTCGATCCCATTTGGGCAATTGTACGATACAACTAAGTAAAGACGTAATGTTATCACATTCATCATTATTCCTTGCGACGGACGACCGACGTAGGTTTTATAGAGAATCGTATGGGTCTGCGAAGCAAGCTTCAATTTACAGTATACTTTATTTTCGCCCAACCCTAGATTTACATTTTTTTTGCATGAAAACATAATTGCATACATCGCTATGAATCGTTGCATAAACACATAAAATGTATTCAACGATTCTATCATTTCATAACAAAAAATGTGATTAACACGAACGATTTCCCATTTATTGTGAAAGCACCCTCAAATATACGTTAAATAAACACAAGAAAAAGTTATATTAATAAAAGTTGAAGGAATGAAATCGAAACGTTTCTCGACTTTTTGTTTCAATATCCTTCACTAAAGGAAAACGTTATTCCTCATATAAATCACACTGTTGGGTCATGATTTAATATGCGAGTATATGCTTCAAGCCTAATTAATCAGACTATCAGGGTGTTATAAAAGAACGACCCAAGACGAATGGCAAATAAATCGACTTTATGAACCAAAAACGAAAGCTCTTTGAAGGACGAACACCACATAAATAGTTGTACAATCTTCGGGATATCCGAAATGATTTTCTTATTTCCGGACTCTTTATCAATGAACGAAACGCCTTTCCATCCAATATTTTTATGGAAATCGCTATAGAAGACTGTGGCATTCGTTTGCATAGTATAATTCTAAATTAAAGGCAAGACCCGTACGTTTCCGCATCACATTAATTCTTGATATTTGATATTCAATCATTTTTATCTCGATATTATTCACTTGAACGCTCCAACGAAATTACACAAGGAAACGTCGAGAACCCTTCTAAAGTACGGACAGTCAAGCATTTTTAAAGTATTAGCGCTCACGTTTCCCACGATTGACACTGTGTGGCGCAAGTACTGAATACTGAGCTCTTCAAGACCGTTATGTCCCGAAACCAGTTTGCTCATAGTTTCCTATGGCTAACTCGTTCCGATACTTCACTGACAGCGCTGGACCGCTACTTGGTTATGCTGTACACTTATATACTGTTCAATTCCTGTGACAGGAACTAACAACAACCGATGTCGCTCGAGCATCAGTCGGACTAACTACTAAATATTTTTTGGAGTATTAATTTCAATCACCGTCCCTTGACCAAGTGATCGGACTAGCTACTTATTTTGGACGCTATTTACCTGTTCCATTCAGTATCACGTTACCCTAGTAGAGATGTGCGGGTTGCCCGAAAGTTCGAAAAACCCGACCCGAACCCGATTTTCTTTCTTCTTTTCGGGTTTCGAAAATTTTAATCGGGTCGGGTTCGGTCCGGGCCGGGTTTGGAAACAGTACGGGTTTCGGGTTTTGAAAATTTTAATCGGGTCGGGTTCGGTCCGGGTCGGGGTTCGAAAAATGGTCGACTCGCTCATCTATATACCCTAGTACTTACGCACCATCCTGTCGTGTATAGAGCGAGGGACCAGGTTATCCGTATCTTCCGATACTGGATTGTTGACGAATAATGGCTGCGATTGTTGTTGGATTAGTTGCAACGATTGATTGAGATGAATGTCCTGATTGATATGCCCGTTTTCGTGATTGTACATGTTCTTCTAACCGGTCTGTTGAACCGTGCATGATTTTCATGTGTCTAATCAACTTCTGGTAATCTTTCGAGGCATATAAACAATAATATTTGCAGTCGTTGATTATGATGTTATTTCGCCATGAACGTAATTGTTGCAGGAATTATTTCGCTTGCACTGAAGTGTTGTCCAAATTGGATTCGTATCCATCGAACTGGGGCCTCGGACCCATAGTTCCCTGGTCAAAAATGTTCCATTCAATTTTCTCCACAACATAGCAAAAAATAATTTTTTGGGCTTAGCGCCAATTTTTGGAACCACCTGGTGCCCTAGTTAGAAGCATCTGCCCCAATTACGAAGGCATATTCACCTTAAAGTTGGGTCCCGAACGTTTTTCCTGATTTGCGCTACCTTTAGTGTTTTTATTATTTGCAGAAAAGTACAAACTTTTCCAAAATAATTTCTCCTACTTTATCGACTCACGTACTTGTAGTCTCGTTTGTTTTCTGCACCTCTCAGGTTACAAGAAATATTTATACTATCGTTTGAATTTCTGTACCTCTTAGGTACAAGAAATATTTTTTCTGTACTCGATGTGTACATTTCGCTTGGGCTTCGCCCGCGCGTACGTACACATCTTGTGTGTATTGGGGTATGTTGAAAGATATTTTTCTGTAATAGTGAGAGTGTGTTGGTGCACATACCGCGGAAAGCAACTTATCGTCCCAAGTGATGGGAAAATATTTGCCGTCACAACACACGTATACAGAAAAAATATTTCTTGTACCTGAGAGACTACAAATACGTGAGTCGATAAAGTAGGAGAAATTATTTTGGAAAAGTTTGTACTTTTCTGCAAAGTATAAAAACACTAAAGGTAGCGCAAATCAGCAAAAACGTTCGGGACCCAACTTTAAGGTGAATATGCCTTCGTTAGGTTGCACGCATGGCAAATTTGCTTTCTCAAGTTGGACCGCTTGAAACAATTTAGTACTAAACTAAGCAGTTGCGACAGCTCAAGTATACGAAAATTTCAGGAATCCAACATAACAAATCTATATTCACCTCAAACTTGGGTCCGTCGAACAAAAATCTCATTGAGAGTCCTTTTTTCGATAGATTCAGACTATATTACATGCCAGGGTAGTAGCCAGAAGATATGGACATCAGGAAACAAATGACTGTCTACGATGATGCATTCACGCCTACTATACATTGAAGAAAAATCCTATACAGAATTTGTCGCCATCAGGATTGAACCCGGATACTCTTGGTGGAAAGCCAGTACATTACCACTGAGCTAACCCGTTCAAAAAAAGACCCACTGATAAAAGGTATAAATGTTAAAACGTGGTCAAAGAATCGCTTTGTCTTATTTTATGATAGGAGTGAAAGAGAAAAAATAAGGACAACCACGCTTATGAAATTATCATTTACTCTGATGTTTTACTGTAGCAGGCGATAAGGGGTTGTTCACATATTACGTCACGCTCTAGAAGGAGGGGGAGCTTAGCGAAATGTGACTGTCTTTGGAAATTTGGGTCAGATTTAGCCAAAAATTAGTGCCGGGGGTCAAAAATTAAAAAAAAAAATAGCGTGACGTTATATGTGAACAGCCCCTGATGGTGTTGGTGTACACGTCAAGTAATAATCAGTAGCTGCTATAGGCTGACCATCAAAATCTGGACGCATGACCTATTACGTACTGGAATTGCAAAAACCATACCATCACTGTTAATTATTTCATTGGCTGAGAGTCAGGGTCTTAGATGTTGTGACAGTGCCCTAGGTAGTAATTTTTTGCCCCGGCCTATACTTCGTTCTGAGTTGCTTCGGAAGGACAAGGGGTTTAAATAAGGTGAAATGACGGCTACACCTTTTGTTGGCTATAATGGTGTTTTTCAATAAAAAAAAGCCAAATTACAAATTATTTTGAATAAATTTTCACTGATTTTTATGAATTTAGTCAGTTAAGGAACTTGACTCACCCACAAAATGAGAAATAATATTAAATCTATGATCTCAATGAGTATGTTTTCCAATTAACATTTCAATGACCGCATAATTTGGGAAATGTAAGTCCGGAAATATTATTGATTGATTCTGTGTTAAGCCGATGAACATCAACAAAATTAATAATATATTTCAACACAAAAGGTATAATCATTGTAGTTATCGTCAAGATGAATAGAATTACTAAAGGGCTTTGTCCTGAATGTAATTAAACGATGTAATCTTATGTTACACAACTATTTACAGCGATCAACTTGTAGCTAATTCTAGACCCATAAGAAATATACGAGACTTATGCGTTCACCGAGACGTTTGCAACCACTAGAATTTTAACTCGTGATATGGTGGGTTTTTCGTTTTAAGATCTGAATAAGAGGAATTTTCAAAAAACGGCTGATCCGTTCGCCCGTCCAACCAGACTGTTCGTCAACACGATAATTCGACTTACAAATTTATTTATGCAAATGTCAAAGTTTACGTTCGCACTTCGAACTGACATTTTTCTACTTTCGGCCCTCTCGTCTCTCGAAAAAGCACTTTCGACTCTTGTCGAAATAACATTTTTTTTTTCATATACCAGAAAGTAATAAAGTAATTAACAATTCATTCAAGTGTTGAGAATTGAAAATATGATTCGTTGCGACCATTATCAGCGTTCGTGTAGGGCACCATCAGATTCATCTGGTGGTAGCTGACTCACCCACTTATGCCAAAATCCATTTTCGTTCTCTAGTATCGCATTTAACGTTTTAATGAAATCTTTCAAGACCATTCCTTCATGAAGGCAAATCCACTTTAAATATCCACCACTTTTATGACTCGAAAACCATTAATTCTATTTAATTTCGAATTTTGTATGAAAATTTTCGCGGAGCAAAATATTTGCACGTCTTGTCTAATCTAAGCCTAATACTACTACTTTTGGGTATATGCTCGAATACTATAATAATATATTATAAGACAAGGACTATAATCGCGCGATTATAGTCGAAGTAGGGTGAATGACCCGAGGGCTGTGGTGCAACATCTATTCGCGCACCGAGGTGTAGTGAATGATCCGAGGACTTCAGCCCGAGGTCATTCACTTACCGAGATGTGCGAATAGACGTTGCACCACAGCCCGAGGTCTATCCACGCACCGAAACTTTAATCAAGCAATTTAGTCATTGTGTTATACGATAGTTTATTGCAGGTGCCTATAAAAGCCAATTATGCACGAAAATATGCTTTTAACATCCGAAAACATCTCACTGTATCGAACACGTTAACAAATAGAATAGAAAAAATTCGTATGCAACCCTACATCCCGTTTTATACGAAACGATAGCAATGACGCTTATCAAATAACATCGCACTTCAATCAGTGACAAAATTTGTTTGAACAATTCTGCAATTCATTCTCACTCGTAGTAATGGAAGCATTCTGCAGTCGCTTGCACTCAAGTTTTCAGCAGTGACATGTTTTTGGATGTTAAACGCTTAGTTTCGTGCATAATTGGCCATTATGTTGTGTTTTGTGGATCTAATTACTCCGATTATAGTCGACTCTACCATAATAATACAATTATGGTACTGTTTCAGCACAAGAGACTCGACAATAATCGGCAAATTATACTACAATTTTTCGCGATTTTGAGTGCTATAATTGGACTTTTATAGGCATCAATAGCGGTATAATCGCGCAATTATAGTCGAGGTTGGTCAAATTTCGAGGGGCGTCAAATTTTACCTACCAAGACCCTAATTGCGCGATATAACCCTTGTGTTATACGATATTTTATCACATCGAGGCCTGTAATTGCCAATTTTGCACAAAACATAAAAGCATAAAACATAAAGCAGGCTAGGCCACAAATGTCAAAATTATCTTGCATCTCATTTTTCGTAATTCTTGAATCTAATGAAAAAAAGGGATGCAAGATAATTTTAACATTTGTTGCTTAGCCTGCTTTTGTAAAACTTCATAAAAAGTCAATAAAGGATTCGGACCCGAATAAAATGATACAACAACCCGACCCGGACCGAGTCCGATCAAATTTTTCGAAACCCGAAACACGAATTGTTTCCAAACCCGGCCCGGACCGAACCCGACCCGATTAAAATTTTCGAAACCCAGAACCCATGAACCCGAAAAAAACAATTCGGGTTCGGGTTCGGGTCGGATTTTTCGAAGTTTCGGGCAACCCGCTCATCTCTACATTATACCCCTCTTTAGTTCGAAGGGGGACTACAAACACTGCACTCTCTCACTCCTGACGCAATATCTTGGCTTAAAAATTTGGACATCAACGTGTGATCTGTGATAAATGTGATACTAGTGACTGTTTAGATGTAAGTGACGTTGTATATGGTGTATTAAATGTAAGGAAATGTGTAAATAATTTTATAGAATTCAAACAGTAATAAAGCCATACGAATAATAAAAAAAAACCCTCTTTAAATACAAAAAACTCGACTATAATAAGCCGATTATAGTCCTACTTTCAGTGCTATAATTGTCTTATTATAGGCCCCGATGTGATAAATGAATATATTAACACATAATTGCACATAATAGTTCAACATATATACATTACGTGTATATGTGATAGATTTTACAATTTGTAAATTTACCAGATGATTTTATTATTATTATCGAGCCAATATGCCATTCACAATTATTTCGAATATTCTGATTTATTGTGCTGTTATTGCCTCGAAATTTATGATTTCTGTGTAGTTTGTTTGCGACGTTATTACATCAGCATCGCGCTTTTAAATTCATATTCTCCATGCAATTCGAATAATGATGTGTTCGCAATAACAATGATCCCAGATAGACAAACTTCCTCATCATTTTAGATTCATAGGAAATTGAATTTACTTATTTATGAAATTTAATTAATCTATGCATAGCTGAGAGCGTTAACCCAATCTTAATATTAACATTATTATCTGTTCATTCAGCTTTACTTCTTAAACCATAATGATTATTGAATTCTTAACAAAAAGTTTACCTTTGCATAGCAAATCCGTGTTCATTGGATGTGAAAATTAATATTTATTCATCGAACAAGAATTTGTTTTGAAATTATGCTAATTCTTTGGGGATGAGTATTCAATTAAATAGATTCAAACAATTCAACACCTCCTCATATTTTAAAAGACAACCAATTTTTGAACTTCTCTTTTAAGCTTTGAACAAACCACTTGCTGCGCGCCGACCCGCACCATTTCTTAAACTTCGTTTCATAGAACCAAACTCACAATTTTCCAAGATTAAGGCAGTTTGGAGACCGCTCTCATATTTCATACAGCTAGAATGGCGCAAGGACATGGACTTCCTCGATCATTTCTGATTTTTGCGTCTTTTACTTTCGGGGAGTAGACTTTTGATTGTTACTACCATTGCCATATAACAGAAAGTTTCACTCATGACTTCTTAAAAGTTATTTTAGTCATCCCTAGTAGCAATTGGAAAATCAATAATTTATTGGATAAAATAACGTTGTCAGGACAACATCTCAGTTGTTTACCCGTCCACTCAACGTTATTGATCTATAGGTTTCCTTTGAAAAACCCCTTCGTTAAACAACTGTTGCTTACCGATTAAATAACTGAAGTGCTTTTATAGCCGGGCAGTTACAACGTTATTTTTCCCAATAAGTTATTGGTTTTCCAATTGCTACTTGGGACCATAAAAAGGTATATGTTTGCAGAAGAATATTACTTTGTGATTTCAATCCTATTTGACTCAAATGTGATCAATTGACAACGGATGTTCACAATTTTCGACAGCCTTCAACTTAGGTTTTTGCTTACCTTTCATAATATGAGAGGTTGAGAGTTTGAGACATCATCAAAAGCTCTGATAAACATAACCAAAGACCCGTACGTATCAGAATAGATGTGACAAACAGAATATACGAGGGGCACCCTAAAAGTTTCGGGAATCGGCTATATCGGCTCGTGTAAACTTTTCGCTAATTTACACAAAAATTAAATTGGTCTTTCCTGATTTAAAAATGATGATCAAAATGAAAATCGATCGTAGCAGTCAAAAGATACAACAATTCCAAAAAGTCATTGCAGAGAAAAAATGGATTTATCACGTGAAAATTTTAGAGCCATGATTTCCTACGACTTTAAGTCTGGCTTTGACTCTCAAATTGTGTATTGATCGTTTGCAAAAAGCATTTGGAGTTGAGGCCCCATCCAAGACCACTGTTTATCGGTGGTTCGCTGAGTTTGAATCGGGACGCACTTACCTCAGTGACGACTTTCGTGAAGGTCGACCTTCCACAGCCATCACCGATGGAAACATTGACCATGTCCGGAACATGATTGAAGCCGATCGACATGTGATCTATGCTGAGATAGCTGCATCCCTTGGGATCGGGAAAAGTCAAATACAAACAATTTTACACGAACATTTACGCACACGAAAGCTTTGTTCTCGGTGGATCCCACACAAATTGACAGACGACCAAAAGGAGGCTCGTGTGAAATGGTGCCGAAATTCTCTCAAAAAATTCGACAATGGAGCTTCTGATTCAGTATATAGCATCGTAACAGGTGACGAAAGTTGGATTTACAGCTATGATCCCCAAACAAAACAGCAATCCACCGTTTGGGTGTTTCAAAATGAAGATTTACCAACAAAGGTAATTCGCGCTCGAAGCGTCGCCAAGAAAATGGTCGCTACTTTCTTCAGGAAATGTGGTCATGTGGCTACTGTACCACTTGAGGATCGTAAAACAATCAATTCAGAGTGGTATACTACTATTTGTTTGCCAAAAGTATTTGAAAAAATTACGTGGAAAGAGTCGAAATCGCAAGATCGTCCTCCAACATGATAATGCAAGCTCCCACACAAGTGCTCTGACCACGACGTTCTTGGAGAAGGAAAAAATCAATTTGATGCTGCATTCACCCTACAGTTCCGACTTGGCACCGTGCGACTTTTATTTGTTTCCGAGTGTCAAGAATAAGTTGCGTGGGAAGCGATTTTTATCTGCGGAAGCTGCTGTCGAGGCATATGAACAAGAAGTGGCCCAAATCCCAACTTCCGAATGGACTCGATGTTTCGAAAACTCGTTGTTAAGGATGAAAAAGTGTATAGATTGTAATGGTGATTATTTTGAGGAGCAATAAAATCGTTTTATAGCCGATTCCCGAAACTTTTAGGGTGCCCCTCGTATGTGGCAAATAGAATAAATCTTGCAAAAAGACTCGAACGTATCTTACTATAGTAATAAGCAAACATTCCAACGTTTTATGTTCTTTTATAACTATAAGAATTTCAAAGATCCATAGAAATTACCCAAGGTAATGTCAAAGGCCCTACCGAAGTACACCTCAGACCATTCAAATCTAGAAATGGTTATATCCAAGGACTTGGCCATTTTCCCCTAAAACCCTGAAACAGGTGTTCTCTAAAATTTTGTTCTATACAACTTTGCCTTTGGAAGCAACTTTCTACCTCTTATAGTTCTAGAGATATGGATCATCCCTCCCAATTCTAGAAGTGGTCATATCCCAGGATTGAAACATACATTTTTACCCAAAACCCTGAAACACATGTACCCTAAAATTTTATTCTCAACAACTTTACCTTTGACAGGGAGTTGCGGGAAATGCTACTTTTCAATGAAAATACTACTGAACTTTGTCAGTTCATAAATATCGTCTATATTTGAAAAAGTTTTTCGAAAATACAAATGTGTGGAAACGTTCCCTTTTCAGCGGGTATATTTGTCTGAACTCATTATTTCATAATCAATCTGCGAAATTTTGAAAATTTTAGCACAATCGACAATTCCGACCTCTCACATACATTTCCAAATTTATGTTTCATGAATGTTACGTGCGGCCGTTTAGGCTCAAAAAGAATTTCGTCGACGTATTAAGTGATCTGTATTTTTTGTGTTTTTTTTTTTCAAATATACGAACTTTTTTTCTATTTTTTCAAGTACTGAGCTGTATTTTTTGCACATTTGCCACATTTGTTGTGCCAGTCTGCTTTTTTCATCAAAAAATTCGTTCTGAGTCAAGAAATGTGGACATGTGTTTCCACATTTCCACATTTGTTTTCACATATGTGAGTCTCATCGCCGAATTTGGCAAATTTGTCTACATGTGATTGGCAAATGTGACCACTTCCCTTACTTGTGTATTATGGTGTCATTCACATCTCGGCACATTTCGACACAAAGTTTTCAGATGTGCAAGAGATGTGAGGAAATGTACGACGGGAACGACAAATGTGCCACTTGAAAAAAATAAAATTTCACATTTGCGAGGCAAATGTGACTCACATATGTAAAAAAAATGTGGAAATGTGAAAACACATGTCCACATTTCTGGACTCAGAACGACTTTTTCGGTAAAAAAAGCAGACTGGCACAACAAATGTGCAAGAAATACAGCTCAGTACTTAAAAAAATATACAAAAACGTACGTAAATTTGAAAAAAAAAACGCAAAAAAATACGGATCACTTAATACGTCGACGAAATTCTTTTTGAGCCTACACGCATCCTAAACGGCCTCACGTAAAATACACGAAACATAAATTTGAAAATGTATGTGAGAGGTTGGGTTCAGTTACAGCGACTTGCATAAATTTACAGGACATACGACGAGTTGCGTATTAGACACTGAATAATACAGTATCATACTATTAAATATCGTAGACATTATTATTCGTAATATTTCTGCATTGATCCATTGTGCGGAGTGCAGACACAGCTCTGTGTTAACTTTTCACAATTCCCGCATTGCATAGGTAAGGAAATAAACACGAAAAACTGTTTTCGTATATGGCCAAGAAACTCAATTTCGTCGAATCCATTGGTCCCGGTGCCCCGACCCCTGACCCGATTCCCACAAATTTTTTTTTGAATTTTCTGACATCAAATCCTTTCATTTGACACCAACATGAGCAATTTCCGTGCTATACTTACTGAGATATTTGCGAAAAAGCTTCACCGCCCCTCGAAAAACCATGTTTTTGGTCACTTTCTCGACCATATCGCCGGAACCACTTGATCGATTTTGCTCATCTTCGAACTTGAACCATGGGAAGCATGTATCTTTCAGGGAAAAAAAGTTTACGGTAATCGGTTGAGCCGTTTGGAAAAAAAAGTCGAGACAGACGGACCAGCGACGGACGGATATTTTTTTTATTGTTGATTTGTCATATTTAGACGATAATAAAAGCATCCCCTCAACTTCCACCCCATGTTACAGTGAAATTGTTTGTAGTAAACGTATAGGACCTTCGTACTTCGTACGGGTCCAAAAAGTGAAAAAATTGTTAGTTTAAACGTAATTCTTGTTTTAAGATTTTTTAAGATGAGCAGAAACTCTTAGTACATTACAGTCTCTTGTGGCGAATTGAATCAGTACATGACGCAAAAATTTTGTGATACGGGAAAAACTCAAACGTGAGAATGATTAAAGGTATGCGCTGAAATAAAGGTCACGCCGATGTCTCGCCCCCGCCGACAAAAATCTGTTGCTGCCGCCGCCGACCATTTTTCGTCGGCGTGTGTAAATGAAAAATACATTTTTTGTAGTGATCGTACATAGAAGAATGACAAATATGACGTCACCCATATTCGATGAATTCTGAGTCTGACTTTGGACGGAGATATCAATAGCACCAGAAGAAATCCTAATAACAAAATGCCAGCTACCGTTAGGCGTGGTTCGGAATTCACGTTTAGCATGTGGTCCAAAAAATGCCTGCCTGTATAGCACATTGATGGGGCAAACCGGCACTCTAAACCCTACTAGTTTCCGCCCTAGTACATCACAGATGGCACTAGGTTTGTGTGCAATTTACCACTGACACAGTAAAAACGTTGGTAACGAAAGGATCTCTAAGATTATCCATTTGAACAAAAAGCTCGCAAGAAATTGCGGAATTGAATGATTTAGCCTCTAATCCGGACGGGTTGTAACGGCGGAATATTATATTTATCAGTGGGTCTTTTACAACTGAAGGATGAAAGCATAACGGAGCTATCGCTGCTTGATAAACAATTGACATGTAGAAAAGTAGCGATAGTGTATTATTGAGGAATCAAACGAAACAATATCTATCACGTCATAACTTTTGGTTATATTTGTGAAATCATTTTTGTGATGTCGTATTTTTGACGTAATTTTTGTGACTTCATTTTTGTGACGTCATTTTTGTAACGTCATTTTTGTAGCGTCATATTTATGACGTCATAATTCTAACGTAATTTTTGTGTCGTCATTTGGCGACGTCATTTTTGTGACGGCTCACAGACTAACGGACAGGAAGGGTGAAAACATAAACCATTGACCCAATTAACCAAATTCTTCCGCGGAAAGTCGTTCGAACATTGAACAAAAGACGCTTTAAGAAGCTTTTGAAAGCCCTCATTTTTGACGTAATTTTTTCGACACAATATTTGTGACGCCATACGTGTAAAGTCATGTTTTTTGTGACGTCGTATTTGTAACGTCATTTTTGTAACTTATTTTTTGTGACATCATCGACAACGTGTTTTTGACGTCATTTTTGTGACCCCGTATTTGTGACGTCATTTTTTTGTCGTTATATTTGTGGCGTCATTTTTATGTCGTCGTATTTGTAGCGTCATTCTTGTGACGTCATAATTGTGATGGTGAACAGAAGAACGAATGGATAGGAAGGGTGAAAGCATAAACTAACTCAAAGAATCAAACTTCTTTATATTTTTCAGCCTTGGCACAAACACGTCTATTTTTCTGAAGCCTTTATCGCACGATGCTGTAAAATGGTACTACATAACGACACTACGAATTCCAACATATTCATTTGTTCAGACAGTAATGGAGCACCAGACAGCATGAAGTCAAATCTGTACTACTCGTCATCAGTTCTTGATTGCAGAGACAAAGCTCAAAACAACTTACTCACTGTTACCTAGAGGAGGATATATTTCGAAGCGTTAAGTCTCAAAAAGCAAAAAATAATACATAAATAGTGTAAACTTTGAGTGAAATTAATGTAATATCGATGTGAAATCGCTGATTTAGCATCTTTACACAACAAAAAAAGGTTTCCGCTTACTCACGGATTCAGATTTGCAATGTAACAAACGTGGTAGTAACCGCTTAAGAAACGTACTTCGTACGGGTCTAAAAACCCTACAAAGGTGACTAACATCTGCCTGTGATTAAAAAAATCGATTATTTTCCCTTTGCAATAGAGAAATCGTCATGTGTTTTTTGTCCACTCCGGACACCGTCTTACACCGCAATGAGTACAAACAGAAACAGTTAAAAATTATTTCAGGAAAATGTGTTTTATCCGAGCGAATTATCACTAAATCAATCTACATATACTCTCGAAAGCAAACATCAAATGGTTTGACTATACCAAACTGCGATAAATATAATTAATTTAATGAAATTACCTTGTCGATGGATTATAGCGCACGTCAAAAGTGGGATCCAACTCATACAGCAGTTTCACGAAACCCAAGGAAAACCTGAAAATGTTTAACATAAAAAATTTACGACCTTCCACTGACAGCGAAGAGGAACCGATTTGGTATGCATGAAATCACTTAAAAAATATATCGTATCTCTGTCTTCTCGATGGTAACTTGAAAATGATTTGGTGTAACATTGTAACAGATGCCTCCTTTTTATATTTAATTCAATGGATATTTTTGTACCGAAGGCAGCCCGTAAAATATATAATTTGGCAGTTTGAATTCACTTTTAAACGCTTTATGTGACACATTTTCCTTCGATATTTTTGTTAATGGAGTGTTATTAATGTTTGATGGTATTGAAGAATAATTTTTTTCATATTAAATATTGCTTGTCCATTACTTTCAGATGGCTTCAATTTTTCAAATTTGTATCTGCCTTTAAATGATAATAAAAATATTAACGTAAAAATTGATTTTCTCTCAAACACATGGGTATGTGCGGGCGGCTGTATCTGTTGTTGTGGTTTTATGTGTAAAGTAAGATTAAAACCGCTGCACACACAATTATTTTGAGCCTATAGACGAACTTAGAATTGTTTGCTTAATAGAATAAGATCACGGTAGATACCAGGACTGGGTGACTCAAATTTTCGCAATGGATAGGCATGGCTAATAATGACTTTGATTGTCAAATATCGATTAACGATATTTCTTTTCGATACCCGAGTAAAAAAAACCATGCTATTTGAGACTGAAATTGAGACTGTTTTTGTGTATAGCACTGAGTACTGTATTTTCGAACGTTTTAGACTGTTTTGAGACCGTCATCATCATTAAAAATGATGAGTATGCTCATTTTTGCCTCAATTAATAGACATTTTTCTGGTGTTTGAGACTGTTGAGACTGATGAGTATGCTCGTTTTGAGACTATTCGAGACTGTTGAGTATACTCATTTTGAGACTGTTTAGTATACTGTTTTTAGACTATTTGAGACTGTCGAGTATACTCATTTTGAGACTATTTGAGACTGTTGGGTATACTCATTTTGAGACTATTTGAGACTGTTGAGTATACTCATTTTGAGACTTTTTCAGACTGTTGAGTATGTTCATTTTGATGCTATGTGAGATTCTTGAGTATGCTAATTTTGAATTGTAGTTTGAGATGCTTTTTTGCCGCCAATGATAAGGAAACTTTTTCATTTTGTTCGTAGATGCCGCCACGTAGTCTTTTCTTCACAATTCGCGATTAATCTGAAATTATATTAGAAAGTTATTTTTTTTATTTTTACTTATTTTTTCTGGTCACCCATCCAAGTACTAACCGCGCCGAATGATGCTTAACTTTGGTTGTGGACCGCCACCGACGTAACTCATGTTGCTAAATTGCACATGCGTATTTGTAGTCTTATTTTGAACCGTTGTTACGAAAGGATATGAGACTGTTGAGTGTACTCATTTTCGACAAAAATATTTTTCACAATTTCATTGAGGCTTTTGAGACTGTTGAGCATGCTCAA
>CM055403.1:62342731-62360694 GCA_029228625.1 Pseudolycoriella hygida | reverse complement strand
AATGGAACTGATTAAGCGAAACACGAATGCACTTGAACATGGTTTGTTATTTGTGTGTTTTTTATTGTATTTCTTTTCTTTGTATTTTATTCATTTTCTTTTTTCTTAAATGAATTACGGCAATAATTTTTATTTGGTGAACGACGAATTTGATAGTGTCGAAAGTTATTCTGAGTCTGCGTCCATAACGGGCCGTACTGGCGGATTGTGCATTTTTCAAGTGAATTATAGAAGTGTTAGAGATCTGAGTAGATTTGATGCCTTCATGAATTTTTTGGGTAAGTTTCCAGACACGTT
The DNA here is from genome assembly GCA_029228625.1 of Pseudolycoriella hygida. NCBI lineage: Eukaryota > Metazoa > Arthropoda > Insecta > Diptera > Sciaridae > Pseudolycoriella > Pseudolycoriella hygida. The sequence continues at coordinate 62,360,397 of CM055403.1, read as the reverse complement.
TGATGTGATTATTGAGGGAGAATCGTGGATTGAACCGGGCAAAGTTACTTTATACAATTTACCAAACTATGTAGGAATTTTCTCAGGTAGGAGTGAACTCGGTGGGGGGTTGGCTGTATATGTTCATGAAAGATTGAATTACTCTGTCGATGAAATTCTGAGTTCCAGTTTTTTTTATATCGCTATAACGCTCCAACTGCCAAAGAACGATGTTGCTACGAGGTTTAAATTGCACGCTTACTACAGACCACCCGACCATTTGAATATGAATCATTTTCTTGAACACCTTGCGAAGTCAATAGATGATGACAGGCCCGGAATGCTTGTAGGTGACATCAACATTGACATTCTCAAGCCTGAGTCTTCAAAGATTTCGTCCTGCCGAAGTAGATATTTGAACACTCTTAGTAGTTGTAATTATATCGTCTGTAATGACAGAGTGACGAGGCCAGAAAGTGGTACCCTATTAGATCACGTGGCTTTCAATTGTAGTGGTCCACTTACCATCCACAACTCAACGATTGTGCATCATATGAGTGATCACAACGCCGTTGTTTCCCATGTTTCTCTTCCCTCTAATCCTAAGTATGAGTTTGTTAACAAGAAGATCGTTAATTATGACGGGGTGAACTGTGAGCTTGAATAGTTGCTAGATGATGCAAATGTACCTCAATTCGGTGACGTCAATAAAATGTACTCTTTTTTCTCAACTTCTCTTAAGACCGCTATAGCTGATAACTCGACAACTAAGACCGTAAAAGTTAAATCTGTTCATTTAAAATGCCCTTACATGAATGATCACTTGGAATTCTTGATACGTAAGATGAACAATCTCAATAGGAAGATAAAAAAAAGCGGCGTTTAAATCTTGAGAGATCTCATCTTGAGAGTAAGCTAGTTGTCCTGAAATTAGAATTCTCGAAGTACCAAGATCAGTATAAGACTAACTACTATGACGATCTCTTCGGCAACAGTATCGACTCTCGGCGTACCTGGAAAAACATAAACCAGCTTTTGGGGAAGTCTCGGGGGAAAAAGCGAGTGATTTCACTCAAAAGAGGAAGTGCGGTCATTAGGGACAGTTTAGTCTCAGAGCACTTCAATAAATTTTTTTCGAGTGTGGGAAGGGACCTAGCCAGGGACATTCCTGAGACTGCCCGGGATGACTTGAACGCGTTTGATACCTTGTCTGTCAATCCATTGTCGATATTTTTTGAGCCTGTGACGGTTGACGAGGTAAGTGCTTTGATTTATGCTATGGACGTTGACAAGTCTCCAGGGTTCGACGGCATAACGGTCGGTTCACTTAAATGTTGTGCGTCAAGTATATCATCGTTTTTATGTGATATTTTTAATCTCTGTATATTCTGTGGGAAATACCCAGATGAGCTTAAGATCGCAAAGATTGTCCCCATCTACAAGAAAGACGGCCGAGAGGATGTTAGTAACTACCGCCCCATATCAATTTTACCTGCAGTAAACAAAATTCTAGAGACGTTCATTCAACGATCAATTTATGGTTTTCTCAACAGTTGTAACTTTTTCCACGACAGACAGTATGGTTTTAGAGAGGGCAGTGGAACGTACACAGCGCTATTTGAGCTAATTTATATGATCAACAAGGAGATTGATTGTAAGAAGGTTGTGTCAGGCTTGTTCATTGACCTATCTAAAGCATTCGATACTGTGTTCCATGTGTTGCTTCTGCAAAAGTTGGAACTTGCGGGAATCAGGGGTGTTGCCCATGACTTACTGAGAAGTTATTTAAGTGGAAGAAAGCAATACACAGAATGCAACGGCTCTAATAGTTCGTTGGTTGAAGTGACAGTTGGCGTACCTCAGGGTGGAGTACTTTTCCCCCTTCTTTTTGTAATCTTCATCAATGACTTCTTTAAGCTTCCAGTGCACTCTGTTCCCTTCGGGTTTGCGGACGATACTAACTTGTTCCAGTCCTCGGCCTTAGTCTCCGACAACATTTCGCGTCTTTCTGAAGACCTGAAAACCATTGCTGAATACTTCAGAATTAACAAACTGACGCTAAACCTGAAGAAAACGAAACTGGTCCACTTTCGCAAGCCCCACGTAAAAACTGCTGACCAGCCAGCTCTGTCCTATAATGGTTTAACTATCAAGGCCTCTGCCTCCGTAAAGTGTTTGGGCCTAACTTTGGATGAGTTCGTCAATTGGGGGGAACATATCTCGAAGGTTGGCGCGTTGATTTCCCAGCGGGTGGGCATCCTTAAGAAGTTGCGTTTCCTCCCCAAGAAAATATTGAGGCTAATTTATTACTCGACTGTTCACTGTCATCTGACTTATTGCGTCGGTGTGTGGGGTTCCGCGAACAAGACCTATTTGGACCAGCTCCATGGTCTACAAAAGAGGGCTCTTAAAGCAGCGCATAAGTTACCACTGAGCTTCCCCACTGAGTTACTATTTAAGTCTGAATTTCCAACGGTACTAAATGTGACGCAAATGTATAAATTTGCTGTCTGTAAGTATGTCTTTTGCTGTGTAAATGAACTCAAGCACCACTCGCTGGTGTTCTCAGATAGTGCTAATCGTTACGGGACCAGGTATTCTTATATGTTGTAAAGGCCAAAGATCTCATCCAATTACGGAAAGCGTAGCTTGCTATACGCAGGTCCAACCTTGTTTAATGTATTACCTGCACAGATTAGAAACTCTAGACACCTCAACGAATTCTGTCGTTCATTAAAGGCTTTTATTCTTTCTTAATTGATTTTTTCTTAATTGATTTTCTTTGTAAACACTGATAGCATACCGTGTTCTACTCGTGAGTAGCCTTAATTTAATCAATAGATTTTTTATTTTTTGTTTATGCTTTTAGCTGCCTTTCTATTCTTCCCTTAAGTTATCTCCCTAGATTAGATTTGATATATCTTTAATTTCACTTTTATCAAATTAATTTCAAATAATTACTATTACTGAATAATTTTGTTTTTTTTTTCTGATTTTTTTTTATTTAATATAATTAAATTATCCAATTTTTTTTTAAATACGAGCGATCAAATTTGTAAGTAGCTCCTTTGAATTGTTCCACATACTGGAGCTACGCGGTTAGAAATCTTTGCTTAAAAATGTGCTATTATTTAAGTTAAGATTTTCTGTATAGATTTCTTTCTTTCTGAAATAAAAGAAAAAAAAATTAGTGTGAGATGTCATGAGACGTACTTCGGTATGGCCTTTAACATCACTTTGGGTAATTTGGGGTAAAAGAACATAAAACATTGAATTGTTTGGCCATTTTCATTCGAGTCTTTTTGCAACATCTATTCTGTTTGCCAGATCTATTCTGATTGAGACATCTATGCTGATACGTCTTCAAAAATTTGTAACGGATAGAATTAGCAATCACGTACGAGTACGTCTAACTGGAGGATGGAGGGAATAAAAAATTGAGGTACAATTGGGGGTGGGAGGAATGGAAAAATTATGTGCCTTAAGGAAGCTTAAAGTTTTTATATTTTTATCTCTTTCACCGTATGCTAAATTACGGTAATGGCATGAGCAAAGGGCAATACCGCACCGAACGGGAAGAGGGAGTAAAAAATGAAAAAACTACAGTAAGGGAATCATAAGCTTGTGCATCCCTTTAATTTCTCTTTTATCGCTGTTTTCACGTATTTGCTTGTATTTTTCTCATGTAAAACCGGTTTTTCGGTGGAAAGAGTTAAAACGAAACGTTGCACAATCTTATAATTCTCTTTCTGTAACACGAGACCATTGTTTTCGGTCGACGTTCAAAGTACGAATACGAAGAAAGTATGCGAGACAATACTTGAGCAACATGTTTATCTGATCCGACTACAGGCAGATGCAATGAAAATATGTTAAACGGTGCGTTTTATAAATGCGCTGAGTAAATTAAAAGGCCGATGTTCAATGATAACTTTATAATGATAAATTTATTCTCGATGATTCTATGGCTACGATTAACATGAGACTGACTGACTTTCCCCGTATACATTCCAAAGAATCTCATATTTATGTTTACGTGTAACGTTACGTGATAGTGATAAATACGTAACTTAACAAAATATTAATGTTAGAAGAAACAGCTGTTCCTTGTAAATTGATTTTTGTGAAGATGAACAAGTACCTTTTTTCTAAGTCAATGCTTACACTTCTCTTCTTCATCTAATTTTTACTTTTTTACTGTAGTTAAACCAAGGATTTTCGCATAATTCTTTAATTTTCAAACATTCGACGATGATGGAAACGCTTTAAATTCAATTTATGTTCAGCATAACACTCCAGTAAGCCCTGATGGATAAGTACTTTTTACTTTTACTTTTTCTAAAAAATGTTAAAATTGCCAACTCATGCATCAAACTTCTCGTTCAATGTAATTAATTATGCTTTTAAGTTAATAAGTTAATTTCAATGGCTTTTTTAGACCCGTACGAAGAACGAAGTTCTTCGAAAAAGGGTCTTATGCGTTTACCACGACGTTTGTAACCAGTCGAATTTCGACCTGCAAGTAGGGGGAGAGCACCGATCGTTGTCCTTGGATGACGAATCAGCAATAAAAAAATGTTCATCAGTCCGTCCGTCTGTCTGTGAACACGATAATCAAAAAATCTTTTTTGGGATTGAATCTGGGCACTGTCGGCCCAAGAGCCAACGAGCTAGGGCCGAATAAGTGGTTTTTTGTCTTTCGTACATAACTCGAGTAAATCTTCTTCGATTTTCAAAAAAAAATTGCGTTTGAAAGGTCTGGGCATGCCACACAACTTATAGAAGAAGCTTTTTTGGTCTTAGGCTCAGCCAGGGCTCTTAAACTGAGTCTCTACTAGGGCTCAACGTGTTTTTTCTACGTTAATCGGGTAAATCTTACCGATTTTCAAAATCTTTTTTTTTTCCTGAAAGTTAATCAGAAATTAAATTAGTGAAAATCTGTTGAGTGGTTCGGGCTATATATAGAGTATGGGCCCAACTCACGCTGCGCGACCGAACACGATATTTCGTTTTTTTTTTTGTGAATTCCTTTGATAATGAGGTTTTTTGTGCAGTTTTCTAGAGAAAAAAGAGGCGAACTTTTTTGTCCATGGAGGTATGCGTCAGAGGCCTCTGCTCAGTTCTAAATTCTGGGCTTATTTTAAGGGGTTAGAGAGACTTTTTGCGCCTTTGCTTCGGACGGGTTTTTCGGCAATTTCTGTGGACGTAAATTCATACGCTTAAGAGTCAAGGCAACATTTACTTAAATACGTTTGAGTCTTTTTGCAAAATCTGTTCTGTTCGTCATATCTATTATTCTGATACGTACGGGTCCCTTGTATATGCTTTAATTGATTTTTTCAAAGCGAAGTAAATAAGAGTTGAATAACGCAAAGATATACGAAATGAAGATAGTGTATGTGTCTCATACTATATTTAGTGATGAAGTTGATTTGGGTAAATTTCATAAGTTTTTAAAAGTTGAACTTCTTTTTTGCTTCCTCTCGTAGCGTAACTCCGTTGTAAAATTTTCAAGGGATTTTTCCAACCTTGTTGGTTTGCTGCAACCACCCGTCGTCGTTTGGCTTAGACTTTGAATTTCGTTCATGAGAAATTCTTGCATTTTCGGCAGAAGCTTAAATGAGCAAAGTTCTTACCGCCGACAACGGGCGCTTGACGAAGACGTTGCAGCCGAAACCAACCCGGCACAATCGATTAAAACATCTTTAAAGGCAGTAAGGGCGGTAAGATTTAAGACTTCCATAATTTGTTGCATCTGAATCTTGACTGTACATAAAACATTGCGATGAAATAAGTCGTTTTTCAAAATTGAAATTAAATTAAATAAAAATCTCTGGGAAACGGAGATGTTTTTACAGAATATTTCTCAAAAATCTGAAAGACAACTCGAGAGTGTAGTGGTTAACAGGTCTGCTTTCTAGTATGAGATTGAGTTGCCTGTGCGTTGGTTCGAAACTTAACTACAGACGGAATCGGTTCAAGTCATATGAAGCTGAGTGTAGCGCCATCCCTGTACCGCACCGGTGAAAAGAATTGTTAGGAAGTGCCGGTTTTCTTCTCCTACTAGTTTGGCTCCTTTCCTAGTTCATCTCACAGATGGCACCGTGTTTATTGCACAGGTTACCACTGACACAGTTAAAACTTTCCGGTATTGAAAGGATCTGCAAAAGTAGAACCACAAAAAACAGCGAAACTAAAGATGAGCGGGTCGACCATTTTTCGAAACCCGACCCTGAACGAACCCGACCCGATAAAATTTTTCGAAACCCGAAACCCGAACTGTTTTCAAACCCGGCCCGAACCGAACCCGATCCGATTAAAATTTTCGAAACCCGAAACCCATGAACCCGAAAAAAACAATTCGGGTTCGGGTTCGGGTCGGATTTTTCGAAGTTTCGGGCAACCCGCTCATCTCTAAGCGAAACTAGTGAATAATGTTCTACCCCTTGATAGATTGTTAAGGCAGATTAAAATGCCGAAAACCTACCCGAAGTATTGATTTAAACCAATTAGTAATCTATAACAGCTTCAGCCTTTTTGACTAACCTAATACCGTGAACGCTGATACCTGCAATTTATATGAGTCAAACTTGTGTATTTGATCTGAAAAAGTAGCTGACAACAACAAGTTTTTAAAAATCTTTTTCTAGCATATTAACATCTTTCTTTGGGTGATCACTTAAATAAGTTGCAAAAATATCCATATCAAAAATACCATAAAAATGCACAAACAAAACTTGAATGAAGTTTAATCTAAAGTTGATTTTCCTTAGACGAGATGAAGGAAATTCAAGCAAATATTTTCCAAAGCATCTTTGTGTTTAAAACATGTGGAAAAGTCGTAGAAAATATTTTCCAACAATTTTCTTACATTCAATTTTTAAATCAAATGGTGAGTGACTTATCTCCTAGTTAAGAGTCATATGGCTGATTTCCAGCAGCGAATTAAGTGATCTCCCAAAATACTACCTCGCTTAAGAAATACAGAACTTAAAAGTCATTTGTTGCTGAAAGCTTTTTCACATCAAAAACGTTTCAATAATTAATTCACATTTCCTTCGTATAATGAGACGAGAGAAAATTTGAAGAAAACATCGCAAAAGCTTACTTCAGTTCGTATAAAGAGAAAAAAACGTCGAGTTGCTCTATTAAGCTTCGCATTTAAATTCTCTGAGAAATTCCCTGCCATTGCAAATTTTATTCATCAACCGAATAGTATCGAGTAAATTGAGTTACAATGCATGTGTTTGTCTCTACCATCGTAATATTTCGAAACGTGAACACTTAACAAATGTATAATTTAAGTTCTAGTTTGCAAACCATTTGACGAAATATAAAGATTCAAGAAGTGTTTGAAGGAAGGGATCAAAATTGGTTTTTAAATTTTAACTGAAAACGAATGTTGTGAAAAAATTGTATACACGATTGCATGTACACCGTGGCGCAGTTAACCAAAAAGACCTCACAGAACCAACTTTGTGTAGGTGAACTTTTCTGATAACTTCGTTCTTCTTTCGGGTCTAAGGGAGTGAAACCAGCTCTGTGCAAAATGCTGTTTATAACCTCTTGTGTTTTTAGCTCCATGATAGAGTTGGCTCCGAAGTTTTAACTCTGTGTCAGGAGAAAATAATTATTTTTGGACCCGTACGAAGTACGAAGGTCCTATAGGCTTACTACAAACATGGGGTAGATCGAGGTAAGAGTGGGGGGGATGCATTTATTATCGTCTAAATATAACGAATCAACAATAAAAAAAATTTCCGTCCGTCCGCCCGTCTCCACTTTTTTTTCCATACGGCTCAACCGATCACCGTAAACTTTTTTTCCCCTGAAAGATACATGCCTCCCATGATTCAAGTTCGAAGATGAGCAAAATCGATCAAGTGGTTCCGGAGATATGGTCGATGAAAGGACCAAAAACATGGTTTTTCAAGGGTCGGTGAAGCTTTTTCGCAAAGGATTTGATGTCAGAAAATTGGGAAAAAATGTTTGTGGGAATTGGGTCAGTGGTCGGGGCACCGGGACCAATGGAATCGACGACATTGAGTTTCTTGGCCATATACGAAAACAGTTTTTCGTGTTTATTTCCTTAACTATGCAATATGGAGATTCACTGTCAAAGGCAAAGTTGTAGAGAATGAAATTTTAGGGCACACGTGTTTCAGGGTTTTGGGTAAAAATGTCTCAATCCTGGGATATGACCACTTCTAGAATTGGGAGGGGTGATCCATATCTCTAGAACTATAAGAGGTAAAAAGATGCTTCCAAAGGCAAAGTTATAGAGAATAAAATTTTAGGTAACACGTGTGTCAAGGTTTTGGGTAAAAATGCCCCAATCCTGGGATATGACCACTTCTAGAATTGGGAGGGATGATCCATATCTCTAGAACGATAAGAGGTACAAAATTCCTTCCAAAGGCAAAGTTGTATAGAACAAAATTTGAGAGAACACGTGTTTCAGGGTTTTAAGGAAAAATGGCCCAATCCTTGGATATAACCATTTCTAGATTTGAATGTTCTGAGATGTACTTCCGTGGGATCTTTGACATTACCTTAAGTAATTTCTATGGATCTTTGAAATTCTTGTAGTTATAAAAGAACATAAAACGGTGGATTGTTTGCTTATACTATGTTAAGATACGTCCGAGTCTTTTTGCAAGATTTAATCTATTTGCCACATCTATTCTGATATGTACGGGTCTTTGGTTTTGTTTTACACTGCTACTATTACCATGGGTGAAAATGAACCCCTCAAGTGCCTCGACAACATATCAAAAGTTTTTCTTTAAGCCGCCGTCACCGCGACACGGAAGCGCGGCGGCTGCTACTTCCATTTGCGAAAATGATCCTCACAACTTACTCTACAAAATTTCAAAAAAATTTTAAACTCATAGCAATTTATTAAACAGAAAATGTTACAAATCAATTAGTATTTCAAGCAATTTCCTCGCACTTGATGCCCACAATGAAGTCGCTATATTTCTTGCAGCATTCCGTGAATTCTTGTTTGCCCTCCTCCGAATACATTTCACACCATGGATTAAAGGACCATGTGTAGCAATATCTGCCTGGTTTACAGCCTTCTGTCGCTTTCGACGTGCTTCGTGAACTAACTCCAAGGCTACTATTGCAACGGCAAATTGTCTTAGCTTTGCAACTTTGGAATAACACGACGATTAGGAGCACCGACAAAATCAACAAAGTCTTCATTTTTGCTCAGGTTTGTTCACTCAGACTAATTTCAAATAGCAGATAGACTTTGATTAACGCACTTTGATGTATTAACTGAAACTGAATTCAGAACTACAAACGATCCCCAATTTAAAGGAACCGATGCAGTTCTTTTTTTAGGCAGAAATTACTTTTCGTAAATAGAACACACAGTGATAACGCCGATTGCAAACACGTTTTGCTTCCGAAAATGAATTAAGATAATTTGTCCATATGTTTTACAACGTGTGACTATTAAGATAAGGTCAATTAATGGAATTATACCAACGATACCAACTGACCGAAGTAGTCGGTCAACATTTTTGTTTAATGAGATCGTGACCAAGTAATTAATTTATTTTAACTTGTACACACTCGGTAATCTACTATTAACTCAGACCTAAATATGTTTGTGGCAACAAAACGAAAACTGCTAAGTTCGGATTTAAATTATTTGAGAGAACGAAACACGGATTTCAGGTGACTCTAGTAGGACGTAAACAAATGTAGGTTATGTGGAATTAGGTAGAATTCTTGAGAATCTTACAGATTTTGGTTCGTTAAACAAGGAGCTCGAAGCATTTAATGCAATTTGTCCTATGCTTCAGATACCGTCTGTCTTTGTGCAATCTTTATCAATGTAATTCGTAATTCTCTTGACGTTGGATCTATTTATTTCCACTGTTCAAACGAATCGTGTAATCATTCTAAGATTGTCTACCCCTCTTGTAATAGAGTTCAGTCTTCATTTCGCACTTGAATTGAATGTTGATACGTCAAAGCTAGAGAGTTCCTCCCTAAGGTAAACTTCTTTAAAGCTTTTTATGTCTACCTCAAGCAAAGCAAAGGAGACAAGCAAAATCAATTGGTCCAAAGTGCTAACTGGTTGTGGTAGATGATGCATTCTCAAAGAGTTCCGATTAGGGACTACCAACTTCTCTAGCACATAAAATCATTTTATCTATAATAAAAATGTATGCAAGGGACCCGTACGTATCAGAATACATGTGGCAAACAGAATAGATACGTCAAACAGAATAGATGTTTGAAAAAGGCTCGAACGTATATAAGTAAATACTGCCTTATATCCTCATGAAATTGCACTGGAAATTGCCGAAAGAGCAATATTGAAAAACTCGTCCGAAGCAACGGCGCAAAAAATCTCTCCAAGCTCTTAAAATAAGCCCAAAACGTAGAACCGACCTAGAGCACTTAGCAGAGGTCTCTGAACCATACCTCCATGGTCGAAAAAGTTCGCCACTTTTTTCTCTACAACACTGCACAAAGAACCTCATTATCAAAGGAATTTTCACGAAAAAAAAACCAAATATCGTGTAGGGTCGCGTAGCGTGTGTTGGGCACACACTAAGGACTGCATAGTTTTAGTTTTAGTTTTGCTTTATTTCAATTATAAGTGTAACATTTTTCGTCAACCTGTGTAGCTCCAGTTTGGTTTTAACTCAATTTGAAGGAGCTACTAACACAAATATAACAAAAGCCCGAACCTTTCGACAGATTTTCACTAACTGAATTTTCGTGATTTTGTTATGTCCATATCTTTCATTCAAAGCCCTAAAAAGCGATTTATGTTCTAATTTCGGAGTGATATAAGTGAAAAAGTTCCACCAACCTTCAAAAAACCACGTTTTTCATCACTTTTTCGACCGTAACTTCGAAACTTTTCAACCGGTTTTGACCAAATTCAATCCCGTTATTAGTTTTCTGATTATCTTTCAGAAAAGCCGAAATATTTCGGTAAGCGAGTAAAAGGAGGCGCAAGGTTAACGAAAAGCAGGGTTCACCGAAAGTGTCGAATACAGTTGCATCCATGAGTAAGGTGTCACAGCAAAAAACAACCAAAGTACCGTTGCCACCGCAAATCTATGTGAGCAACATTAAAAACTTTCAACAATTCAGTGAAAAAATATTAGCAGTAGCGAGCACAGCCAATTTTAAAGCAACATCTGCTAACGACATCAAAATTGCAGTGTCAAATGAAGACGATTACAGAAGAGCAAAAAAGCTTTTGAGTAAACTAGCTGAAGGTGAATCTTCTAGCATTACGTACCATACGTTTCAGATAAAAAGCGAGAAGAGCTATCGGGCTGTGATAAGAGGCATTTCTCCTGCATGTAACACCCAGGACATCAGTGAGGAATTGAAACAAATGGGACATGAGCCTGTCTAATTAACCAATTTAATGAAAAAAATTAAGAGCAAAAATTGGAAACAACATGGAAAAAGTTTCCATTGTTCCTATTCAACTGAAACAAAATGAAAACAACAAGGACGTTTTCGACATCAAATACTTGCTATATTGTAAGATAACTAAGTCAAGACGCGGTCGAGTAAACATCGAAGTGTTGATAGCTAAGCTGTTCCACTGATAAAGGCTGAAATTGGCCGAAATTTTTAATTTTGTTTTATTGCCTGAGTTTTAGTTTAGTGCGATTGACCGAATTATAATTTTGATTTATGTGCCTTATTCAAGTGAATATAAAGTGGAATGTTTTGCACCGCATTGACATGTACATGGCAATGTGTTACCATATTGTTTGTCGTGAATGTGTGTAGCGGAACTTTCGCTTTTTGCTCCTGAAATTCGACTTCAGGAATCAAACTGCCAGTAAATTGAGTTACAATGCATGTGTTTGTCTCTACCATCGTAATATTTCGAAACGTGAACACTTAACAAATGTATAATTTAAGTTCTAGTTTGCAAACCATTTGACGAAATATAAAGATTCAAGAAGTGTTTGAAGGAAGGGATCAAAATTGGTTTTTAAATTTTAACTGAAAACGAATGTTGTGAAAAAATTGTATACACGATTGCATGTACACCGTGGCGCAGTTAACCAAAAAGACCTCACAGAACCAACTTTGTGTAGGTGAACTTTTCTGATAACTTCGTTCTTCTTTCGGGTCTAATTAGGGAGTGAAACCAGCTCTGTGCAAAATGCTGTTTATAACCTCTTGTGTTTTTAGCTCCATGATAGAGTTGGCGTTATTGCTCCGATCTTTAAGAAGGGCAACCGTAAAGTTTGTAGCAACTACAGAGGGATTTCACTTTTGAGCGTGGTCGGAAAGGTTTATGCTAGTGTGCTAGTAGATCGGGTTAGGGTTATAGTGGAAGAGGTTCTGGACGAGGCTCAGAGTGGTTTCAGGCCTTTGAGAGGGTGTCAGGATCAGATCTTTTGTCTTAGGCAGGCTATAGAAAAGCTCTTTGAGAGGAATATTGATCTGTACTTATGCATCATCGACTTGGAAAAGGCATTTGATCGGGTACCGAGGCAAAAGCTGTTCGAGGTGCTTAGCGAATACGGGATTAATGGAGGTTTATTGGGCGCCATTAAAAGCATCTACTCAGGGCGCAAGGCTGCGGTAAGGATAGATGGTGAAATTAGTGAGGCTTTCGAGGTTAATGAGGGCGTTCGTCAGGGTTGTTGTCTCTCTCCTCTTCTGTTCATAATTTTCATGGACAAAATCATCAAGCAGGCCAATTTGCAGGGGAATGTGGAAATTGGGGATGTAATTATGAAAATCCTGGCCTATGCAAAACAAAGGTTATGCATGTTGGCAAATTTAGGAAAGACGTAGTGTGCAGTTTAAATGGGGAGCAGTTGGAACAGGTTTCTGAGTTTAAATATTTAGGAGCCATGTTTTCAGAGGATGGCAAGTTAGTTAGGGAATTTGAGGAAAGGAGGAGAATGGGAAATGCGGTGGCCAGTCAGTTGAGGTCTCATGTGTTTAACAGGAAGGAATTAAGTAGTGGCACAAAGTTAGCTATTCACAGATCAATCTTCAGGCCAACAATTTTATATGGTAGTGACAGTTGGGTGGACTGCGGATACCTTGTGCATGACTTGGAGGTTTCAGATATGAGGGTTCTTAGGAGCATAGCAAAAGTGAATCGGAGGGAACAGTGGGACAATCATATCAGGAACGACGACATCAGAGAAAATTTAGGGGTTAGGTCAGTGGAGGAGGCGACAAGGGTTAGTCTTCTGAGATGGTACGGGCACGTTCAAAGGATGGGTAATAGTAGGCTCCCAAAGAGGATATTGAATGCACAGGTCCCGGGTGTACGTCCTAGGGGTAGGCCAAGGAGAAGGTTCATAGACTCAATTAAATCAGATTTAGAAGTTAGGGGGCTTTCACTGGGCGAGCAAGCCATCTCCTTGGCAGAGGATAGAAGGGTATGGAGGGGGGTGGTCAATGACCACCGGGTTGCGGCTTAAAGACCCCACACCGGAAGGTATAAACGGTCTATAAAGTTTGATGATGATGATGATGATGATGATAGAGTTGGCTCCGAAGTTTTAACTCTGTGTCAGGAGAAAATAATTATTTTTGGACCCGTACGAAGTACGAAGGTCCTATAGGTTTACTACAAACAATTCTAATGTAACATGGGGTAGATCGAGGTAAGAGTGGGGGGGGATGCATTTATTATCGTCTAAATATAACGAATCAACAATAAAAAAAATTTCCGTCCGTCCGCCCGTCTCCACTTTTTTTTCCATACGGCTCAACCGATCACCGTAAACTTTTTTTCCCCTGAAAGATACATGCCTCCCATGATTCAAGTTCGAAGATGAGCAAAATCGATCAAGTGGTTCCGGAGATATGGTCGATGAAAGGACCAAAAACATGGTTTTTCAAGGGTCGGTGAAGCTTTTTCGCAAAGGATTTGATGTCAGAAAATTGGGAAAAAATGTTTGTGGGAATTGAGTCAGTGGTCGGGGCACCGGGACCAATGGAATCGACGACATTGAGTTTCTTGGCCATATACGAAAACAGTTTTTCGTGTTTATTTCCTTAACTATGCAATATGGAGATTCACTGTCAAAGGCAAAGTTGTAGAGAATGAAATTTTAGGGCACACGTGTTTCAGGGTTTTGGGTAAAAATGTCTCAATCCTGGGATATGACCACTTCTAGAATTGGGAGGGGTGATCCATATCTCTAGAACTATAAGAGGTAAAAAGATGCTTCCAAAGGCAAAGTTATAGAGAATAAAATTTTAGGTAACACGTGTGTCAAGGTTTTGGGTAAAAATGCCCCAATCCTGGGATATGACCACTTCTAGAATTGGGAGGGATGATCCATATCTCTAGAACGATAAGAGGTACAAAATTCCTTCCAAAGGCAAAGTTGTATAGAACAAAATTTGAGAGAACACGTGTTTCAGGGTTTTAAGGAAAAATGGCCCAATCCTTGGATATAACCATTTCTAGATTTGAATGTTCTGAGATGTACTTCCGTGGGATCTTTGACATTACCTTAAGTAATTTCTATGGATCTTTGAAATTCTTGTAGTTATAAAAGAACATAAAACGGTGGATTGTTTGCTTATACTATGTTAAGATACGTCCGAGTCTTTTTGCAAGATTTAATCTATTTGCCACATCTATTCTGATATGTACGGGTCTTTGGTTTTGTTTTACACTGCTACTATTACCATGGGTGAAAATGAACCCCTCAAGTGCCTCGACAACATATCAAAAGTTTTTCTTTAAGCCGCCGTCACCGCGACACGGAAGCGCGGCGGCTGCTACTTCCATTTGCGAAAATGATCCTCACAACTTACTCTACAAAATTTCAAAAAAATTTTAAACTCATAGCAATTTATTAAACAGAAAATGTTACAAATCAATTAGTATTTCAAGCAATTTCCTCGCACTTGATGCCCACAATGAAGTCGCTATATTTCTTGCAGCATTCCGTGAATTCTTGTTTGCCCTCCTCCGAATACATTTCACACCATGGATTAAAGGACCATGTGTAGCAATATCTGCCTGGTTTACAGCCTTCTGTCGCTTTCGACGTGCTTCGTGAACTAACTCCAAGGCTACTATTGCAACGGCAAATTGTCTTAGCTTTGCAACTTTGGAATAACACGACGATTAGGAGCACCGACAAAATCAACAAAGTCTTCATTTTTGCTCAGGTTTGTTCACTCAGACTAATTTCAAATAGCAGATAGACTTTGATTAACGCACTTTGATGTATTAACTGAAACTGAATTCAGAACTACAAACGATCCCCAATTTAAAGGAACCGATGCAGTTCTTTTTTTAGGCAGAAATTACTTTTCGTAAATAGAACACACAGTGATAACGCCGATTGCAAACACGTTTTGCTTCCGAAAATGAATTAAGATAATTTGTCCATATGTTTTACAACGTGTGACTATTAAGATAAGGTCAATTAATGGAATTATACCAACGATACCAACTGACCGAAGTAGTCGGTCAACATTTTTGTTTAATGAGATCGTGACCAAGTAATTAATTTATTTTAACTTGTACACACTCGGTAATCTACTATTAACTCAGACCTAAATATGTTTGTGGCAACAAAACGAAAACTGCTAAGTTCGGATTTAAATTATTTGAGAGAACGAAACACGGATTTCAGGTGACTCTAGTAGGACGTAAACAAATGTAGGTTATGTGGAATTAGGTAGAATTCTTGAGAATCTTACAGATTTTGGTTCGTTAAACAAGGAGCTCGAAGCATTTAATGCAATTTGTCCTATGCTTCAGATACCGTCTGTCTTTGTGCAATCTTTATCAATGTAATTCGTAATTCTCTTGACGTTGGATCTATTTATTTCCACTGTTCAAACGAATCGTGTAATCATTCTAAGATTGTCTACCCCTCTTGTAATAGAGTTCAGTCTTCATTTCGCACTTGAATTGAATGTTGATACGTCAAAGCTAGAGAGTTCCTCCCTAAGGTAAACTTCTTTAAAGCTTTTTATGTCTACCTCAAGCAAAGCAAAGGAGACAAGCAAAATCAATTGGTCCAAAGTGCTAACTGGTTGTGGTAGATGATGCATTCTCAAAGAGTTCCGATTAGGGACTACCAACTTCTCTAGCACATAAAATCATTTTATCTATAATAAAAATGTATGCAAGGGACCCGTACGTATCAGAATACATGTGGCAAACAGAATAGATACGTCAAACAGAATAGATGTTTGAAAAAGGCTCGAACGTATATAAGTAAATACTGCCTTATATCCTCATGAAATTGCACTGGAAATTGCCGAAAGAGCAATATTGAAAAACTCGTCCGAAGCAACGGCGCAAAAAATCTCTCCAAGCTCTTAAAATAAGCCCAAAACGTAGAACCGACCTAGAGCACTTAGCAGAGGTCTCTGAACCATACCTCCATGGTCGAAAAAGTTCGCCACTTTTTTCTCTACAACACTGCACAAAGAACCTCATTATCAAGGGAATTTTCACGAAAAAAAAACCAAATATCGTGTAGGGTCGCGTAGCGTGTGTTGGGCACACACTAAGGACTGCATAGTTTTAGTTTTAGTTTTGCTTTATTTCAATTATAAGTGTAACATTTTTCGTCAACCTGTGTAGCTCCAGTTTGGTTTTAACTCAATTTGAAGGAGCTACTAACACAAATATAACAAAAGCCCGAACCTTTCGACAGATTTTCACTAACTGAATTTTCGTGATTTTGTTATGTCCATATCTTTCATTCAAAGCCCTAAAAAGCGATTTATGTTCTAATTTCGGAGTGATATAAGTGAAAAAGTTCCACCAACCTTCAAAAAATCACGTTTTTCATCACTTTTTCGACCGTAACTTCGAAACTTTTCAACCGGTTTTGACCAAATTCAATCCCGTTATTAGTTTTCTGATTATCTTTCAGAAAAGCCGAAATATTTCGGTAAGCGAGTAAAAGGAGGCGCAAGGTTAACGAAAAGCAGGGTTCACCGAAAGTGTCGAATACAGTTGCATCCATGAGTAAGGTGTCACAGCAAAAAACAACCAAAGTACCGTTGCCACCGCAAATCTATGTGAGCAACATTAAAAACTTTCAACAATTCAGTGAAAAAATATTAGCAGTAGCGAGCACAGCCAATTTTAAAGCAACATCTGCTAACGACATCAAAATTGCAGTGTCAAATGAAGACGATTACAGAAGAGCAAAAAAGCTTTTGAGTAAACTAGCTGAAGGTGAATCTTCTAGCATTACGTACCATACGTTTCAGATAAAAAGCGAGAAGAGCTATCGGGCTGTGATAAGAGGCATTTCTCCTGCATGTAACACCCAGGACATCAGTGAGGAATTGAAACAAATGGGACATGAGCCTGTCTAATTAACCAATTTAATGAAAAAAATTAAGAGCAAAAATTGGAAACAACATGGAAAAAGTTTCCATTGTTCCTATTCAACTGAAACAAAATGAAAAAAACAAGGACGTTTTCGACATCAAATACTTGCTATATTGTAAGATAACTAAGTCAAGACGCGGTCGAGTAAACATCGAAGTGTTGATAGCTAAGCTGTTCCACTGATAAAGGCTGAAATTGGCCGAAATTTTTAATTTTGTTTTATTGCCTGAGTTTTAGTTTAGTGCGATTGACCGAATTATAATTTTGATTTATGTGCCTTATTCAAGTGAATATAAAGTGGAATGTTTTGCACCGCATTGACATGTACATGGCA
>CM055403.1:62326275-62342231 GCA_029228625.1 Pseudolycoriella hygida | reverse complement strand
TGAACAAAAAGAGGGATAGCGATAGATTCATTCTGTACTCAATGCTATCGATGCTACCTATTGAATTAAATATGTACTACGAAAAGATCATTCACAATTGTTACATCTGTTGTATCTGACTTTTTTTTCAAAGGCTTCGGACTCTCAATTATTCCAATTAGACCCTCGACGCCCTTTTTGAATTAAAAAATCATGTGGGCGACGTGGGCGCCAATAAAATTTGATAATGCCCATTCCCGTGCCCATGCCCACGGAAACTTGGGCATGCCCATCCCCATGCCCATGGGTGTGGGCATCCCACTCACCTCTAATACTCCACTTGCAAAGCATCTACAACAGGTTGAATCGCCGAACTGAATAAAAGTGGTTAGCAGGGTTGCGGTAGCGACGCTAATCATTAGCGACGCTAAAATTAGAAACTGCTCGCTAGTAGCGACTAGCGCTCGCTAAAATTCAATTAGCGAATCCATTTCGCTACTCGCTAATTCAATCGCTAATATCATTTCTAAACGACGAAGATCGTAGAATGCATTGAATAAAAATTTCATTTCTAAACAAATTTTTTCGGTACAAATATTTATGACAAAAAATTTAAAAAAAAATTACTCGGCTAGAACACATCTCAGGAACGAAAAACACACAGGTCTGCTTTACTGCGAAAGAGAGAGCTGCCGTGCAACGCAAAAAAAGCTTAGCGATAATTTTTAACAAAAGAATTTGTTTGTTAAAATTTGTCGCTAAGGTTTTTATGCGTTGCACGGCAGAGAGTATGTATAAAAAGTGGTGTGATTCATTTTGATTGTTTTTGTTCTATTGTTATGGTCATTTAATCAGTCTAACAAAGTTTGTGTGCAACGAACATTTCGTGTTCATGTTTGATATTAAATGTCTTCATGAATCTAAACAATAAAAATTATTGACTTCAAGAAAATATCAAAGTGCAATGTTTGCTTTGTCCACCAAGAAAACAATTGGTTTGCACAATAAATTCAGCGTATAACCTGACTGTCCATATAAAGGTGACATTTTGTTTCTTCTGATCAGTTTGAAAAACTAATTTCTCCGTGTTTATCTTAGTCTTCACATCATCAAGATGTCAAACAATTTACTGAACGAACACAAAAAAGAAAAATGATGGAAATCCTCCCCTCGAATGATAGTTCAGAAAGCAAGCGAAGACAAACTACAATCGATAAGTTTTCCGAAGGTATCCTAACTCAGGTAAGCGATCTGAATTAAGAGCGTTCGCTTTATCCATTGTAGCCCCGTATGAAATTCTAAGTGCTTGTGTGTTTGATTGATTTTAATTCTTGCTTATTTGCGTCAGGCTCGTCTAGATCGTCTCGTTTTCAACTACATAATTGATAAGGTGCAGCCATTTTCGATTGTGCAATCTGAATCATTTAAAGAGATGGTGCTTTCTGACAAATCGAAAAAATTGAATATCATGAGTCGAGACAAGCTGAGTCTTATGCTGCTTCGAGAACACAATCTTTTGAGTAATGGTCAAATCGATTGTTACTCAAAAATTGATTTTTTTTGTTTGACTGCCGATCTTTGGCCATCGCGAAGAAGAGCTTTTCTGGGGATATGTCCAAATTCATATTCTCGTCAAAAGAATAGCTTAGCTTGTCGAAGTGTAACGGGAGTGCATTCGTCAGACGTTTTAGCACGACACATATATGAAATTATCCAATTTTTCAAAATTCCAATACGTAAAATTTTGAAAATTGTTACTGATGGAGGTACAAACTTCAAAAAAGCGTTCAAGGAACACCAAGTTGAATGTAATGAAGAAGATGATGATGACGATGAATGCGAAGAGGATTTGGCTAGCCTCTTAGCTGAATCAAACAGCGGAGAGATTTTTTTGCCGCCACAAAAACGATGCGCTTCACATTCATTGTGTTTGGTACTGACAACCGACATCAAACTGAAAAAGCCAAAGAAGAAGAAGAATGCTGCCCCGAAACGGCGAGAGAAAGAACTTACTGCATCAGAAAGAGAATTCAACGAATTTCGGGAAACTGTATTGGATCCAGTGCTTGAGAAATGCCAAAAGCTATTCAACAAACAGTCTAACAGTCCGAAAGCTGCTGACCTCGTACATAGTTACTTGCACCGTTATTTGGTTACACCTTCACCCACTAGATGGAATTCAATGTTTGACAGTGTAAGTCTGGTATCCGAATTGTTGGACGAAAAACCAAAAGAAATGGAAAGTGTGATGACTGGACTTGGCTTGGAAAAGTTTTCTTCAAGAGATCGCGAAATCCTGAAGGAGTATATTGAGGTACTATCAAGCTTCCTTGGCTGCTTTATCAAAACTAATTTTTCACATAATAGGTCACCCGAAATGTTGCTGATGCGCTGGACGTTTTGCAAGGTGAAGTGTACATGTATCAAGGGGTCTTCTCGCCAACGATACACAAAATGAAACAGAAAATTAATGATTTGACAGACTTGAAATTTTGTTTGCCGTTGAAGGAACGTATTTTGAAGTCTGTCGAAAAAAGGTAAATTATCTCCACGAAATTTTTTTGAAAAGTTTCATCATTACGTCCACTTTCAAAAAGATGAAAAATAACGAAAAATTCAAATACAGGAACCAAGTCATAAGATTGTGCAATTGTTCGTTTTAACTCTTTTCATCAAAAAAAACGGTTTTACATTGACCTCTTTCTAGATTTTCAGACTATATGAACGACGATTGTTTGAAAGCGATGCTGCTGCACCCTTTGTTCAAATCGTACCCGATGCTTTCGTCATCATTGAAGACAAGGCTGACTTCTGAACTTACATTTGAGCTGCAGGAAGTAATGGATAATTCACCATCCAATACCCAAGCGAAAACGACCGAAAAGGATCGTTCTGACATACAACATTTGGAAACATTCCAAAGACTATTCGATTATTCCGAAAATACTGGATTTTCTGGATCAAGAAGTGCATCGATCTGCAAAGCAGAGGTTATTCTTCATAACTACTTTTCAGATACCGATACCGAAATTAGTTCTTTGAAAAATTATCCTGAAATAGGGCGTCTTTTTATAAAATATAACACTGTCATATGTAGTAGTGCTTCTTGTGAAAGACTTTTTAGTCTAGCAAAATTTGTGTTACGAGCCGATCGTTGTCAAATAAGCAATGAAAACTTCGAGGCTCAGCTTATTTTAAAATCTAACTTATTTCCATCGAAAAATCAAAAAGGAAATATATAAATTAAATTTCTATACAGATAATTAAGTTAAGTCGCATTACAAAATGCAAAAAAAAATACAAAATTTTTATGAAAACAAAATAAAAAATTATTCAGTGGTACATGGCTTTTTTCTATCTCATATTTTTAGCGAGAATTAGCGATCGCTATTAGCGCGCTAATTTATTTTTGATTAGCGAAGTCAGTTAGCGACGCTAATATTTTCCGTTTTAGCGGTTAGCGTTAGCGTCGCTAAAAAAAATCGTTAGCGACGGCAACCCTGGTGGTTAGTTACTTAGTTAGTAAGTAAGTTACTTAGTTAGTTACTCCCGCGCTCGAAAACTTTTCTTGAAATTTTGCAGGGACTTTAGGATGGGCATTCTACGCCATATGAGATTTTAGAAAAGCGGGGTATCGGCCTCGTCTGGGCGCTAGAGCTCTTAGAAAGCGCCATATAGAGCCCATATGTATGTGTTCGTGTGTGTAATGTGTATGGTAGCACATTTTGTATGAGACAAGGTGCGGTGTTCGAGATAGAGGGTTGGTGTCAAAGGGAAAATTGTTGGGTTGGATGTATAGTGTATGGGGGTGACCGCCAAAATGGCAGAAAATAGGCGGCGGCAAAACTTCTGATATGTTGGAGAGTAAGTTGAGGGGATAATTTTCGCGGCGGCGGCGGTTCGAAAAAAGTTCTTTATAAAATTCGTCAAAAACAATTTTCCTACTTTCCAAAGAACTGATATTCTGTCTTTTAGTACGTCGATGTTTTTGCCGTGCACTTATATCAAATTGTCATCTGCTAAAAGGTTAACGAAAGCCGTTCGAAGTACAGACGGCATATCATTTATGTACAAAACAAACAACAGCGCTCCAAGTACCGAGCCTTGAGGGACTCCCAGGTCGTTTTGTACACTTTCCGATAAATGACCATTTACTTTCGTTCTCTGGCTTCCTAATGCCTTCAATTTCTCGATTAAACGTCCTCTATCCACTGTCTCAAAGGCCCGTTTAAGATCTAAGAATACCGCTATTATGATGTCACCTTTCGCCCTCACGTCATTCCACTTCGCCAGTACTAGGTTCACTGAGGACTCACATGAGTGACGTTCTCTATATCCAGATTGGAATTTTGTAAGTATGTCATATTCCTCGGTGTATACCATCATCTGACTTTTAACTACTGTTTCGATGAGCTTCTCAAGTGTTGGTAGCATGTTCACTGGTCGGTAATGTTCGGGGGTTTTCGGTCTATTTAAGTTGGGAACTGGAACTACAGTCGGAACTGTCCAATCCTCAGGCATTGATTCCTTTAACGACTGATTGACTATTCGGCACACCACTTCTGATATGATCGGCCACGCATCCAGTATGGTGGACGGTCTTACGAAGTCTATATCTTTTTTATTGTTCATTTCCATTAAACACCTTTCCAACTCTGATGTGCTTACTTGTCTGAAATCGAATGTTGTTGGTACTTGCGACATATATAGTCCAAAGCTAAATCTTTGGGTTGTGAAATCTGAAAGCGCAGAAAAAATATTACGTTGGGAGGGTTCGGCATTTGTGACGCCTTTTTTTAATCAAATGTGAAAATATTTCAGAAGAATTCAGAAGAAGCTGCAAAGTGACCCTTGACATATTGACAAATTGACATAAGTTGTTTTGGAAGAAGGTACGGGGACTTGCGTCACGTTTCCCTTTTAAAAAGAGTTTTTATTATGATCATCACGACAGTCAACATTCGATGATAAATTAACAGCAAACGTGTGGCGGCGTTCATCAATGTACAATGTACATCTTGTGCGAAGTGTACAAATTATGTTATAGGAACTTTTCGTCTAGAAGAAAACTGCTGTAAGGAAATGTTAACTTAATTCACACGTAACACAATAGCGTAATATGTTTAGTCGTTGTGAAAACTTCATTCAATCTCCATACGTTTCAACTCCGGCTATATCAGTTCTACCTCAATTTCCAAATGTAATAGAATGTTTTCGAAATGGAAAGCCTCCGAATTTAAATTCGTATAAAATGAAGTTGAAATCCATTTTTCCTTACATTCGGAGACGTTTTCCAAAACGATTCGCTACTCAAAATTCATGAGAAAAAAAATGTATTCTAAAGCAAATATAATTATTTCCCTAAAAAACAAGCCGAGAAAAGCAATTTCTTCAACCACAAAATGTTTATTATAAAGTTTCTATTTACATGCTTTGATCAAAGCAAAATGCGATTAATTTTCACCATTAATTTGGTGAAATAAGAAAATTGTTAATTTAAACGTATGCTTTTAAAGTTATAACCAACATAGAATTACCTTGCAGATGTCTATATTTTACGACAACAAAATGAATTACGGGTTATTGTGTTTTGTTTTATAAATAAATTGCTTCGTATCCTGGTTCACAGTTTAGAGTTTAAAGGTTAGACGAACGAGACTTTGATGAAGCCCATAGGCAATTTATTTTATGAAGTTTTCTCAAGGTTTCCTTGAAGTTTATGGAAGTAATTTAATTCATGGAAATTGTAATCTATTATAACGTGAGCTATTATTTGATTTTGATTAGAGATTTTAAAAAAATGATTCTATATTGGTGAGGGATGTTGATGAATGTCCAATGTGAGAAGATAAAACAATGAAAATGTCTCATTTTTACGACTGCAATCATAATTCAAGCAATAAATTTCTTTAACGACCAATTCAAATCTGACTCGACATAAATGTGGCTCGCTTAAGCGTTCATTAATTTTTTTTTATATTTTTTCCAAGATTTGTAGAAAAATAAACACATCCATCACTCAATATTATTGAATGAGAAGAAAAATTATGTAATTTCTCATTTTGCAAAACGTTCCATCTGCCAAAGCATTTGCAGGAATAAATTAATTATTTTCATAAAGTATTTTGTCAACTTTTGGAATTAATAAACCTAATCGATCGTAGCACGCACTTAAGGGATTAATGTTATAATTCGTTGTGTGCGTAAAATATTTAGCTTTACTTAATCTTCTCAATCTTTAATATTCCGCAACTTATCTTGTTTTGCTCTTCCTGAAGTAAAAAAAAGTTTAATTTAAATCCTTAACTTTATTTCTCACAATGATATAATTTATTCTATTTTTATGGTAACGATGACGTTAAAAGCTGTCTATTTAAAAAAGGGGGATATATGAAGAAAAATTGAAGTTACTGTGACATTTATTGTCACAGCTTTTTTAGAAACTTCTCTTCAGACTTAAGAGCCGTCAAAATTCATCTGCCTTCGGCTAAAGGCGAGTCATCGGCGAAGCCTGACATTTATATCTCATAGATGCGAAAAAAGAAGATAAGTATATTGCACTATAGATTAAGAATTCTGATCGAGGTAACTAACTGACCTTGGAACACAGATCTTATGATCATTTGTTCCTTGCCTCTGTAGTGGCTCACGACTGCATCAACTTATCGTCTCACTACGTCATCACTCATACATCATTAGGAAATTCATTTACCGACGTTTTTTCATTTACCGGTAAACGGTAAAGGCGGTAAATTGAACAAAAATTACCGGTAAAAACCGGTAAATTTTATTCGTTTTGAAATGTCTAGTGGGGTGACCTAAGATAATACATAAGTATAGATGAACAATGAGGCTTAAAATGAAGCAACCAACATCTCGACGAGATTTTGACATTTCTGTTCCAAAAGAGAGAGCGATGAGCGTAACGACAAAAAAAGAGTACACTTACGGAAATATATTTTTGTATCAAATAGAATTTTGTACTTCTGCGCAAGTTTTTGCAGTGTTAAAAAGCTGCGCAGAAGTACAAAATTCTATGTGATGCAAAAATATATTTCCGTAAGTGTATTCTAGTTACACATTGCGATTGACAAAAAATGAGTGTAAACAAACAACTGACTCTCTTTTTTCATGGCTTGACTAATGAGAGAGCGTAAAATTGATGCGTAATGCAGCTCTCACTCTCGATTTGGAACACAAGTGTCAAACTTTAGCATGAGATGTTCGTCTCATTTTTTTGAAGTGATTTGTTCGAATACTGTTCATCTATACTTATGTATTATCTTAGGGGGTGACCGTCACGTGTATTGTATATCATCGCCGAACATTTCGCCGCGAGTTAACTCGACGGACGCTGTAACTTTTCGCCGAACGATCATACAGCCGACATTTTCGTCACCGATTAATTCGCCAACAGTGCTTTTCTTTAAATCAAAAAATTTGTTCATTTCTTACTTTCATAGATGTTTGTTCACATAATTGACGTTGTGTTGAAGGAACATGGGTTATATTCTCAAGAAATATTCAGCATGTAGCATGCAGTGGATTACGAAAATGGTTGACGAGCTTCACGGCTGGTATCAGTATTGGACGTAGAGACGATTTCACGGACTGAACACCCATTTTTTACAAATGACACATAGCCCTTTATTACTCAACCGGATGACTCCTTTAAGAAATTGACATAAAGACTACCTCAAATATTCCACTGAGTCCTTCCTTATACAAAATAACTTGAAACTGAAACTACGTGGTGAAAACGATTTTTGAAACGAAAGCAACAAGTGTGTGTGTGATGAAAACGATTTTTGAAACGAAATCTGGAACAGTTCCAGCATTGTCATAGAAACTTTTTTGGCACCAGGCTGCCCAACTTTAAATGTTGCAATTTTTGACTAATTTCAGACACTTTCGGATGAGGGAGGGGGGCTCATGCGGATTTGGACGTCCAAAGATGAACTGTCTTTGAGAAACTTTTGAGATTTTTTTGCATAATTTCCGAAAAGTTCAAAGTAGGGAACATTTCGATGTTTGTAGCGATTTTTCGAAACTGTATACTGTGTGAAGGTTATTTCTTTCTTTAAGATGTAATTTCAGGACTATTCCTTTCGTAATTTCAACTAAATGTAATATAAAGGCTAAGAGTACTGATAGTCATCATGTGAAATTTAATGAATCTGGACAGATGTTTATGAAAGAATATTTTCAACTCGTAGATGTTTTGCGACGTATTCTCACCGATTACCCCAGCTGCTCTAGCTCATAGCAGATAAATTTTCACGCGAGAAGGAAGATACAAGGTAAACGTGATAAAAAGTTCTCTCCAGTTGAAAATACAGATCCAGAAATGTTTTCGGTTTTAACACTATTGTACAACGACGTCAACAAAATTTGAAGATACATTTGAAGGGAGGGGGGGGTCAAAAATGCGAGTTTTTCTGGACGTCATTTATGGACAGCCCCTTAACAGGTAAATTTCATCATAAGTTCATTATACTTTGACATAAGCCGATATCACTAAATGAAAATTGTGAACTGCCGACAGCAATATTTTACCGTGGCTCTCACGTCTATTTCTTGTTAGTGACTCTTTTAAATCAACATTAAAAAGATTATAAAACATTTTGATGTTAGATAAAAAACTTTGTACTTTTTCTTCATCAATTTCTGCTAAAGGCTGCAGTTACCTTGGATTCGTATTTTTTCGTAATTGGTTCGAAATGTGGAACAAAATTTGCTTTATTGATTGAAATTGAACGTCATCATTACATTTTACGTCGAAAGGAAACTAATTTTTTTTGTTTCCGCTTTGAATGCAGAGAATCTAAATATGTGCATATTATTTGCGATTGCCTATTAATAGTCCTAAGAATCTATTAGATAAAATAATTTTCCCGTTTTTTGTTTTATGTATCTGTCAGGGTTCTCTTTGTTCCCTCAGTAATCATTGTGCACAAACGAAGAAAAATAAAATGTAATCGATGTCCCACCGAAAACTTGTCATTACATGCATATGTTAGTTATGAAATGCATATGAAAGTTATTCGTTACATACTATTCATTACATTAGGACCCCCACCGCAAACTTCCCATTACATGTATATCTGCATGTAATAACGCGTTTTTGGATGGGGCACCGATTAATAGTATATTACGTCTGTGCTTCCAAATTTTTATTTTGACGAGTGGGAATGCGCATTTTACATGAGCGAAGCGAGTGTAAAATCGTATTTACATTGCTGAAACACGTAAAACAGTATACAGTGGGGGGTGCTTAGTAAGTCTGGATCATTTCGTGACAATCGCAAACTCATTCGTGTATTTTTAAGCAACTCGCTTTAAAGCCCGTTTTTTGACTCGTGTAGTTGCATACCTCGCAATACAAACTCTACACTCGTCAAAAAACAGTTTTCATAGCTTTTTGCTTAAAACATCCTCTTGAGTTTGGCTCATTCCACAAAATTGATCCCTCACGTAATGACTTTTTTGGAATTATGCGGATAGCAAATAAGGAGTTCAGTTCGTTAAAATGCGTACTAACATCCCATGTATTAATTTTTATGAATTACACATATTACAGTTTTATAAATGAAACCAAAGTAATTTCTATTCATGTCCACAGTTCTTTGTGTAACATTTTGTATGAAGACACAATCATTAAACTGGCGCATGTTTACATACTGATGTGAAGCTTAAGTAAATTCACAAGTAAAGCCGAGTGCAATTTTTGTGGGATCGGTGTAGTTGGTACTGTGAGAATTGTGTCAATTGAATGATGCCAATTGGACAGAGTTAAGGCCCATAACTTGTGTGCTAAAATATAGTCTACATTTAGGCGCTCAAATATTATATTTTTGATGATATCCGTGGACAAAGATGCAGTTTCAAAAAAGTAAGTCAGCATTTCCCTTCCTAAATATGTTGCCTTTTAACAGCAACTAAACTTATTTTTTGGGATTGAATCTTGTCTCAGAACGACAAGTTTTTGTGCAAATTTTAACGATTTTTTTCGCCGTTCTCAGAGTAGGGAGGATCCCAAAAAATAAGTTTAATTGATATTAAAAGGCACCATATTAAGGAAAGGAAATGCTGTCTTACTTTTATGAAACTGCGTCTTTGTCCACTGATATCAGCGAAAATATAATATTTGAGCGCCTAAAGGTAGACTATATTTTAGCATACAAGTTATGGGCCTTAATTGTTTGGAGGATGATTCGTAGACAAATCGTTAGTGGGTAAAGCTGTTCTAAATAAAGTTTATTCATTGACTACATGTATTACCCGCAGTTTGTATTATTTTGTCTGTACGTTCTCTCTAATAGCAAAGAATGAACATGTAACAATGTCACTACTATACTACTTCGAAATCTTAAAGCCAGAAAAATTTATACGTTGGGAGGGTCCGGTATTTGTGACGCATTTTTTTAATCAAATGAGAAAATATTTCCAAAGAATTTTTTGCGATCCGAAACTGTAAGCGTCACCCAAATTGATATCAGCTGTTTTGGAAGAAGGAACAAGGACTTGCGTCACATTTCCCTTTTGAAAAGGGTTTTTGTTGTGATATCAGTTCTTTCGGAAGTAGGAAAATTGTTTTCGATGAATTATAAATTTATAATTCATCAAAAACAATTTTATAGAATTTTTTCGAGCCGCCGCCACCGTCAAACGAAGCATGGCGGCTACTACTTCCATGATCCCCTCAACTTACTCTACAACATATCAAAAGTTTTTTTTGAGCCCTCTCCTATTTTACGCCTATTTTGGTGATCACCCCGATACGCTACACACCCAACCCAACAACTTTCCCTTTGACACCAAACCTCTATCTCGAACACACAACCATTGCCTCATACAAAATGTGCTATAATACACACCACACACACAAACACATACATATGGGCTTTATATGTCGCCTTCTAAGAGCCCTGGCGCCCAAACGAGGCCGGTACCATCCGTTTTTTAAAATGGTAGATGCTATGCGCCGGCGCCGGCGAATAGCCAAAAGATATGAATATGGCTATTCGCCGGCGCCGGCGAATAGCCAAAATATATGGAAACGACTATTCGCAGGCACATTTGACGAAAAGGTTACAAAATTATCGAACTAAGCAATTACTAGATAATAGTCAACTTATATATTAAAGTTAATGTTACGGCAAAAATGCAGTATACGGAAACAGCTGGTATTGGGGTGCTTGAGGGTGGGATCGATAGAGGGAGGTCTCCTGATGACAAAACAACAAGAATTGGGGCGCGGAAGCCCCTCCCTGGGCGCGCGGGCGTTAATAACACCCCGGGCGTTATAAGCGCCCGGAGTGCGGGCGTTAATAACACCCCGGGCGTTATTAGCGCCCGGAGTGCGGGCGTTATTAACACCCCGGGCGTTATTAGCACCCGGAGTGTGGGCGTTAATAACACCGCGGGCGTTATTAGCGCCCGGACTGCGGGCGTTAATAACACCCGGGCGGGCGTTAATAACGCCCCGGGTGTTATTAACGCTCCGGGCGTTATTTGCGGCGGAGAAATGTCCTGCCACCCGTAGGATGTTTTCATTAACTTTGGCTTCTATGAAAATTGAAAATGCACTTTTTGTATAGGAAATGATCATTTTCTAAAGGTCATATCTCTGGATCCACTGAACCGATTTCAATGAGTGAAAGACACTTCGCATTGGAATTTTGTGTAGAATTCCGGAAAAATAGTTTCCGAGGGAAGAAAGGGGAGAAAGTCAATTTAAATGCTTGAAATAAGCCAGGAATTTTCACACCACGAATTCAATTGTCACGTATTGTTGAAGAAGATTTGAACTGAGAATGAATTAGTATTTTGATCACTCATCATCAGCCCCATCCATCGAACGTGTTTTCAACTAAATGATTTGTTTTTATTCCAATCTCGAGAATGAGGAAACAAATTAATGGTTTTCAGCTTAAATCCTTTGATTCTTTTCTTTTTTACAATGTTTTGGTAATCTTTCATTCCGATAATAGTTTCCTATAGTCAATTTCGATATTTCACGTTCCTTAAGCATTACGAAAACTTAACGTTGTTATTAATGATGTTTTAAGATAATAAGTGACATGAAATGCCATTGTTCATTTCTCATGAGATCATCTTCATACAAAAAGTTATACAATTCCATTGATTCCAACCTTTCTCTAATTGTACAGAAAAACAGAGTGTTTCTTTAGTGGTGTTCGTATGAACATGGAAAATTTATAGTTTTCAGTAAGCGATAATTTTCAAACTAGTGGAAAGAGGTCCGTCATGTAGATAATATTTTGCATTGTACGTCATGAGTTAGTATTCACTGCTCAATTTGTGCTGACTGTAATGGCCCAAATTCAATAGAGGTATGAGACATTATTTGGGTGGGTGTTATGCACAAAAACACTATGTAGGCGAAACGACATAGAACCTATCGCAAGGAGACCATAGTAGGGATTTTCGAAACATTGAACTCTCAAATGAACCTGCAAATTCGTTATTCTGTCAACCCTAACATATTTTCTATGTCATCAAAAATATACGCAATTTCATAGCCTTATTACTCGGCAGATATTAGTCCGATTGAGAAACTAAGTACTTTACAGGAATCCTGAGGCACCAACTCGTTTGATGTCAAGTTAAGTCAACTTCCTTTGGACGAGTTTTTCAACCTTTTCGACGGTTTCCAATCCACTTTTCAACAATCTATTTTCATATACTGAAGACAAAAAGTGGTGTTTCAAAAATTGATGGCGTACTTTGTTACAGTTTTGCTGAATATCTCCGAAACACCCAGCAATTGATATTGCATGAACCTGCTGGATCTTTAATCTGAAAAGTGCGTAGCCTTCAGAAAGTTGAAACAAGTGGAAGGGTGTTACTTCGGCCGAGCTGCCGGTTGCCTGAAAATGAAATGTTAGGAAATGTTAGACCCAATAGCTAGTATAAATTAACAATTTGACACCGAATTGCGTACTCTGCCATGATTCGATGGTACAAAAG
This sequence comes from Pseudolycoriella hygida, assembly GCA_029228625.1. Lineage (NCBI taxonomy): Eukaryota > Metazoa > Arthropoda > Insecta > Diptera > Sciaridae > Pseudolycoriella > Pseudolycoriella hygida. The sequence continues at coordinate 62,329,259 of CM055403.1, read as the reverse complement.
AAGGCAACCTAATGTCAAAAATTGAAGCATATCACTATGGCGGCATTGACGAATGCTTCACAACGCAGCCTGATGTCAAGTGGAAATTTAGTGTGAGTTAATGCCTTAAAAGTTATACTCACCAATTTTTGACATCAGGCCACCTTCTTTTTCATAGTTCAAGGGCATGCAGAGGGCGGCCTGCTGTCTAATTGAAAAGTATCATGCCCGCAGCGGTAGCGGAGGGCGTGACGCAGTCCCCACACCCAAAAAAAAAAACGTCCACAAACCCAAAAAACTTTGAACTTATGAGTTCTTTTCCCCGCGCCCCCTCCCCCTCCAAGTTGGAGAACCATTTTTTTCGGAAAGAAAAATTTTTGGAAACAAAGTTTTTTGGAGAAAAAATTTTTTTGGAGGAATTTTTTTTTTTAGAACATTTTTTGGAGAAAAATTTTTTTGAGAAAAATTTTTTTTTGAGAAAATTTTTTTCGAAGAAAAATTTTTTTGGAGAAAAATTTTTTTCGAAGAAATTTTTTTGGAAAAATTTCTTTTAAGTTTTTACACGCAAAGTACAGAAAAATTATTTCGTCGTTGGGTCCGGCATTTGTGACGCAACTTCTTTAACACAACGTAATTTTGTTTTAAAAAAAAGCGCTGTAATTTTTTTCAGGAAATCAAAACTCTGAACACAAGGTCCCATTCAAACAAACTTCTGCGTGTTATCGGCGATAGCGTCACCTCAAGCGATATCACTAATTTTGGAAGCAGACTTACGGACTGCGTCACACTCTACCTTGAAAGAGGTTTTTGTTGTGATTGCGTACTGGTAACTAGATTCAAATTGTTTAAATATTTATTGTATTTAGATCATTTAGATGCAGTCGAGTCTTATTGCAATCTGTTGGGTTTGTCTTATTGCAACACATATTCTGTATGCAACATTCTGTTGCGTACGGGTCTCTTGCATATTTCTGTTTTAAATTAAAGTATTTTTACACTGGTGTTAAAGTACGAACACCTCAACATTAGCGCCACCGTCATGTCGTCCTGACCCTATGTTTGTAAATGAACTTAAGTTTAGCCAAGGTTCACTAGAACGAAAATAAAATACGAGGCCAATGTTCTTCATAAATTCTTTTGTGTTATAGGTACACAAAAGAATTATGTTAGCAGAGCTAAGTTAATTAAAGAAGCGCCTTTGAAACGCCATAATCTGATAAAAATTAAGATGCCTATAAATTTTACAATTCTATGGGATTTCTATTAAATTATCTCTGTATGAACGAGCACAACAAAGAAATTATTGTGTACGAAAGTATAAATTAACTAAAATATTTTACGTAATGAATATTATCGACCACATTAATTCCCCGACAAATTCAACACAAATTTGTGTAATTTAACACGAAAAACAATATATACGCTAAAAATATATTAACGGAAAACTTTTCCTCTAATCAAAATCAACTTACCGTAAGTATTAATGTCTGGGGTTACGGATATTTGAATGGCAAAAGTTTGTCTGAAAATTTTCTTACCACATCTTCCATCCAAATAGACGATTTGCACCACAACAATACAGTACACATTTTTTTTTTGCTATGTTTTGTTTAAGAATTGCCTGCAAATATAAGAAGTTTTTCAAACAAGCTTTAAATTGCTTATCTACTTTTTATGGTATTACAGCATAGGACATTCGAACGGATGGTCTATATAGTAAAGTGAAAATTAATTTGACTGTCAATGATTGTTGAAATAAAGCGCACCAATAGTGAGTTGAATTATGGCTAGTTTTTGTAAGAGTTCACATAATTACGGGCCATAATTCATTGTTCTGATAACTGTCGCTCTGACCGAGTAAAATTTCTACAATCAGTAAATTTAAAGTATTTGCACAAACTAAACGGAGAAATGATAAGTTGGTACGCCTGTACGGTACTGTAGAATACGTATGTCGTACGACGTAACGCACACATGCAACGAAAATGTCAAAAGACAATGTTGAACGTTATTTGTGCGCATTCTAACTCTTTACTCTCTGAAACTAAATTATTTTGGTTTTATGCGATGGGTTCGAAGTAATCAATGAGTTTGCGGTCTATGAAACTGCAGGACGGTCACAGAAATGTTAATATTACGCAACCGGACGATAATATCGTCAATGGAACGATATTATCATCATGGTGACGTATTATCAGTGGGCGATTTTGAGATTATGACCATATTATGGCCCACATGAGTTCGGGATTTTTTTTCCTTGAAGCCGAGTATTTTTAGACCCGTACGAAGAACGAAGTTCTTCGAAAATGGGTCTATTACGTTTACTGCGACGTTTGTAAACAGTCGAATTTGGAACCGGCAGTAGGGGGGAGCACCGATAATGGTCCTTGGATGACGAATGAGCAATAAAAAAATGTGAACGCGATAACTCCAGTAAAACTCATCCGATTTTCAAAAACTTTTTTCCCCTGATAGGTAGTCAAAAAATCTTTTCTGCGATTGAATCTGGGTACTGTCGGCCCAAGCACCAATGAGCTAGGGCCGTTTAAGTGGTTTTTGGTCTTTTGTACATAACTCGAGTAAATCTTCTCCGATTTTCATAAATTTTGTTTTTGTTTGAATCGTCTGGGCATGCCTCACAATTTATGGAAGACTTTTTTCATTTTAAGCTTTTGGACTCAGCTAGGGCCCTAATACTGAGTCTCTACTAGGGCTCAACGTGTTTTTTCTACATGAATCGGGTTAATTTTATCCGATTTTCAAAATCTTTTTTTTCTGAAAGATTTTTTTTTTTGAAAAAACATCCTTATTCAGATATTAGTAGTACAATCTTAGTCAAATAAAATATAAAATAAATATTTTTTGTTCATTAAATGATGCGAGATGGCTTATTTATGCGTAATTTGAGTTCAAAAAACTATTTTAGTTATTTGATTTAACTTTATAAAAGAAAAATTGTGGTTTAAGGATTTGCTGTAACAGCGTAATCTCACATGATCGCACCT
>CM055403.1:62298967-62325775 GCA_029228625.1 Pseudolycoriella hygida | reverse complement strand
AAAATGTTTGTTGCGAATCGAAGCTTAATGCGTCACCCCCCTCTGATTTCAGAACTTTTGTAACTGGAAGAAAAAAGTTTTACCTTAAATGATTAATGCGTCACACTTTTCTGATTTCATAGCTTTTGTAAGCAGACATAAAGACTTGCATCACACTTCCTCTGTAAGAGGTTTTTTTTTGCGGATATTATCTAACGTATCCATCACATTTTGCTAGCGCATTGTTCGTATCTGCACGTTTTCAAATCGTAATTCGCAGAAAATTCGTAATTCGTATTTTGTAAAATTTAATGTGCGTGATTCACGCAGCGTGAAGTGATATTGAAGTTAAGCGTTAACTGTTAAGGCAAATATTTTAGTAAATTCCTTTCGCTTTCTTGAATGGTTGAACCATTATGGGCTGTGCATTTTTTTTTTAAGTGGGCCTTGGGCATGGGCTGGGCATTTTTTTTTTAAAAGTGGGCATTGGGCGTGGGCTGGGCATTTTTTTTAAGTGGGCCTTGGGCATGGGCTGGGCATTTTTTTTTAAAAAAGTGGGCATTGGGCATGGGCTGGGCATCAAATTTGATGTGCCCACTCAGCTCTAGCGGAGTTCATAATTTTTTATTTGGATGACTGGACAATTGCAGGCGAATATGATAGAGTCCTACGGGATTTCAAAGAAGTGATAGAGGAGTGCGGTAAGATGGGTCTAAGAATTAACCCGGCTCAATGCGAAATTTTCTTTTGCTCCGAAGTCGACCCAAACACTGAGTAAATTTGAGGAATTATCGCCGGGTATATGTGTCGTAAATGAATTCACACTAGTGGGAGCAGCCATGACGGACGACGACGTAAACACAGTACTAAGGAAAAAGTTGACAGAATTGAAATTGCTCTTCAAAATACTCGTCTTGGAAAACTATCACCCGGCTTTCTATATTCTAAAAAACTGTTACTCAATGCCAAAGCTTATTTTCATTAAGAACAACGACAACATGGAAACGAGAGGATTTATGGACGAATTCGACACTCAGGTAATAGCGACTCTGGAGGCCTTAACGAATTGTGAAGTGGACGACGACACGTAACCTCAGCCTCATTACCGATCAACCGAATAGGACTAGGAGTTCGGAGAGTCAAGGACACAGCACTACCAGCGTTCCTATCATCAGTAAATGCAGTATCTCCAATGGTTAGCTCAATGTTAAACCAACCCGCTGTAAACATTGAAGAAATTGCTGACTACAAATATGGCTTGAATGCATGGAATCGACAAAATCCTGAGACTTGCCAGCCCCCAACACCTTCCCTGCAAAAACAATGGAGCACAATGGTGGCAGATTGGTTATGGAAAGGTTTACGATTTTCAGGGAGCGATGACAAAGCTAGAGTGCTAGCCAACAAACGTCCAGAATCAGGAGCATGGTTACATGCACTACCTTCAAGATTGTTTGCAACCTTGATGGAGAACAACGTCCTTAGGATCATTGTGGAACTTCGATTAGGAACCTACATTTGCACTTCCCACACATGAGACTGTGGCATGATTGTCGACAAGAAAGGACATCATCATGCTGGGCACGTGGAACTGAACGCAATAATCAAAAGGGCCCTGACGTTCGCAGATATACCATCTCGGCTAGAACCAGTCGACTTGTCCCGAAGTGATGGAAAAAGGGTGGACGGTATGACACTAATCCCATGGTCAAGAGGGAGTACCCTTATCTGGGATGCGACGTGCACCGATGCGTTTGCTCCAAACAATTTAATCCTTGGTATGAGACAATCAGGTAGGGCAGCGGAAGAGAAAGCAAGGACAAAAATCTTAATAAACCAAAATTACCTTTTTGTACCTTTCGCGGTAGGTGTAACCTGTAACGCCGATTTCTATCTCTTTGTTTTTTTGTAAAAACTTAACATAGTCCCTAAGTTAGAATTTGAAATAACCGGTGAATAGCTTTGGAGACTAGCTGGTGATACGCCGAGTAACGAGATGCCACTCAGATCGCTTAGTTTTGAAATGTCAGTTGACACACACGAGAATGTTGAGCGAAGACGAAAGATCTTTTCGTTTTTGCATTCCGCAGAGTACAGACGGTTTAGTCTGGATATAGTGAAAGAATTTGTGTTGAATTACCATATTTTTATTGAATTTGACGAAACGTGTGTTAAAGCTTGTGGGGTAACAAGGTGAGAATTGAGTGTTAAACACCGATCAGTATTTTACCGCCACAATTAAAGCTTTTAGGTAACATCAACATTTTGGTCCAAAGAAACAACAATTATATTTTCTTCCGCATGATTCATCATCATTTTGCTAATTGGAAGAAAGACATTAATAGTCTCACCACCCAACCTAAAGTCAGGTTTGTGTTAATTTAAGGGGATGCGCATGTTAGAATAAGCAAATTTAATTGATAATAAGAGTCATTCAGTGATAATAAACAAGTTTGAGAATGTTCTTAAGTTGGAAATCTAGTAGTTTGCTATTGAAATTTATGCCGTTGTAAAGAAATCCGTATGTTATATTGACGAGGTGGAATAACCGTTACATAAGGCAGGGCACAAACGGGCACGGGTATAAAACTAACGGGCACGTTTTGGACCGGGCATTTTTTAAGATTTCGGGAAGGGAAAAAGCTATTCCCGCTCACCTCTTATGCGAAACTACATTTTATTTTAGTTCCTCGTGGCTCTTTATCGGCCGGCCTGACATTTTTATGTCGTACATGTGAAAAATAAAGACGACACTATTGTATGACCACCAGTGCAACATAGCTGGATAGCACTGGATAGAATTGCCAGATCGGACCGATACTTCACTCAAATCCTGGATTCGTGACTGAGCCAAACCGCAAATGCATAATACAATACGAACTGAAGACTTGCTTAATTGCATTGTAAGTGTAAATATTCAAATTTATTGTCCCAACACCGAACTGGGGGAGGGGGTGATATGGGTAGGGTACAATAAAAAGTCGAATGAATAAATTAAATCATCGTAAATTTGTTGCCATAAAAAACCACTGCAAGAATTAAAACAATAACAAAAAGAACCTCTTCACATGGAATAATTTCTCAATTTCTGTAAATTCAATGCACGCGAACGAGATACATATAATCATAAATTTCCTTCTGTATTTGGGTAAGGATATAGACGTATATAAGCAAGTAAATACTATTACATAATACAAAGGAAAAAGAAAAACCAAAACATTTGGCCCAGAAAATATATTTTCCAAGTTTGATTCGATACATCAAAGCTTTAATACCGAAAAATATTACATTTCGACCGCATCATCAGATTTTGGTGCTTTTATTATTTTCGTTTTTTTTTCTTTTCTTTGTTGGATTTTTCTATGTTTTGAAATAAAAAGCAAAAATAGAGGACTTCTTAGGAGATTAAATTATAGAATAATAGAAACTGGAAACATTGAAGTGAACAAAGAAATGAATATAAATTCCAATGAATGATAAGCGTGATACGGCATGCGAGAGTTATTTTTTTGTGTTTAGCGGAATCTTTATTTACTGAAGCATGAATACAAAGTATAACTACATTTCATTCTCAAAACATTGGAATCGGAAATAAAAAAACGATTTCGGTATCTTTCCTTCAAATCAATTCTTAGGCCAAGCAGTTTCACAATGAAAACCATGACTTCAATCTAAGGAAACGACAAACTGCAGCGATAAATTTTCCAATGCAACAATTTAGGAATAACTCAAAAAGATGTGGGATCGATACAAACGTCGTATTAAACACGAAAGCTTCGCATATTTCGTATGGGTATAAAAATGTTCGTTCGTTTAAATCTTCATGTCAGTCTTCAGGATGTAAAGATTGAGCAGATACCGTATGCGTTAAAATCGTCACAATACGGGTTAGAAGTCAAAACATGTTGGAGCGCAAATGTCAACTCCGATCACTATCTTGTGGTGTCAACACTGCAATCACATCCTGCCCGGTTTCATATTGGCCAACGAGAAACTCTGAGGCATTTTGCAGTGGACAAACTAAGAGATCCACAGATAGCGGCGACATATTCAGAAAACATTAGCACAAAGCTTCAACAATTACAACAGGCTTAACCAGATCATTTTATGCGTCGTATGTTAATGTTGCAAAACGTAAAAACGCTGCGCGAACCCTTTGATCGCGGCACTGGAGTGATATTTTTCTTACCGCCCGCCTTCAATTCAAAGAAAAATAAATAGGAAAATATCGCTACTTGTGAACGCCGTGAAGATTCATCGATAGCGGTTACCGACGCTCAACTTTTTTCTAAATTGAGAGTAAGCGTGAGCAAAAACTTTCCGCCGGCGGACGTATATATACGTGTGCCGTGTTCAAAGGGACCCTTACGAAAACTGCAACAACGAGAGAACAGAAAGCTGCGGCAGATGCGAGATACAAAGAACTGCGAAAAGAGGAAAAACGTTTGCAAGAGAAAGCTCAAAGATAGGACGCTGTGTCAGCTAGAGAGATTGAGCGAATGAGTCACGAAAGTTCTACAAACAAGCAAAGGAGAGTGAATGATGGGAAAAACTCGATAAATTGATGTCAACTCATAAAACTAATGTGGGTTCCATGGCATGAAGGAATCGAATACAATAAAAAAGCTGACGAACTAGCCAGGAAAGGCCCCCCAAACCAGCTAATTGGACCTGAACCATCAATCATCAACCACACTCGCAGTCAAGAAGTACTGGCTCAAAATCCACAAATGCCGACAGGCAAAGAGCTGTCTAAGGATAAGCGGTAAGAATTCAAAATTTCTTCTAAATATCAGCCGCACAAGACTAAAAATTTTCACCGGGGTAACTACTGGACATTATGGTTTTAACAAGCACCTTACCAGACCACAATCGGAAAACGAACGGACCCAGGCTGCGATCTGTGTGGACACTACACAGATAAGCCGAACATTACCTATGCTATTGCTCGGCCTTTATCACAAATAGAAGAATACATCTGGGAGGATATACCTCCAAATACGACATGATGAAATACTTGGAACCAAAGTTTATCTTAAACTTCATCGCTAGTACGAAAAGATTTGAAGTAACAGCAATGGGTTAACCACACAGCTAGCACAATGGGCCCGAGCGGAGTCCCTCGTGCGATTCTTACTCAGGTAAGATGGCTGTTTTTAATAAAAAAAGGGAAGGATTCAGCCCCCGAATAATCGTTTGCAAAGCAGTAAGCGGAACGTTGCTTACTGCAAGACATGATGTTTCTCAGAGATTCAAAGAACATTATGATACATTGTTCAACGGGGATGATGGTGTGACTGAAATTCCAATAGGTTATGGGCCCAGACACGCTGAAAATGGGCAATTAATCCATAGCGCTAGTCTGTGACTAGAAGGGGTGTCAGTAACACTCGCTATGATTAATTGTAATTGTGGCAACTAATCTGCAGCGCCAGTTTGCACTGGAAGGGGTGTCAATGACACTCGCTGTAGGATTGAATTGAAGTACGTGTTCTGTCGATGAAGAGAGGTATTGGTGCCGATGGTTGCTTAATGCCAATAGTGGTTGCTGATGACAAAGGTCTCAACAAATGTATTTTCATTGGTGACAACAGCAAAGAACTTGATGGCCAGTCAAAGCGAAAACTGGGTGAGCAGTCCAATCTCACAAAGTACTGGGTGGCCAGTCAATGCGAAACTGGGTGAGCAGTCTAATCTCACAAAGAACTGGGTGGCCAGTCAATACGAAACTGAGTGAGCAGTCCATTCTCACAAAGAAGTGGGTGGCCAGTCAATACGAAACTGGGTGAGCAGTCCAATCTCACAACGAGGCCTGAGGTGGCCCACTACGATAGTGAATGGTTGTTGTAAATCCGAGAAGTCAGAGTAGCTGTCGTTTGGTGGATCAATGTTGATAGACAATGGTCAATGTAATTTGGACAAAACGTCAGTAGTCTAAAAATCATTGGTCAAGTAAAATCGATCGTTGGTTAAACGAAGTCAATGGTTGGTCAATGAAAGTAAACTTGATGGTCATGTGAAGTCGATTGTTGGTCAAGTAAAGTCGATTTTTGATCAAGTAAAGTCGATGATTGGTCAAGTAAAGTCGATGGTTGTTTATGTGAGGTCGATGGTTCGATAGTCAAGTCGATGGTTCGATAATCAAGACGATGGTTCAATGGTCAAGTCGATTGTTCGATAGCGAAGTGGATGGCTTGGTCTTCTAATGCAAAGAGGCTGACTAAGTGAAATTGTCAATCAATGGTTGGCTCAGTGCAATTTTCAACTCAATGGTCAAATTTGAGTGGGAGAAATCTATTTGAGTGGGAGTCGTAAGTTATTATCAATAGTGGGAGTGTTGGAATTAATATTTGATCATAAATTACACTCAAGAAACGAGATCTGATCCAGTGTGCAAAGAGTCCACATTTAAATGAGTTAGTCTAGTAGTCATAGATTCTAGTATAAATAAGAGGCTCTTTCCATATATTAAGTCACTCTCTAATAAACTCTCAAAGTGTGAACACACTGTTTTATTCGGGGTCCGGATTGGATGACATGCAGACGGCACACAGTGGGGAAAACGGCTATCTCCGTGTTCATAAATCTAGTACCGTTGAAATATTTTTGACGTAAGTTCTGAAATTTCGCTGTAATTACACTAAAATAATGACAGATTATAGGAAAAGTGTAAAAAAAATTGACATTTTGAAAATTGAAGAATCCCGCTCCAGTTTTGACGAATTTTTCTATATATTGGATGCCAAAACTGATATATGAAATTACCATGAAATTGTACTAAATCCCCTTCAATTCCTATTTCTAAAGTCATTGTCACCTTGATTGTGTAGATAATAATGCATCTTCATGAGCTAAAGAACAGAAAAAAGTTAGGAATAGTTGAGATTATGATTTAGTACATTTTCGAATTCTTACATTTTGACGTTCAATATATAGAGAAATTCGTCAAAACTGAAGTGGGATTCTCAGGGGCGTGACAGTCTTTTGGTTTGATATTTGCGAGTAATATTCGACGTGAAGTTAGCTTAGCTGCAGTTGCGACCGAAGCTAACTTCATTGCAAAAAATCAGCTGATTTCATTCATAAATTTACCAAAATCACCTGACTTCATTGAAAAGTTAAAAAATCAGCTGATTTTTTTGCAACTGCAGCTAACTTCGCGTTGAATATTACTTGCAAAGATCAAAACAAAAGACTGTCACGCCCCTGGGGATTCTTCGAATTCCAAAAATTGGGAAATTGCAGAACTTATGTCAAAAATGTTTCAACTGTACTAGATTTATGAACACGGAGATAGACGTTTTTCCCACTGTGCGGCATTCGGACAAAAAAACCCTGGACAAAAAAATTCCCGACGAAAAGACCCCCTGAACAAAAAAAAACGGGAAAAAAACCCTGACAAAAAAACTCATTATTGTACATGTATATATTGGAATTTAAAAAAAAAAGCGGGGTCGAGGGAAATATTCCCCCTTGCAGGGTCTAAGGGGCAGAGCCCCTAGTGGGGTTTGGGGCAGAGTCCCAAAACGTTATGTGCGGGGGTTTGGGGGCAGAGCCCCCGTTCCTATAAACTTCATTACTCACCCTGCCCGCACCAAACACATTCACATCACTGCATTAATAATTATACTAAAAAACGAGCAAAATAACCCCCATGAGGATATTTTGTCCGGGTCTTTATGTCCGGGGTTTTTTTGTCCAGGGGTTTTTTGTCCTAGAACCCATGCAGACACTTACCTTATGTTATCGATTGAGTGGGAGTGTTGGAATTATCACTTGATAATAACTTACACTCAGAGGTTTTCTGGGTATTGTTGTAGATAAGAAAGAGCCAAACTTTTTTGTCCTTAGGGCCTTAGGCTGGTCCTAGGGTCGACCACAGTCCAACAAATTTTCTTTTGCTACGTTGTGCTATATAAATTGAGGGTCCATTGAAGTATGTTTCCGACACTTCTCTTCAGTGCTCCGGGTCGGTTCTAAAGTTGGCCTACCCCAAAATTTCGTTTTGTTTTTTTTTTTTATGAAAAATTTTGTTGAAGTTTTTTTTTCCAGTTGCTTCGGACGGGTTTTTCAATATTGCCCTTTCGGTGTAATTTCATCCATGAATTTTACTTTACTCACATTAAATTAAGAGTTAAGGCAACAACATTTACTTAGATACGTTCGAGTCTTTTTGCAACATCTATTCTGTTTGCCACATCCTATTCTGATGCGTACGGATCCCTTGCCTAAGTTTGATTTTTCTATTCCTTTTATTGTCGTTAATCCACAAAGGTATTGCTATCGGGAATTCGTATTAAGCTTCTGGAAACATTCCTACCTGGACATCTAAAGTGCTGTTCATTATCGAATACAATAAGAAAATCATTGCATTGCCTAGCGAAGAGTTGAATATCGTATTCTTCGAAGAAATCCCAATATAAATTTTACAAAGTCATCGTTAGTCACTTTTCCATAAACTTGGTATCCCATAGAGTTGTGATGTAAATAATTGAAAAATATCTACCATAAAAAATGTTTCCACAAAACTTTTTTCCCACACATTCCGCCGGTATTTGTTCAACGAAGATGATAAAAGTAATTTCGTTGAAGTTAATAAACTAAGAGATAAAGTTACATGATTATGATTTACTATGAGAATAAAAATAACTTCTGTGTTGGAAAGAGATTCCGTGCGTATAAAATGGGGAAACAAGATGTTATTTTATGGGAGTTTAAGTAATTTCCTTTTTGATGAGGTAAATAAAAAAATCTCTTCTCTAATATTTATTCAATTAAATGCATGTGAAATGTGAAAACACAGGTTATGTGATGGGAGAGCGGGCAGATTTAATATTTCTTTGTATGGTAGTTATTATGCCCTTTAAGCGGGGTTTTTTGTGAGATAACGTAGACAGAAGATAGGTATTAAGAATTTAGTTTCTTTTTGTAACCTCTAATTGAAAATTTATCAAATCGCACCATCGCAATTTTCCTAATGTCAGTAGTTTTGTTTGGAAAATAAGGAAAAAAAGCTTCCTTTAAAACTTTTCCAAGCATCATTAAGTGTGCGCTTGACGCGAGGGTGAAAAACAATGTTGAATAGTAAAACTAAGACAGGGGTAGACAAAGCAGTGGGGCTTTTGTTTATAAATTCTACGATGAGTGTTTTTTCAAAACGAGATAAGTCGACTATTTGTACCGCTTGCAATTTCTGAAATATCTCTGAAACTATAAGAGATACAGAAAAATATCTAATGACCATTTTTGAGGGAAATTTTATTGACTACAAAAAATCTTATTATCATTTTTCTCGTATCTCTCATATTTTTCGAGATATTCGCCAAAAACGAAATCTCCGTCATAGCGCGTTTTGATAAAAATCTCTTCCTGTGGAACATGCAGAAGCTTTGTGCTTTGCAAGCTAATTAAGCGTATCACAATTCCTCGCCCAACGGGGCCGTGCGTTTCGTATGTCAATCTGCAACTACACACGTATGCTACCCAGATACATAAAATGTCATTGGAAAATGTGCTGATCCCATTTAATGTGCTCCGATTCCAGGACATTAATGTATATTAAAAAGCGCCCTCACCGTTACATCTTTTCTTTGGAACGTGAAGTGCATTTATTGTACATTAAATGTGAATTACATGTACATCTAATGTACATTTAAAACACTTTGAATACACAACTAATATACCTTTTATGTACTTTTTAGTATGAATTACTAGCACATTTCATGTACATATAATGTTATGTAAGAAAAGAAAGGAAAATTTAATTTAGTTTTCCGACTTTTCTATTTCGGTTTTTCTTATTCTGATGATCGCTACGTCCTCACATCATAAGGACATTTTTGGTACATTAAATGTGATAGGAATAGTGTACGCCTTATCAGGCACATAAAATGTACGACAAATGTACTTGTTATCTAGTGCAATAATTTCGAGCTTTAATGGCACAAAAAATGTGCCTTTTATTTACATCAAAAATGTACTACATCACAAGCACATTTTTGGTACATTAAATGTGATAGGAATAGTGTACACCTTATCACGCACATAAAATGTGCGAAAAATGTACGTGTGATCTGGTGCAATTATTTCAAGTTTTAATAGCACAAAAAATGTGCGTTTTATTTACACCGAAAAATGTACTACATCACAAGCAAATTTTTGGTACATTCAATGTGATAGGAATATTGTACACCTTATCACGCACATAAAATGTGCGAAAAATGTACGTGTGATCTGGTGCAATAATTTCCAGTCTTAATAGTACAAAAAAGGTGCTTTTTATGTACATCGAAATATGTACCACTTTACAGGCACATTTTTTGTACATTTTATGTACATATTCTGAACAACATTGAATTTCGCACATTTAATGTACATTCAGTGGGCAACCACATTAAAAAGTGTGATCTGTGTTATCTGGGTATTCGCGATCGTGAAAATGGTCCCGGATCCCGGTATTTGGGATTCTGATATTGCAAACCCTGCTATTCATATCACACATATGCCGCACGTACCTGGATCCGTCTTTAAACCTCGTTTTCATTGTGCATCCGTTAAAGGAAATCTCATTAATCGTTTATTGTTGAAATAGAAATCCGATAATTGTAAGTGTTATCGTATAATCTCGGTCTTATTTCAAATCATAGCAGTAGAATGAGTTCTCACTCTGCCTACACATGTTCCCACACGAAGATATTGCAATAAAGGATAAGGATTTACTATCGAAATGAATTTCATGTAAATGATTTCGCAACATCCGTGGATATGCTAAATCTAATTCCTGGTGTCATATCGGTAAAATAGGGTGAAAGTAAATTCTTGTTATATAAACTTCCTGGGTACATGTTTGTAAATGGTTTCGACCGGATACAATAATTTACATAATATCTGCTGAATTTATAGACATTTTTAAAGCTATTTGGTATCAAGTAGGGAGACAAAACGATTGCTTCACAAACGGCACACGGAAGCTGAAAAATTCGACTGGATAATAAAATTACGGATTTTATCGGTATCTATCAGAATTGAAATCCTTACCAAGCTTATACCAGTTCTTGAACCTTATTATAAGGCCATCCACATGAGGGGTGGGAGTGGAAAAAAGGGCACTAAGATTCAGTGACAGAAAAGCTGCTATCCCTAAAAACCACTCGATTTGTAAAGCTTACGAAAATACCGATATGAATGTTCAACACAGACACGTACAAATTTGGGCTCTTCTTTGTTTGATAATTTGATTTGATAATTTTCCGCTGTGTGGCACGATTTACACATTTCATAATGATGATGACTTTTGCATCAAAATATAAAAACCGTCAGGGTCAATTATTGTTTCATAAGCAGATTATTTACAAATGACGTGTGCAAACATTATTATGGGTGCATAAACTCCATATGTGTACATTCACTTCTTTAGACTCGTACGAAGAACGAAAAGGGGTCTTATGCGTTTAGCACGACGTTTGTAACCACCCTAATTTCGACCGGGGAGTAGGGGGGAGCATCGATCATGGTCCTTAGATGACGAATCAGCAATAAAAAAATGTCCGTCCGTCCGTCGCCACGATAACTTTTCAAAAACTTTTTGTTCCCTGAAAGGTAATCGAAATATCTTTTATGGGATTCAATCTGGGCACTGTCGGCCCAAGGGCTGCCGAGCTAGGGCTGTTTAAGAGGTTTTTGGTCTTTTGTACATAACTCGAGTAAATATTTTCCGATTTTCATAAATTTTTTTTGTTTGAAAGATCTGGGCATGGTCGACAACTTATGGAAGAAATATGTTTAAATTTGAGTCCTTGGACTTAGCTAGGGCACTAAAACCGAGTCTATGCTAGGGTCGTACGTGTTTTTTTGTACATAACTCGAGTAAAACTTTTCCGATTTTCATAATTGTATTTTTAATCGACAGGTCTATGAAAGCCCAACAATTAGTTGAAGAAACTTTTTTGAGATTAGGCCTTAGGATATGGCTAGGGTACTAAAAACGAGTTTCTGCTAGCGCTCTACATGTTTTTTGTACATAGCTCGAGTAAATTTCTTCCCATTTTCAAATTTTTTTGGACTGAAAGGACTTTCTCGCGTTTTATGGAAGAAAATTTTTTGATTAGAAACCCTTGGACTCAGTCAGGACCCTAAAACTGAGTTTCTACTAGGGGCCAACATGTTCGCTTACATAAGTTGGATAAATCCTAACTGGTTTTGTTGTTTCTTTTTCTATTTGAGAGGTAACCGAGGACTGAATTATATTCAAAAACAAATTTGGACCCGGTGCCTGTGCTTAGGGCTGTAGTAGACCTCAGGTCTGTCCTTACGTCGACCCTAACAAAAAAAAATCTTTTTTGCTATGTTGCAGAGCAAATTGAAGGAAACATTTTTATCTACAGAAGTAAATGTCCGAGGTATATCCTTATGACCCTAGGTCGGTCCTAAGGTCTGCCCTAGACAAAAAAATGGTTTTTCAATATGTTGTAGAGAAAATGGAGGGAAATATTTTTGTCTATGTAAGTAGTTGTCCGAGGCCGCTCATGAGGACCCTAGGTTGGCCATAGACAAAAAAATGGTTTTTTGCTATGTTGTAGAAAAAATCGACATGAACATTTTTGTCTATTTGAGGGTCAATTTTGTACTTTCGGAAGGCCTTTTTTACGCCGTTTCTTCGGACGGATTTTTCAATATTGCCCTCTCGGCAATTTCCAGTGAAATTTAATGTGGACGTGATTTCATACACTTAAAAATTAAGGCAATATTTGGTGATAGATGGTGATAGATAGTCTCCTGAGGCAACTCAATCATGCAGGGTACAATGCAGAAGGATTCGCTGATGACTTAGTTATACTGCTCATTGGCAAATTTGAAAGCACCCTTAGTTCAATGATGACCACTGCTATGAGCATAGTAAGCAAGTGGTGCTTTGTAAACGGTTTAGCGGTCAACCCAGAGAAGCAGAAGACCAAATTGGTACTTTTCTCCAATAAGAGAAAACGCGTGAATTTCAGCGAACCGAAGCTGAACGGTATTCACCTGAAGCTATCTGATGAAGTGAAATTCCTAGGAATCATACTAGATGAAAAGCTTAACTTTAACAAACACATTGAGGAAAGAATCAAAAAAGCCACGAAGATCTATTGGGGCTTGAAACCAAGAGTAGTACATTAGTTGTACACTGCGATTATTCGCCCGATCTTGTTCTACGGATGCCATCTGTGGTATCATAGAATCAGAACAAGCAAAAACAAGTCCGATATGGAACACGTTCAGAGAATGATCCTTATGAGGATCACCGGAGTCATGAAGAGTACTCCCACTAAGGCTTTGGTAATACTTACTGACACTCACTCTCCCAGTACGTTTGTATGGATAGCAAGAAGCAATGACTACAGCGAGGAGGCTAACCAATGTGAATTGTTGGAAAGACTTTGAGCATGGTCATGCGAAAATTTTGAGAAAGAGCTCTGGCTCTATTCCAGAACTGGCAATGCACACTGATAAATGTGCTCCTCAATATTTTTTTGGCAGAAAGTTCAAGGTTTCTATTCCACATAGAGATTCTTGGCTAAACGGAGATATCCTTAGTGATGCGGATTTGAACGTATTCACGGACGGATCGAAAATGGAGCAGGGGACAGGAGCAGGCGTTTTCTCTTCAAACCTGCCAATTGTTATGCCAACGATTATGCAAACCGAAACGTTAGCCATAAACGAAGCGTGCAATGTCCTCATCTCGAGAAATCTCGAGTTAAATCTGTGAACATCTGTTCAGACAGCCAAACGTGTCTCAGAGCACTCAATGGGCACTGTTTTACCTCCAAACTGTTGATTGAATGCTCCCATGCACTAAATGACCTGTCATTGGATAACCAGGTTACACTGATCTGGGTTCCAGGACACAGCGGCATTGAAGGCAATGAGAGGGCAGATGAACTTGCACGAGTAGGTAGCAATGCTTATTTTTACGGCCCAAGTCCCTCATGTTGGCTTTCATACTCTACTCAGAGGAGAGTCATACGAGAAACTCTTAAATCTAAACACGACCAACTGTGGAGGAACCATCATTGATGGCCGCAACAGCTGGAACTCCAACTATCTGTTAAACAAATCCAGAAAGGACCTCAGATTGCTAATCGGTGTTATCACGGGGCACTGCACATATAATAGTCATCTTCGGAAGATGGGCCTATCAGAGGTGGCAACATGCAGGAGATGCGGGGAAGACAAAACATTTCACCGTGCACAATATGGAAGCTGCAGACCTGAAGAATATCAAGCTGAACGCAATTTTAAAATTCTTTAAAGAGATTCAATAGTTGAACATCAACAAATCGCAATTGGAGACAAAAGAGGCCCAACCAAGTGGCCTAGTTGTAAGATCAATTTAATTTATTGTAACTATTGATATAAAACCAAGAAACGAAGCTAAGGCAATATTTACTTAAATATGTTCGATTCTTTTCGTAACATCAACTCTGTTTGGCACATCTGTTCTGATACGTACGGGTCCCTTGCATATGTTTTTATAGGGATTTTACAAAACTTTTTTAGAAAACAAGTTATTTGTTCAGAGCCGGATGTGTTTGGTTTTCGGTATTCGAAAACGAATAAACATTCCAATAAATTATGAAACATGTCCGTTAAAAAAAATACATTAGTAATGCAAATTTTTCAATGATAAACTAAAAAATAAATTTGTTTTTTGTCCGTTTGAAATTCGATATTCTTCAGCAAAGTTAATTCAAAATTGTAAATATTAAATTCGTTCATTGCAATTGCATTTCTCTTCGTTTGCAAATCGTTTTTGTCTCTTAGTTTTCAGATGAAAATATTAAGGAGCCACCTGTGTTTGGGTGGCAAAATACATGACAAATTTTTTTTCCTTTAATCAGGTAACTCAGGTGGCGACGCAACATTTTAAACTAAAAACTAACATTACTGAAAAATTCCCTACTTTTAACCCTATTAGAACACACAGGAAAACTCAGACTGATTGAAATAGTTATCTGCAGGATGGACACCTCTGGGTAACGTTTCTGGGGCAACCCAGGGCAATCCCAGGAAGACCATTGGGGAGAGGCGACCCCACAGCCCCGAGCAGTTCCATCAGTGCCGGGAATGCACTGAGACCCGAGGGTCTAATATCGGTACCACGGGGTTGGGGGCCCTCATGTGTCAACAAGATCGATGCTTGACCCCAACATGGTTGAGGTGCCTAACGGTGCTGTAACGTGGTGGCTGTGGTTTGAAAATCGGCGACTGCGCCATTCCATCAGAAGAGATTATGTTAGGTCTCGGCTCCGAACCAGAGTGAAGGAATGCACTTGCATCCAGGATCTCGATTGGGTAGAGTTTTCATACTCGCGCTAATTGGGCGTATCCCAATTCCACGCCTATGGAGGCCGTGCGGTTAAGGCTATCTGCAATATCTTCTATGATTGAAACAGTATTTTGTTATACGTGGAGAGAAAATAGTGAATGCCAACAAGAGCTCGAGGTAAAATTCAATTTTCTCCCCAAGTGTAACACAACATTTTTTGTGCTTGCGCGTGAGAAAACGAGTCTTTTCACGACAAATTTTTCATTCAGTGAAACGTGGGAACGGTGAGAAAATAACTACTTTCTCACCGGCACCGCAAGCATGAAAAAACAATTTTTTTCTGTCAAAAATAGCAAAATTTCCTGCAGATTTCAAATAGGTTTAAAGCCTTGGCCGGCTTCTGAGAGGCCAGTGACTCGACTGTTCCAAAATGTGTCTGTGGTGGCCGTTACTCGGTGGCTCTCATTTCTGTTCTCAATTGTTGACGATAAACAATTTCTAAAAATTTTCTCAAAGTTATAAAGAATATTTTTTTAAATTATAAAACGCAGAAATTGATCAATAAAATTGATTGACTGATTGAATACAATTGACCTCTTACAACAACCTTTTCAAGAGAAACGAGACTTTGTTCATAATAAAATATTATTCCTCCCTTTGCATTGGCGAAATAAAGCCTTTTAACAGACGATTTTCCTCATTACAAAGTCAAACAAGACTTTCGGTTTCAATTAAAAAAACTCTTTGTGACGGACATTTATTATTTGTGTTGGATCGCTTATGATGATGCCTTAATTAATCACGTTCTTTTACAAATGCGAGCTCATTATATATAATTATTAATCAAAATTATAAGGTGTTCATTAGAAGGCGTTCAACGTTCATGAAACCAGTTAATAAATGCTTTCGTAAAACAAATGTTTCGGTCACGAAGGCATTCAAAGCAAATGAAAGGTGCAGAAATATTCAGCTACCGGATGGTATCTACTATGGTTGGCATTGTCAACAATTTCATTTTCTCTTACAATTTTCGCTATCAAATCTGTGAATCTGATGGACTAAACATATAAAAGAATTTTGATGAAAGAACTTATGCTGCAGATTTGTTGATTATTTCATTTGCGAAAGATCTTGTTGTGATTTTCTAAACTGTGACTCTTTAGCTGTACTTTTCGAATAAAACAATGAAGGCGGCTTTAGTTTTACTGTTTGTTATCGTTACGAGTGCTTACTGCAGATCGTTACCACCACAACCAGTTGATTTAAATGATGAGTCTTTTAGTGGAAGTCAGACAGTTCCTCTGGTGAGGAAAGTTCGTCAATTCGGTATGAACGACATACAACCTTTGCTTTTCACTAAAATCTATAAACATCGAATATATTTAGGTGGCGGCAACGGTGGAGGGTACAACAACTTCGACTATAATCCGTACAATGATACGCCCAACAGCTACGATACCAATGTATACAATGATTCAACCCGTCGAATACTCTTTCCATTCACCGAAACACGCATTAATTATGAAGCAAATGACTACAACGTTCCGGGATTATTTGGAAAGAAATAGTTTACCATTGAAATTTGTACATTTCCTTTATATCAATAAAATGTTTACATAATGTAGGAACGTAAAGCCTATGAACTTCCTGTTATCAGCTTTACCCTCGAGGCTTTCTTTTCTCGACCCACCTCACTCCTGTCCAAAAGTGTGTATGAAATAACTAACCTTCCAGTTTTGACGTCCAAAATAAAATGCCTCCCGTCCTCCGAAATGGAAAAAAGAAAATAAACTTTTTCGATTAAATGTTACTTAAGGCAATTTTCTTTGACTACAAACTTCCCTCTTCATTAGTAAGGTATTGGGAAGCATGATGGATTAGTTAAATCAATGGTGATGAATGAAATAGAGAAAAGCCATCAAGTAAGATGGGAGGAGCCAGACAAACAAAATAAAGAGTTAAACTGCGAGGGCTGGTAGTTGTCTTAACGTGAGAGTAGTGCTCAAGCCGTAATCGAATTTTATGAGAATTTGGAATTTGGCTAACATCTCACAGGATCTTATTATAAAATTGACATTTTAGACACGATGTAAGTTTGCTGACTTTCAGTTTCAGACGTGTGTAGCCGGATCGCGGTAAGTGCACTAACAATTGACATGTTCGGTTCCAAAGGACCTTTTGCCATTTTTTTTTCAAGCTTCGAATTTTTGTTATTTCCCTCCTCCCGCTAGCGCCCTAGCCCTAAAATAAGATGCAACTGAATTTTTTTGCAAAAAGATATTATTGAGCCGATTTTGCTGTTTCGATAAAAAGTATTAAAATTTTGTCTGGAACCAAAAATGGACCAGTTGCGTAGCCACTTGAGGTGATGTTCTTTATTTTAGCCCCTGGTTTCAGCTACTCTCCAGAAATAGAATTGTTAGAATTAGTCGCTAAGACGTGCAAATGCGACGCTCCTATTAAAATTCTCTGAGAGTAATTTTTTTTTAAATTATCAAAATGTTTAAATTACCTGAAGTTTTCTCGTAAAATGGAAAGTTGTTGGGCGAGATATGTAGTGTGCTGAAGTCACTGCCAAAGTGACCAAAATACTGAGGGACTGTCTCACCTTATTTTTTTTATTTGCCTGCGTCGAATCCCCATCACTCTTTTTCCGTTAATTTTTAATTTATGTATTATTAGGACTAGCGTCATTTCAGCAGATTTTTTATTCGTCAAGGGGTTGTTTCGTCCGGGTAATTATGACCGAGGTTATTTTATCCAAAAGTCAATAACACCGGATTTATTTCCTCCGGAGTGCTACCAGAGGCGTTCTACTTAGAAGCCATTCACAAAGTTTAGCGTGCGTACAGTTTTTTGACCCTCTCATCTCGAACGCATATTTTTAGACATCATGCCCGCAGCGGTAGTGCAGGGCGTGACGCAGTCCCCACCAGGGCTCATTATTCGGAATTTCTTTGGAATTTTTTAAGAAATTTGAGAATTTTAGGAATTTTTTTTAAATTTTCAGATTTTTTTAAGATTTGTAAGAATTTTTTGAGAATTTTTTAAGAAAAACTTTTAAAAACCAGATAAGCGTGTCTGTGTACTATTTCGATAATTAAGAAGCATATATATATTCAGAAACGGTATAATAACAGCTGCTTAGAATTTAATTAAACGATCATGACTAGTTGGCTTCTTTACAGTTGCTTCTTTGAAAACTCCCTTATACCAAGAGTGTTGTTTCCCTTTCGAACTAGATTTAGGTCTTCGTTTTTTTTTTGCGACATCCAAAGATTGATAGCCGGGGTGGAATCAAAATGTTCAAGTGAACAAGTAATTGTACAAAGTATAAGCAGATGAAGCAGTTCGGTCCCAATCCTTGAAATTGTTATAGTCACCTGTAATACACGGAAACAGACGTGTGCTATGTGAATTTACACAGCACTGCAGCTTCTTGAAGAGAATTTGGTATTCAAGGCGAACATGGATTCCGTTAAATATCATTGGGACGGAAGCGCCTCGTTTCTTTTGAAATGTCCGGTCGAAGGCTATGCATAACCCGGAAAGCATATCCGACGTATTATTCATTAAAGAAAACCCCTGGAAAAACTTAAAAACTTGCCGCGCCTAAATGGTATTTATTGGGAATGCAGAATCATTTGTTAAGTGCGCATTCCGATACCAACACTTTGTTGGTTGACACAGACGGTGCATCCACAGCTACAACTGATACAAACGGCAACGATGATCAAACAGCAACGAATGATTCATGCTTAGCAAATGAGTTTAATTTTACAAGTGACCCAATGACCCGGACTGGCCATAGTTGGCTCGAGCCCGATCGGCTGTTTCTTTTCTTCATGCAAATTATATTTTCGGGCCGCCAGAAAATGCCGATTGAGAGATCGCCCGACCGGCCGTTGGGTAGCCATCCGGGTCCTGCCAGTGACGACAAGTCAGTTAGGCGATGTACAAGTTCTGAGCGCTAAAACCCAAACTATAGCTTTTAATCAACCTTTCTTAGTGACCTTCTGAATGAAGAAGATGAAACCCAGAGTCAACCAGACATTCAAACACAATTCGTGCACCAAAGAGTGGAACTACGAAAAGAAAATCGTTGCCCGTCCAACTGAGACAATACAGCAAGCGATCACGAAAATAAATGAATTTTTTTTCTTAATTTTTACTTTTTGAAATAAAAACACATAAACACATTGAACTGAACGAATTGAGATTTTTTTTAGAAATTCTAAGAATTTTCAGAACTTTTTAAGAATTTTAAGAATTTTTTAAGAATTTTAGGAATTTTAAGAAAACAAAATTTCGAATAATAAGCCCTGGTCCCCACACCCCAAAAAAGAATTCCACAAACTCAAAGAACGCCACACAAAAACCTTTGGGACAATGCGCTATAAATACGTTTTCGTAAAAATGTCGTTTATTATCATTCCTTACTTTCAGTGCGTGGAATACAATATTATAGTTTTTGCAGCATTTTCGAGGCAGTTGATACGTTTGAGTTTTTTACGGGAAAACTCCGGAAAAGTGTTCAATTTTGAGGGTTTTTCACGTAGGGCTCGGAGTTTTCGAATTTTAGCTCCGGAATGACAATGCTTCGGAAATGTTTTAGAGTTTGGTCAGGAGAATTTTTTGGGATCCCAAGAAAGTGGCTGCCAGCTGTAAAAGCGACGCCATCTTGCTATCTTCTGAATTAGAATATTCACACGGTTGGTTTCTTCTGAAAAGTTATAGAGATTGGTGAAAGGAATTTTTAGCCTAAGCATAAAATTTTTTTCGCCTGAATTTTTTTTTCGCCGGAAATTTTTTTTCGTCGTAAATTTTTTTCGACGAAAACTTTTTTCTTCGGAAATTTTTTTCGGCAGAATTTTCTTTTTGCCCGAAAATTTTTTATGCTGAAAATTTTTTTCGCCGTATATTTTTTTTACATACATTTTTTTCGGCAGAAATATTTTTTTGTCGTTAATTTTTTTTCGCCAGAAATTTTTTTTAGTTATAGAGATTGGTAAAATGAATTTTTAGTCTGAACATAAAAATTTCTTCGCCTGAAATTTTTTTCGGCAGAAATTTTTTCTTTGTCGGAAATTTTTTTTCACCAAAAATTTTTTGCTCCAAAATTGGTTTCTTTTTTCTTCCAAAATGAATTGACACTAATTGATTTTATCTTATCACGAAAATTGGGGTCGCCGGCGTGGCGCTAGTTATGACAGCTGTGTGAAGTGCCGTGACGCCAAATTTCGTCCCTACTTCCAAAACTACTGACATCACAACAAAAATCTCTAAAAAGGTAAAGTGTGACGCAGCCCCTAATGTCCACTTCCATAATTAGTGATGTCGTTTGAGGTGAGGCTATCGCTGATAATACGCAGAAATTTGTTTTAATGGCTAAATCCATTAAATTTTAGAAAAATTTGGCGTGGACAGCCACGTAAACTCGGTTTCTGTTACAGATAGAGCTTTATTATCTTCTAGAAAGTTGTAGGGAGTTTGAAAATTATAAGGAAACGGTGTATTTCGTAGGTTTTTTCGTAAGACATCTTAAATTATGTAAAAATAATGAAACGTGGACTTAGCCATTACGTTGTGTTCTAAAAAATGCGTCACAAATGCCAGACCCAACGACGAAATAATTTTTCTGTACTTTCAGTTTTTACGCTGCAAATATTTAACCTTTGTTTCGTTGCGCGAAGATTGTTTTGTTTTTTAAATTTTTGCGTGTGGGGGACGTGTGAAAACTGAAAGTGTTGAACAATTATTACGCTGGTGGGTCTGGCACTCGTGACGCAATTTTTTGAACACAACGTAATTATGTTTTAGAAAAAAGTGGTGCAATTTTTTTCAAAGAATAAAACTTTGACCACAAACTAACATTTAATTCAAACAAACTTCTGCGTCGTATTATCAGCGATAGCGTCACCTCAAACGATATCACTAATTTTGGAAGTGGACATTAGGGACTGCGTCACACTTTACCTTTTAAGAGGTTTTTGTTGTGATTTGGATGTATGGTAGCACGCTTTTTTCGACCCCCCACTCCGCCCTTTAGTAGTATGCGCATTTGTGAATGGGCCCTTACTTAACCGGCATACGTAAATTATGAAAACAGAGAGCCCACAAAATTATTCCGCAACGGGCGAAGAGGAGTTGGTCGTCCAAAAAATAGATGGATTGAGGCGTCGAACAAGATCTTCGGACTCTCGGAATAAGAAATTGGCAATACGCGACAAACGACAGACAGTGTTGGATTGGAATTCTGGAGCAGGGCAAGGCTCACAAATGGCCGAAAAAGTAAAGTAAGTATACGTAAGTTGTCGGCATAAATGATGAAAAGCGCATTCCGGACGCACACCTGCGAAATGTTAAAAGGATAAACAATTTCGGTGCACTTTATGGTGGTGTGGGTAGAGGGTCTTGTTAGCCGAAAAACATTGTTAACGTCTCGCCGAATGTCTTTATGGAATATATAAACGTTTTGTGAGTGTCACCTAATTGTTCAAAATGTAAAGTAATTTATGAAAACCTTGAGCTTAAATCAAAAAAATTTATTGTCGTAACACCTTCGAATCGACCGAACATTCATTTTTCGATATAGAAATAATTTTTTAAATTAATGCGCGAACGTACATCATCCTAATAGCCGTCCATAATTTCTTGTTTTCTGCAAATTTACGTGATTTATTTAATAAAAGGCAAAGGACGAAACACTATTTCAAAAACCCTTTTAAATCACATATCACTTTGACGACAAACAGATGTCTGTCTAAATAGCACCAGCCATTCGGAGAAAATATTTGTATCGAGTATAACGTAAACTGTATTCATGATTGTAGCGGTCGAATCAGACGGTATTTGGGATTCTGTGACAGTTAATCAATAAAACTTTCTGTGTTTTTTTACACAGCAACGTCCACTTTTTTATTGTTTCGATAAAAACACCCAATGATAAATGGAAAAAGTTAAGGTCAAAGTTGAATAACGGCAAGAAAAACTGTCGAGAAAAATATTTCAAAATAACCGATTTTTATGTGAGAAACTGGCAAATCTCATGATGGCTTCGACAACATGTTTAAAAATCATAAAGGAACGTGTTCATTCATCGCTATATGTCTTCAGATCATTGCATTTTATTCGTTCCATAGACTGTGCCTTATAGTGTCAAGTAAACCTTCAGGAAACCGAAAACGATAAAAAACAAGATTTGATAATAAAAATTTATGGTGTAATCTTATGATGTAAAACTATATACACAAAGCTTCAACGTCGAAAATACTTTAGTTTATAGACGCAGTTAACTGAACATTGACATAGATTTTCCTTTGATATGATTTTATCTATAGCACTACACACTTTCTTCGATTCAATATTGTGTTTGGTAGTTGTTTTGTTGGTTGATAGTTGGCAATTTAAAATATGATCAATCAACGTGAAAAATGATTGTTGTAGGATTGACACGCCATGAATCAACTGTAAGAGTATTATGTTGATTTGATGGTTGTTGTTTGAGGTACTAAACTTCGTTATTTTCTTTTCAGAGTTTTTATTAGCAGTTGGCCATTACAATTGGTTATAATGATGTTGAGGGACAGTTCAATGAACCGTTCTGCCGTTTAGATTGAATATTTAATTCAGGGTAATTGCAGCGTAATAAAAAAATATGAGTTATTGCACTATCTGTCGCACTTCAATTTTAGAGCGTATCAGTCAATAATTAAGTTAATTAATTATTTGTTCGTCATACATGACTTCAATAAGTCCTTTCGAAAACGTATCCCGGGTGAAAATGAAAGTCTCAAAAGTTCGAAAACCGTACACCCGCGTCTCAAAAGACAATAGATTTGAGACCGTCTGCGCTGTGTTTATGCTCCTGATTCAGGAATGTTGTGTCGAGTGTACAGACTCGATGCCATGTCAAATTCTCACATTTCCTGCAAGTATCTTCATTGATCACTCCCATAGTTTGCTTTCCTTGAATAGTTTTGAAGATTTTTGGTCCTTTAAGGAACTGACTTTATAAGTTAGTTTCTCCAAAACAATTTTTCTCCGAAAAAAAAAATTCTCCGAAAAAAAATTGTCTTCGAAAAAAATTTTATTTCTCGAAAAAAAAACTTTTGCTCCCAAAATGTTTTTGTTTTGTTAAATATGACTTCGAAAAATTTTTCTCCTAAAACAACTTTTTCGGAAAAAAATTTTTTCTTCTTTTTTTCGTCTTTTTTTGGACAATCTTTTCTCTGCGCGAAAAACATTGTTTTCTTATCTAAGAAAAATTTTTTTTCTGAGAAAATTTTTCCAGGAGACTTTTTGCTGAGAAAAGTGTTTCTGAAGAAACTTTTTTCCGAGAAAAACGTGTTTAGTAGAAAATTTTTTTGGAGAAAAGTTTTTTCTGAGAAAAAGGTTTTCGCGGAAGAAGGTTTTTTTCGAGACAATTTTGTTTCGGGGGGGGGGGGGAGGGGGGGGGGCACTGAGAAAATTTTTCGAAGTAAATTTTTTTTTGGAGAAATATTTTTTCAAAAAACAGAATTTTTTTTTGGTGAAATTTAGTTATAATAATATAATTATCCGCCGTTACAACCCGTCCGGGTCAGAGGCTAGATCATTTTATTTACTAGTTCAGCATTTCATGAGCTTTTGCTTACCTACGTTTTTTTTACTGTGTCAGTGATAAATTGCACACAAACCCAGTAGGGCTTAGAATGCTGGTTTGCCCCATCAATGTGTTTTAGGCGGGGTGCAAAATCTCCCAGTGTATTATCGTCCAATACGATAATCTCGTCTACTGATACAATAATATCTTCCATGAGACAATATTATCGTCCACTGATACAATAATATCGTCCATGAGACAATAATATCATCTACTGATACAATAATATCGTCCATGACACAATATTATCGTCCACTGATACAATAATATCGTCCATGAAACAATAATATAGTCTACTGATACAATAATATCGTCCATGAGACAAAAATATCATATAGTAAACGATAATATTGTCCAATGGACAATATTATCATCTAGTGGACGATAATATTGTCCAATAAACTATAATATCGTCCAATGGACGATATTATTATCGGAGGTAATAAACCTACCCACAGAAAATTCATTTTTACCGACCAAAAAAAGAAAATTACCGACAAAAAATGAAGTTTAGGTTTGTGACATTTCGTAAAAGGATGCAGTTCCTAGGTTTGTTAGCCACCTTATTTTGAGAAATTTCGTAAAAGGATGAAGTTCCTAGAGGTTTGTTAGCCGCATAATTTTGAAACATTTCGAAAAAGGATGAAATTCCTAGGTTTGTTAGCCACCTAGGCTTTGTGATATTTCGTAAAAGGATGAAGTTCTTAGGTTTGTTTGCCACCTAGGCTTTGTGACATTTCGTAAAAAGATGAAGTTCATAGGATCCATAAAGTGAATCCATTTGAAAATTTTATTGTCCGTGAGACGATATTATTGTCCATTGGACCATTGGATAATAATATCGTCTACTAGACGATATTATTACCTATGAGACAATAATATCGTCTACTTATACAATAATATCGCCACATGGACGAAAATCCACTGGGGGATTTTTCACATTCCCGTTTTTTACCGGTGGGCATTTTTTGGACCACACGCTTGACGTGTATTCCGAACCACGCCTAACGGCAGCTTGCATTTTACCATCAGGATATCTTCTGGTGCTAATTATACCTCCGCCTAAAGTTAGACTCAGATATTTGTACACAGAATTCATAGAATATGGGTGAGGTCATATTTGTCATTCTTCTGTGTACGATTCGTTGCGACACCAAATTCACAACTACCCATATGAAGCCTGGGTGTAGCTAGGAACGTTATTTTTATGCTATGCATTGAAGAAAAATCCTATACAGAATTTGTTCCCACCGGGATTGAACCCGGATATTCTTGGTGGAATGCCTATACGTTACTACTGAGCTATCCCGTTTTAACCACTGCAAACTTCCAAAACGGTTGATATCGCATACAGACACATCTTAAAAGGTAAGTGCCTCAGTTTGTAAGTCCGCTGCCAAAATGATATCTGATGTGAAAAATCGAGGAAAAAATCACATCAAATTTTATCTTCCACGGTCAAGTAAATCGCTTAAAAAGGATTATTCGAAAAATTTTTAAGCAAAAACTAAATTAATGATATCACTTAAGGTGACGCTATCGCTGATAATATGCAAAAGTTTGTTTGAATGGAATCTTGTGTTCAAAGTTGTAATTTTCTGAAAAAATTACCAGCGGAATAAATTTTCAACACGTTCAGTTTTTATACGCAAAAATTTAAATGTTACTTTAAACAATCTGCGCAATAAGAAATAAAAATTAAATTTTTGCAGCGTAAAAACTGAAAGTACAGAAAAATTATTTCGTTCTTGGGTACGGCATTTGTGACGCAATTTTTTTAACATGACGTAATTGTGTTTAAAAAAAAGTTTTGTCATAAAATTAAAACTTTGAACAAAAGATTCTATTTAAACAAACTTTTGCGTTTTATCAGCGATAGCGTCATATCAATAATTTTGGAGGAGGACTCAAAAACTGAGGCGCACTTTACCTTTTAAGATGTTTCTGTATGCGATACCCACTGTTTTGAAAGTTTGCAGATGTTAAAACTAAATTTCACCAAAAATTTTTTCTGTTTTCTTCAAAAAAAATTTTCTCAAAAAAAATTTTCTCCGAAAAAAATTATCTCCAAAAAAAAATTATTCTGAAAAAATTTTTTCGCACCAATCTCTATAACTTTCCCGAAGAAACCTACTGCCTAAGTATTCTAATTCAGAAGATAGCATTTTTGAGTATTCACAAAATCCAATTTTGATTAAAACGATTACATTTGTGAACTTAAATGCAACGATACACGAGACAAAATGTTGTCTTTTAAGATTCCTGCTTTTTCAAAGAACTCGCATAGTGAATGTTAATATTATTCATTTAATATTTCACTGTATCATGCTCGGAGCGGTAGCGGAGAGCGTAACGCAGTCCCCACCCCCCAAAAAAACGTCCACAAACCCAAAAACCTCCATACAAAAACCTTTGGGACAAGACACGATGTATAGGCGAAGTTTTGAGTTTTTTCCCCTCGCCCCTCTTCCCCTCTACGTCGCAGCAGCTTTCTAACAAGCCCTCACTCATCAAAATCGGTTGAAAATTGGCTGAGATATCGCCAATCAAAGATGACCAATTCCTATGGAAAAGTGGTCAAATTACCTTGGTAATTAATAACAATTTTATTCCTATGTGGTGTGTCAAGGATGTATCTATGTATCTATCTATCTACTTTTTTTTCTCGAGAACCGCTCGAGCGATTTCCTTTAAAATTTCAGGGAACGTCAGTCTCGGCCCCAAATGAAAAATTTCATATGCCGCTTTTCCGGGAAAATTCTGGAAAAGCCGTGGCATGTGGAAAAGTGTTCAAAGTGGTAATGCACGGAGTTTTCGAATTTTAGCTCCGAAGTGACGATAGCTAGAGAGTTGGTTTCTGCGGGAAAGTTATAGAGTT